>BLBF01000006.1:49353687-49373934 GCA_015471245.1 Laticauda colubrina | reverse complement strand
AAAGAAAGAAAGAAAGAAAGAAAGAAAGAAAGAAAGAAAGAAAGAAAAGTAAATAACTTATTTAATAAAATATTCCTATAAATCTATAATTGGTTTTCCTATGAATTGTGATACAATCTGCAATATTGTATTCTGTTTAGTGGATAAAAAATTGCATCAACTTTTAAAGTGATATGCTAAACAATTTTAATCAAAAGGAAATTTTCATATAAGGATTAACTACTTTTTCATAAAATAAATATATCACTAGACCAGAAGAGCTAACTAGTACATCTGAGAAGACTTGGCTCTTTAATGTCAAACTTGGCGGCAATGATATTGAATGGAAAAAATCAGGCTTTGTCTTAAGGAATAAATACTTTCTTCTTCTTTGGATATAATCTCATTTTATGGAACCATTCTGAATGAAGACAAAGATGTCAGTTATAAAAATAAGTATGTTCTATTTCATACTACCCTCAATATATAAATACAATTTGTTGTGCTTTTAATGTATATACTGTACTATGGCACCATTCTTTTAATTTATTAGTACTCAAGAGAAAGAGATCTGTGCTGAGAATCCTCATCTTCTCATTAAAGTCCATTTCACACTGGGATTTCTTGAAGTCTGCAAGAAGCTAAAATGTTTATTATATTAATTAATCTTTGATCAAAATGATCATTTGTTGGTGCATGCAGCATCACAGGAGTTTGGATGCTGTTGATCATCAAACTTTTGCTTGTTTAATTTTTTTTGTGTTCTTCACCACTCAGTTTCTGTCAGAATTGACCATGCTATAAATATTGTTCAAATAGCTATTATTTCCTCATGAGAAACATATTGAATAAAATTATTACACTAAATGCTTTCAAATTATGATTTGCTGATGCTGCACTAATTCTCACTATGAATCATTGCTGTTAGCCACATAACATCAAGACTGCATTATACAGTATGTGTGTTTGTGTGTGCATTAGTGGTATGTGTGTGTGTGTGTGTGGTATGTGTGTTTTCATCATGTCAGAGGTTAAGTAATAGTTCTAGGCAAGAATATGTATTCAGATTACTTTGTTTTCAGGTTCAGTTCAGCTAAAAATTACTATTCTTATTGGTTATTTTTTTTTAATACAGGTGACTTTTAAATCACAAAAGTTGTTATTTTTATTTTCATATTTTCAAAAGAAGCAAAACTACTGTTCTAGATATTTGTCTCAAAACTCAAAGGATCTTGCATTACTACTGCTAAGAAAAAGCTAATCTGATGTAGTGATTAAGACTGTGAGACTGTAAGTTCTGGTGTTATCTTAATTATGACTAGTCACTTTCTTTCAATTCTAGTAAAGTGACAATGGCAAACCACTTCTGAAAATCCTTGCCAAGAAAACTGCAAAGAACTTGTTCAGGGACTTTCTGAGAATGAGACAAGATCAAATAGAAGAAGAAAAAATGTATCATTATTATTACAAACTTTAAGAACAAAGTATTTAGTCTACGAGACCCCCATCTATTATGTGACAAGAATATCACATAATCTATGACCAGAAGCTATGCCACTGACTCCAGCAAGAAGGGAGAGAGGTAAAGAATGTGGATAAAAAAATTGAGGTATGTGAAGAGTATCTGCCAAAATGTCCACATACTGATTGGTATTTCTAGTTGTGAAATATTTCCAGAGTTTGTTTTTTAGAGTTCTATTAAACCTCTAAACAGCTGCTTTAGTTTTACTATGAGTGACAAAATGATGAAAGCCATAACGTGCTAAAAGTTTTTTCAGCGGGGTATTCAAGAACTCTTTACCAGCATCTGTCTGTATTTTTCGGTGTGCGTGTCCTGTTTCAAAGATATTCTGGAAGGCGGCTGTAACTGCCCTCCCTGACTTATCAGATAAAGGAATGTCCGAGGCATATTTAGATAACACATCAGTAACTGTTAAGATATATTTTTTTCCACGATTCTCCTTAGAAAATTTAGAGATATCTATGAGATCAGCCTGCCATCGATGATCTAAGCCAGAAATTACTGTTTTATTTCTAGGAAAATTAATTCTTGCAGGCTTATGAAGCATATAAGCGTCTTGCCCTGACAGCCACAACTTGACTTGCTTTATGGTCAGTTTTTTATCATGTTTTCTAGCTTCCTGAAAAAGGGTATTCACACTTCCATAACTCTCTACACAGCCTGGTGTATAATAAATACGGCTTTGAAGCTTTTCATGCATCATTATACTGAAAGGACACTGAAAATGTCAAAGTGTTGACATTAACACAGTCTTTTATTGGCTATACAGAGTTCAGATGACTCTATCATCAGAAATATACCCCTCATCACCACTATCATAATGAGAAGCTAAAGGTTCATGATGCGCTATTTCACAATACGTTGACCCCTCTGTACCCCACAAATGATGTGCGTAGCTGCAAACAAACCAGTCTTTACACAAATCACAGTTCTTTAGCTCACAGGATAGATTGAGTGGGCTCTGGGGTAGCTCAGAATTCCCGCTATAATTGAGATCAGAAAATTCTGCAGAAACTTTGTGGTCGCGGCAATTACCACAGGAATCTAAAACCAGTGTGTCTTGAAGTGTTTGCAGCCTAGGTGTTATTAATTTGGAATCTGCAAAATATAATACATATCTTATTAGGGCGCTGTCCTCTCCAGCAGCATTTAAAACTATGATAAATAAAATATGTATACTTATCATTGTTGGAATATAATGTAGTATCATTCACCATTTCACAGGCTGGATGGTAAGTACTCTGTAACTCCTCTTTAAAGTTACAACACAACATGCTGTAGCTGTGTAAAACAGGTCTGAATTAAAAAAATTCTTTATCATAACCCCTGCAACAGGACTTATTGCATTCTGATGGCCAGTTGTGTCAGAGAGCGCAATGTTGTCTTTTGCTGTGGTTTTAAAAACATATTTGGAATCAGAGCTAGCCATCTTCAAGATTGCCAGAATTAAATTGTTCAGGGCTGGCTTCACAAATTCTGCTGCCCCCTTGCAAATGACCCATCCTGGAATCTCGTGCATGCCCAGAATCACTGGGGGTATGTATGCCTGGGCATGTCCCTAACCCTAGCCCTAACCCTTATCCCTCCTTTCTACTAGCAGATGCCTTGCGCAGGAACTGAATCATGGGAGGGTATATCATGCCCCATCATGCCCCAAAGAAGTCCTAACCCCTTTTCTACTAGCAGATTCAAACACACATACCCGGCACCGCATTCCTGCCTGCCTGTCTCTTGTAGATATATTTTTTTTAATTCCTGTTAATATTCTTTGTCTTTTGCTGTACGGATAGAATAATATTTATTAAGCCTGTACTTGGAATGCTTACATGTATATGTGGATTTGAGGGCGGATTGCAATTGCAAAAATATATGTCTTTAGATTTTTACAAAGGTAAAAAACAGCTGTAGGTTTTAAAAGGTCTGTGGGCTTTTTCCTCTATATTCGACCCTGGATGCCTTTTAGGTGCTCCTTTTTTCCCCAGCTTTTGAGGTATTCATTTTTAAAAATCCACAAAAATTAAAAGCATCATTAGGCTAGAATGATTAGAAATAAAAAGCCTTTTTTTAAATTACAGCTCCCCCCCAAAGCAGGGTTTTGTTTTTGAAAAAGACAGATCTCTGTGTTTCTTTTGGTTTTGAATGTCCATAGAATTAGTCTAGGGTTTATATAATCAAGTCCCCCAGAAGCTTGACTGCAGCATGTTTCTTGATGGGATTAGGTGCAGCAAGATCCCCTGAAAATAGGGCTATGACCTTGCACCATGCCTTATCTGTTAGGGTTACCAATGCCTATTTTGATGGGCTTAGGCCAATACATCATATCTGGCTAGGGTTATGACCTTATGAGTCCTGTACCATGTGGGGGTAGTTTATGCACATCACATCTGGGGAGGAGGGCTGTGCACGTCACTTTGGGTATGTTCTGGTGATGTAATCAGCACGTGGCTTTGTTTACTTTGATGACATCACTGATCAAAACTACTGATAATTTTCATTAAAAAAAGGTACACACATATTCTACTAACAAATCATTCTAAATTGGGGCACTAAATAAATTAGTTTAACTTTGAAGACCATAGAATGGACTGAGCTTTTTAGATTTAGATAGTATCTGAATATCCGTATTTAATCATCAGCAGAAAACAATATTCAGTAATGTTTAGTGGATCCAAGAGTTACATTTGCAATGCAATTTTAATTTTTGTCAAGGTCTAGAATATGTCTTTGCTATTTACTGCATATCAGTCAACTAGCCCTGAATGATTTAATAGCTATTTACATATCTGATCACAATGCTAAGTAGTCCATCATTGCTAGAATTACAGGCCTAGCGTTATCCACTAGTTAAAAACATACTCACTTGTACTAATCAGCTTTAAAGCAATGTAAAAGCAATGTCTGGCTCATTATTTTTCAACCATTTGGAACCATATGCTTAATATTCTGAAAGGATGTTCTAATGCAAGGTCATATTTTTTGAATAATTTTTATAACTTTGTGAAGTATTTTTTTTAAAAAAACTATGTACATTCAGAAATTAGTTAGGTTACTTGGAAATGACAAGAATTCAGGTCAATACCTTCATATATATTTTATTAATTGCCAATAAAATATGCACTAATATTTAGTGGAAAATAATAGGAACAAACGCTTACAAAACTGGTGTGTATCATGACTACCATATGGAGATAAACAACTTAAATAAAAAGCCAAAATGTACATTCCTTGTCAGGATGAGCATAATACTTTTTTTATTAGAATGTATATTTTTCTTTCCCTACACTAAATTTCTATGAAGATTCTCAATCCTCTTGGTCACAGTTGTCTTTTGCTTTGCAAAAGACAACTGGATTTTCTCCTTGTTGTTTTTTTCTTTCACAATGTTTTACTTCTCATCCAAGAAGTATCTTCAGAATTGGACCAGTGGTCCAGCTGTCATAGTGGCCAGGACATCCTAAACATGTTCGTTAAGAATGAAAAATTTAAAATATTTTTTTCATTAACTTTACAGTATAAATATTGAAAAGAATTCTTATGCTGAATATTTTTTTGAAAATAGACCAGTTATTTCTAATCAATTTTTCAAAATACAGATGGTCTTTGACTTACAACCATTCATTTGAGTATTTAAGTGAGAAATTATAATTGCACTGAAAAAAAGAGGCTTATGGCTGTTTTTTGCACTTACCACCATTGCAGTATCCCCATAGTCATATGATCAATGTTTGGACATTTGGAAAATGACATGCTTTTGGTTGCAGTGTCCCAAGGTCATGTGATCAACTGTTGCAATCTTCTGGCAAGCAAAGTCAATAAGAAAGTCAGCCTCACTTAACAACCATGTTACTAATTTAACAATTACATTGGTTCCCTAACAACTTGCTTGCTTAGCAATAGAAACTAGCCACACATCAGAATTACAGTTTAAAACTTATTTATTCTAGTTGCAAAACTACTATGTTTAATATGTATTATTCATAATATTAGGCACAATGTTGAATTATTGTTCTTCAGACTAATTTTCAGTTTCAAAACAACATTAAGGAAGAGATAATTTCTGAGATTTTAAAAAATATTCCATCTCCTTAGCTTTCATTTTACTTTAAATGTTCAATGTCACTTTATTTTTCTAAAATTTAAAGATGTAATGATGCATCGTTTTAATCTGCTGCCAATTATTATTTGTTGATAAGCTACCTGAGCATGTGGTAGCTGCAGAAATTAATAGGAATGTCCAACTGTTTTTCATTCCACATAGATTTCAATTTGCTTTCCAACTTAGAATATTCCTGACCTGAATTGCTAATAAATTGCTTATTAAGAATGTAACATTACACTCTTGCTGCTTCTTGACATTCTATAGGCTTTAGATGCTGTCAACCATGACATTTTATTAGAAATTTTTTACTTTCCATTTTAGGATTGTAGTTATACTTTCACTGATACCTTTCTAATTGGCCTCAGCTACTTAAATATGATTGGCTTCACATCCTCTCCATCTGCTCTTCTTGTTTGCATTTCTTCATGTTTATTTCTTAACCATTCAATTTTCTAATAATAATTCCTATTTGAAAATGGCTATTACTAGGTACTATATTCAGTTTCATGGTCCTAATTATTGGTCTAATTATGATTTTTATTAGCTAGCTTTTATAATCTACTTAGTGTTGCCTATGTGGAGGTTTAATACCATGTATAGTATTTAAGATGGCTTAAGTTTGAATGAAATCACATCACATACTAGAACTGTGACCCTGGATAGGTACTGGTAACAACAACAATAATAATGCTGTCTTTGCTAATGGTGTTAAGGAGGCAGAATACAGGCACAATAAATATTGCTGGTTTCAAGAACAGGAAAGGTATTCAGAAATTTTAAAAAAGAAAAAGGAGAAGAGAAGGAGCAAATCATTTTTACTTGTAAGAAATATATATTTTAACCATTCTGTTATCCTTTGAAGTTGAAGGCATAAATATACCATCATCTTTATTTTAATAAGTAGGAGTATATTTCTAGAGCAAATTGCTAACATTGTTTAACAGGGAGTTAGTTTCAGACAGCTTCTCACAGTCATTGACATAGCAGTTGCTGACCTTTTTTCTTCCAGCTCCATCCTTTTATAGAAAACACATTTAACAGCTGTGGAAACAAACAGGGCATATTTGGCAAAAGTAGAAGCCAGATGCCAAAGTCTACATTTTATTTTATTTTTTCCTAGCAGCAGCATCTGGGTTTGTTGCTAACTCTTCAGTGTCATCTCAGTTGGCTCTTTGACTATTTCCTTTTCTGGCTGGCAAGAGAGATGAGTTGTTTTGACTATCATGCTGCTACAGAGCAATTTTTGTCCTTTGGCACTAATCTACCATTATTTTCAATTTTCACATATTTATTTGTTTATTTTAAATTATATTTCATTATAATAAAACACAGAGCCATTTTCTTAATCTGTTCTTACTAGTCAGCCATAATGCTGCAGAGATGTATTATTGGTAATATTTTTCTCATGGAAACAATATTGTTCTCTTGCAAAATCTAGAAACTATTTGCATTGGCTGAACTGCAAGCCCCTTGTTGATTGGCTGTCATGTCCCAATCCCTGAAGTTGCTCATTCGAACTAGACAGTCAGCAGCAAGTGAGACGCTGCTCGTTGCTGGCCAGACTGGACCTAAACTAAGCCTGCAGGCCTTCATGGCAAAGAAGCCAGTCTTTTATTCAGATGGGGAATGTTTTCCTTACATTTCACATTCTTACAGTTTCACAGACTTTTGAATAAAAAAAAGACTTTGTCTTCTCTGCCATGTGGGTCAGCCTCTTCTGTAGCTCTTCTGAAAATAAGTACAATAAAGCCAAGGAGTGGGGAGAAATAGATGCAGCCAACAGAGGCTCCATTTTGGCCTGTAACAGGCCAGGGGAGGCCCATGGAGCAGAAGTGGTATTCAGCAAGTTCTGACCAGTTCTGGAGAACCGGTAGCGGAAAGTTTGAGTAGTTCAGAGAACTGGCAAATACTACCTCTGACTAAAAATTTTACAGTATCCTTCCCCTGTCACACCCGCCAAGAACACACCCGCCTGTCACACCCGCCACCCCCACAGAACCAGTAGTAAAAAAATTTGAATCCCACCACTGCCATGGAGAATCCATTTTGGGCTGTAACAGGCTGGGAGAGGCCTCCAGAGGCCTGAACAGAGCCTACGAAGGCCAGATATGGCCCACAGGGGCTTCATTTCATCCTATAACAGGCCAGGTGATACCTCCAAAGGCCTGAATGGAATCTTGGAGGGCCGAATGCAGCCCACAGAGGCTCCATTTCGGCCTGTAATAGGCCTGGAGAAACCTATGGAAGCTTCATTTAAAAGGCAGGGGAGGCCTCTGGAGGTCCTCGCAGCCCATTTTGACCAGCAGTGTGCTGCAGGAGGCTGTGCAGATCAAAAATGGGCCACAAGGACTGCTCGCAGAGGCACCATGGGCTAGTCCTTTGATATTTCCAGGTCCACCTGCAGGCCTGGAATTTGACATTTAAAGCATGCGTATCCAAAGGGATGTCAAACTGATGCATCACACAAAGACCATACTGACTCCAGTTCTGTGAAGGGGAAAAAAATCACATGATACATCACGTGATGGCAGTGTGATGCTGTGAGTTTGATACCTGTCACATTGAAGATAAGAGCTTCCTTTGGACTAATAGTCTTCATCTCTTACTAATACTACTGCTAGACCATGCCACAACCAGTTCCAAAGAAACTGCACAATCAACAACAGCACCAAGTATATATAAGTGACTTTATTAAACCAGCACTCTTATTGTCATGAGGTCATCCTTAGTAATGCTTGTCATGCTCAGTTGAATTGTTTTCCATTAGTGGTATCTAATACTTTTGTAAAATAAGTATAATTCAACATAGGTATCTGTTTTAATAATGGTAGCATACGATAAACACTGTTAACAATAAGAATGACATTAATAATTTACTTTGACATTTGAGAACACCAGCACAATAAAATACATCATTACATCACACTAGTTTAACTATTGGTTTAAAATATTATGGCCAGATCCCAATGTTTTTTTCCAGATTGGCAGAATCCCAGTTCAGAAATTCAGCCTTAAGCATTTTCCAAATTAGTAATCATGTCACCATTAGCAATGGCATGTAACATTTTAGCACACAAGCTTGATTTTCATAGCTCATCCTTCAAGCTACTTCATTTTTTCCCCAGCTTAAAAGGTCAAAATATATATTAAAAATACAACTTGGTATAATTCAATTACTTAAAAAGTTAAAAATTCCAGCTAATCCTGGTATCCCTTATGTTTTGTATAGTTTAAAGTTAAATTCTGTTCCATGTTAGCATATGCCCTGTTTCCTGTACTGAATTTCAGTTGTTCCACCTTACAGTAAGAATAATATCAAAATGATTGTGATCCTTACTTTTAGCTTAGCTGGGTAATTTCATTGAATTATAAGAATTAATACTGCAACACTAGCACAATTGAGCTAGTTGAGATTTCATCAGTGAAGTGAAAGATAGTGATATGGTGATTATTGCAGCCAATTATTATAAAATAAACCCTAGTAATGCTTATATGTCATTGTATTATTAATTTTGTATTATCTGACTAGTAAAGACCAATTCTAAAAAAAAATAAAAGAGATCCAGGAGTAAAAAGAATACACATAGTTAAATATAATAAAGTAGGAATGATTTCTTATTTCCTTTTCATTTGCTGGACATTGCTTGTTAAAGAAATTTGGAACTTTGAATACTGCATACTTCCTTTTGTAATTTTTCTCAATTCAAATAATGGCACTATTCAGAGAAAAAAAGTGGATTCCCTTTCTATTGTCCTTTTTGCCTACATCACAGTTGCATTTTATATACCATAACATTTGTCTTATGCTTCTCACTAAAGAACCAGTGTTACAAAATCTGTCTGATGTTCAGAAATATTTTTATTGCATATGCATATACAATACAGTCATTGTTTGTGATCAATGCATATTATGATAAATATATTTCATATAGTTTGCTAATTGTAATACCACAATCCCAAATGATTCTTAATGGACTATTTTCTGTTAGAAATCTGGAACTGGTTGTTCCGTCCGGAAAAACGCGAGGTAGACCGGGTTCCAACAACAACGTCTTTATTTGAACAAACAGTCAGTAAAACGGAACATTGGCTCAAGCCGCAACAGTCCTTTTATACTTTCCTGTCTGCCGGCTTGTAGCCAATGACATGCCTTTGATTTTGCCGCCTTTTTGTGGCTTCGAGGATTGGTTCTATTTGAACCAATCTCCATTTGTTATTATTAACCAATCAGAATGCGTTATTTGGAGTCTACTATTTTTATACAGAACACCCCTCCCCTCTTAGTTCAGTCCTACATGGTGACGTAGTTGCTCAGGTAGGTGGGGCTTCTCCTGACTCGACTGGATTTGCGCGGTTCATTATCGTTGGAGACTTCGACAGGTTCGGATGGGGCTGCTGTGTCTTCTGTCCTTCTCCCTGGAACCGTCTGGAAGGGTGAGTCAGCCATTTTACTGCCACCTGAATTTCTTAGGCCGGCAGTTTTGCCGCTCCCTCCCGTTTCCTCCGGGCAGGTCAAGCTGGCCTGGCTGGCCCCTTCCGATGGACTCTTCACGCAACTTTCTTCAAACAGTGAGTCTTTTATTTGCTCTTTTTGTTTGTTATTATTTTTGGAGTTTGATTTAAACAGTTCTTTATTGATTTCTCGCATTTCCCACCCCACCTTGGTTTGAAATTCGTCGTTTTTCTCTATGTATGGTTGTGTGTTTGTATTTCTTTCTATGTTTCAGGAGTGAAGCTGGTCTATATGCCGCTTCCATTCCCTGCCGTCGTCTACCATTAATCGGTAGGATTTGGGGCCTGTTATCTGTGTAATTTGTCCGGGTAGCCATAATGGGTCCCCGGTGAAGTTTTTTGCATAAACTAAGTCACCTATTGCAAAGTTCCTGAATCGAGTAGAGGAGTCCAGGGGGTTTTCTGGTGTGAAATTTGGATGCAATCTATCTAGATGCAACCTTAGTTTCCTTCCCATCAGTAATTCTGCTGGGGTTTTGTTGGTTGTGGTACTGGGTGTTATATGCTGGAGGGTGAGCAATCGGTTTATTTTATTCTGGACATCTCCAATGTCCATTTTTTCTAAACCCTCCTTGGTAAACCTGACCATTCTCTCTACCGTACCATTTGCAGCCGGGTGGGCCGGCGCGGTTAGGGCATGTTTTATACCTAGGGAGGCTAGGTATTGCTCGAATTGGAGGCTGGTTAATTGTGGCCCATTATCGTACACTAGGATGTCCGGTAGGCCATGGGTTGCAAAAAGTTTGTCGAGTTGCTTTATCACGGTTTCTGTTGTCGTTGATGGCATAATTTTTACCTCTAGCCAGTTAGAGTATGCATCCACGACAATCAGAAACATATGCCCCTTGGTAGGACCCGCAAAATCGATGTGGATTCGTGACCAGGGGCCTCTTGGGGTTTCCCAGTCTCTTATGGGTGCTTTTGGTGGGGACGGTCTGATTCTCTGACATTTGTTGCACGAGTTTACCCAGTATTCTATGTCCCTATCAATACCCGGCCACCAGACATAACTTCTAGCAAGGCTTTTCATTTTAACTGTTCCCGGGTGGCCTTCGTGAAGCATACCAAGTACCCTGGGTTGTAATTTGTTAGGAATAATTACCCGATCACCCCACAATAAACACCCTTTTTGGATTGAGAGTTCAGTTTGTCTGGTCCGGAAAGGTTTAAAGTTCTCAGTTTTTTGGTTTTCCGGCCAGCCTCTACCTACCCAGTTAAGAACGCGGGCAGTCAATGGGTCTTTTGCGGTGGCTCTGGCGACATCATTCGCGGATATGGGTAGATCGGGGCAAGTCTCTATCTGTAATGCTGTCATCGTTGGTGCCGGGTCTTCTTCTGTTGATGGTATGGGTGCTCTGCTCAAAGCGTCCGCATGGGAAATTTGTTTCCCTGGGTGATGTGTCAGAGTATATGAATAGGCTGCTAGGAACTCTGACCATCTAGTCATTCTTGGGGACAGAATATTAGGTGTGGGTTTGTTTCCCGCCAAAATTCCTAGTAGCGGTTTGTGGTCTGTTATGATTTGAAAAGTTCGCCCATATAAGTACTCGTGGAGGCATTTCACTCCAGCGACAATTGCTAGGGCTTCTCTATCCAATTGGCTGTAATTTCGCTCATTTTGGACAGGGTCTTTGAATAGTATGCGACGGGTGCCTCTCTTCCATCAGGTAATTGGTGGCTCAGGATGGCACCGACTCCGAATGGTGAGGTGTCGCAGGTCACCCTCAATGGTAGTGTGTTGCTAAATTGAATGAGAACGGTGTTCGATGTTAGCAAGTTTTTTATTTTTTGGAAGGCTTTTTTCTCTCTATAACCCCAAGTCCAAATTGCTTTCTTGTCCAGTAGACGGTGCAATGGTTCTGCTTTTGTAGCCTTATTTGGTAGGAATACATTATAAAAAATTTTCAGTCCTAAAAATGCTTGTAGTTCGGTTTTGTTTCTTGGTTCTGGTGTGTCTTTAATAGCTTTAATGTTTTTGTCGGTAGGGTGTATACCTTCTCCATCTATTAAATAGCCCAGGAATTTGAGGCTATTCCTTATTAGACAGCACTTTTCTTTTTTTACTTTGAGGCCAGATTCTCTGAATTTAGTTAGTACTTCTTTAAGTCTTTTTCTTAGTTGATTTTCATCTTTGGCTGAGATTAGGACATCGTCAAAATATGGTACGACTCCTTGTATGCCATTTAGGAGGCATTCCATTAGACTCTGGAAAACGCCTGGGGCTACACTCACTCCAAATTGTTGTTTGTTACATTTGAAGGCCCCTTTGTGAGTAACTATGGTCTGTGCTTCAGCTGTTGCGGGGTCTACTGGGAGCTGTTGATAAGCTTGCGCCAGATCGAGTTTAGCGAAAACTTTTCCTCTCCCCAGAGAATGTAGTAAGTGCTGCACTTACTGGCACCGGGTATGCGCTCTGTTGCAGTGCATGGTTCAGGGTAGCCTTATAGTCACCACAGATTCGAACGGACCCGTCAGGTTTAATAGGTGTAACTATAGGCGTTTCCCACTTGGCATGGTCCACAGGTTCTAACACCCCTTGGGCTATTAGTTTATCTAGCTGTTCCTCTATCTTTGCTTTTAGGGCAAAAGGAACTCGCCTGGCCTTTAGTCGCCGTGGGGTTACTTGGGGGTCTAGACTAAAAGAAATAGGATTTCCCCGATACTTGCCAAGTGAGCCATCAAAAACGTCCTGGAATTCCTGGATTAGGTTTTCTTCCCAGTCGGTTGTGGCCACTCGGTCTATCCCGGTCATCCCGATGCCCAATGGTGCGAACCATTCGATGCCCAGGAGGCTTGGTCGGTCTCAGTCGACTATGGTCAGCGGTAGCACTTCAACATGCTGTTTGTAGGCGACTCGGAAATGTCCCAGGCCGACTACAGGGATTCAGTTTCCTTCGTAGTCTTTGAGGGTTAGTCGCTGCCTCTGGAGTTCTTTTAGGTTTGATATCTGGGACTAGTTGTCCCAAGATACCATCGATAGGAAAGATCCAGAGTCTACTTCCATTTCGCAGGGCTTTCCTTCAATTTCTATGATTATTTTAACTTTCTTCCCGCTTTCCGTCTGAGCGCTTCCTATAGTGAAAGTCTGATGTGTATTCTCTCGGTTAATGGCTCGCTTGTTTCGCTGCCACTTTCTCTCAGTTCGTTTTGGCTCAGCTTGTGCGGGGGAGTTGCTGCGTCTCGTTGGGCTGTAGTTCTTTTTGTTCCTGCAGACTTTCTCGATATGCCCTCGTTTCTTGCAAGCTCTGCAAATGGCATAGAGAAACCTGCATTCGGCTCGAGTATGGTTTCCTCTGCAGCCAGCGCATTCCCGCCAATTTCTCTTTTCACGCTCTTTCTTGTTGGTGTATAGGTGGTGGACCTCGTCGTCTTCTTCGCCTGATTCTGACGTCTCACCATAATCTTCGTGGTGAGAGGTGGTGGGAGACTGTTTTTTTCCTCTGGCCAGGCTCGTTTCATCGCCGTTTGCGTTCATTTGCTTCATTTTGACAGCCGATTTTTTCGTGGCTTCAGCAGCTGTGGCTTCCGCAATGGCTTCGGCTACGGTTATGTTGGGTTTGTTTAGTAACTTGCTCTGTGTGGTCGAGTCTCTTAAGCCCAACACCACTTGGTCCCTCATTGCTTCATCTAGGTTTAGGAATTCGCACTCTCCCCCTATTTGTCAGAGAGCTGCTACGAAGTCAGCGATGGTCTCTCCTTCTCTCTGGTCTCTTCAGTAGAATTCGTGTCGCCTTTTTAGATTTGACACCATCGGAGCGTAGTGAGCTTTAAGCATTCGCTGTAATTCTGGCCACGTCAATTGCTTGACATCTCGGGACTTCGCTAGAGCCTTGGCCATCTTGAAGATTTTAGGCTCGCAGTGTGTTAAGAACACAGCCCTCGTACGCTGATCTGAGATTCCTTCCATCCCATTGCTTTCCAAGTACATCTGGAAACGGTCTACATAGGATTCCCAATCCTCTTCGTTGGGATTGAAAGGTGCGGGCGGTGCATTGTTTCCAGCCATTGTGTTGCCATCTGGAATTCTTTATCACCGTGTGCTTGGTCTCGCGTTTAGGATGATCCCATCCTCGTCGCCAGTGTTCCATCTGGAAAAACGCGAGGTAGACCAGGTTCCAACAACAACGTCTTTATTTGAACAAACAGTCAGTAAAACGGAACATTGGCTCAAGCCGCGACAGTCCTTTTATACCTTCCTGTCTGCCGGCTTGTAGCCAATGACATGCCTTTGATTTTGCTGCCTTTGTGCGGCTTCGAGGATTGAAGACCAATCAACATTGTTTTCTGACATTCATCTGACACTGCATAATTTTGAGGGAGGATTTGTTGAAGAAAATACATATCTATTTAGACAATCGGAAAATTCCATACGTATTCCAGGATTCAGTTTAGAGGTGCAAACTTTAAAGTCATTTTTAATGTTCTTAGAGGCCATGAATATTCTTGGTAATCTTAATGGTGTGGAACCCAATGACTGCTGTAGCTTTTTCCTTCATAAAAGGCACTTTCTCCCCCCCAAAAAGTGGGTGGAAATGTCTGTGTGTTGGTGCTGGTCTTTTGATGAATAGCAGCCACAGTGGGGTCCTTTTAGTGCTGAACCCTGCCTCTTCTGCCTTTATCATTGCCCACCTTTTATGTCTCTTTTCCACAGTGCAGGAGTCAATAGGTGGAGCTGGTACATGAGAAGACACCTATTTGTGGTATTTCAGACTCTGCCTGATTTTGTTTTCTTGTTTTCCTCTTTTAAACCAGGTGCATCTTATGGTCAGGTGCATCTTAAAGTGTGAAAAATATGTTATTTTATCGGATGCATTATGACCATTTTCAAGGATGAAAAATCTTTGCAACTTTCTCCTTTTAAAACTCCTAATGAGAATACAGTAAACTAATAATAGTAATAAAAATCCATTTAGAATACACATATTATTTACTTATCTTTGTTTTTATACATCTTATCACATTTTAAACTGCACATAATATACAGTATTTTTACACTTTGAATATTTCCACAATTTTTTTTTTTTTTATTTTAATATTCAACCTATTTTTAACAAAACTGATACAGTGGAACATTGGGTCACAAACGCTTCTGTTCACAACCAAATTGTGTGATGACTAGAATTTTCAGAACAGTTTTGCTTCTGGTTGCAAACAGATCTTCAGATGGTGACCAAGCAAATCCGAAAATCACTGTGGCGATTTCCCCTTCAGGACCATTTATTTGGTATTTTTTTTTGATCCATGCATGCATAGACAGTCGTGCTTCTAAGCACAACCACATCAGGTCATGACTTTCGTCCTGGAACAGATTACGGCCACGAGCCAAGGTTCCTCTGTTTATCATTTGTATTTTCATAAGTCATGCCTAAAAGCTTTATTATAAAAATTCATTTTTTAAATGCATTTTTATCTGCATCAAGTTAAAACCTATTGAAGTATAGTGCACATAATCTATATCACAATGAAAAATGGAAAGGGTGAAATTTGATTGCACTATTACATAAAAAAATTATATGCAGAACAATTTAATTGATATACACCTATAATAGATCGATGCAGGAGCATGAAATACATAATATAATGACTAACAGAATATTATTTTAGAAATTTGAATTTTCCAATCTTTGTAAAATAAGAAAAAAAAAGCCCAATGAGATCATCAAGAAAAAAACATGTTTGTGTACATTCACACACACACACACACACACACACACACACACACCTTCTTAATAAAGCAAATATAGTGGTGAAAGGATTCCATATTTCTGTGTATTTAAGCATAAAGTAATCAGTGAAAAATATGCAAATTTCAAGATGATCTATGGGAGTTAGTTTCCAGTATACAGAATTGAAATGGACTTTTAAAAAATATCTGACAATAGAAGCTTTCAAAGTTACAAAGAAAACACCAAGGAGAAAAGTTTCCTTAAATCAACTTCTGAATAAGTCTATTAATTTTCTGAAAATAAAGGAACACCTTGTATATTATAAATTATGGTAGTAAAACATTCATTTTAAAATGTTACACTTAAGATAAATATCCACTAAAGTAAAATTAATCTAGCCAATATGTGCTATATAAATTTAGTTTTAATAACCTGAGATAACAAATATTTTATTCATTTATTTATTTGTTTCTGGATATTATTAAAATTGTCCAGACAGACTTTGAAAATTTAATAACTTCCAAAGCTATTGGAGGCATGCATCCTGATTAGACTAATTATTATTCACTAATACTATACTGAGTAAGACTGTTGCTCCAGTATACCACCTGACTGGTTGATTGAAGTGATCTAAAAATTCAAAAATAAATAATAAGTTGAGTTCTTCACAACATCTTCATTTACATTGAATCAGGGTAACAATGCTGTAATATGTCCTTTTTAATAAAGACTGATTATGTAAATATTGTATTTACTGATTATGTAAATATTGAGTTTATTCAGTAATGTGATCATTTGAATTGTTTATATTATAAAACATCACACCACATTAAGTGCAGATGAAGATCCTATACTTGCAAGCATCTCAGTGAAATCATTTTATAGCATTCATTGAGTTTAATTTTAAAATATTCTTATTTCAGAAAGAAACTAAAGATTTTTTCAACATATTGGGTTTTACACACATTAAGTAATGAGATTTTGTAAATATTTTTCATTGATAATTGCAACACTAAGTAATTTTTTTAGTTACAATCCATATCAATCCAGATTTTAAGATATTAGTTTATATGAATGTTATGTTAACTACAGATGCTTATAAAAGTATGTCCTGTATCAAGTCAAATTAAATCAAATATTTATTATTCCCTGGATCTTTGAAGTTATATTGTGAGGAAAAGAAAAGGGAAAGTAGAGAAAATATCTACATTCGTAGTGGGAAAAAAGCTGAGTTTAATATAAAATAAGAAGTTGTCTATAGTCTTAGAAAAGTTCAACTACATGACATCCTGCATCAAACCTTTCTTCCTAGAGCTGCTGCCTTCTTGAACATGATTTGGCCCTGATTTGGTTGTCTGTTTATCTCATTTCTCAGCCTAGATAACTCATCCTCAAGCACAATTTTGCTAATCTTGCTAAACTTCCAAAATGAGCCAAGGTTGCCAAGCTACCAACAATTTCTGTGGGATCAAATATAATAAAACTGAATAATGTTATGGGATATAAATTATATGAGCACAAAATGTGAAAGCAGTAAGGAAGACGGAGGTTGTAAAGTCAGAAAATTATCTACCGTGGTGTTTTTATTGTTGTTTAAGGGAAACTTGTTTACAACTGTCCCCTGGTTGTACGGATAAGTTCGTTTGTACCTGGTTGCTTTATTTTATTTATTTTTGTTTTCTATTACATATTTTATGTTTTTGTTTTATTGTAACCTGTCTAAAGTCATGTAAAAGTGAGAGGGGAAGATATATAAATTTAGAAAATAAATAAATAAATTACCCAAAGATGTATTTGAGCTTTTAGAGCATCAGCAGCAGCTTTCTTACCAAACTATAAGACAAGGTTATTTGTGTACATTTTTAATGATGTTTGATGTTTCCATTTGTTGTGAAATTTGGCACTTTTCCTTGTAATTCTGAACATCTAATTTTAAGGACAGGGTCAATCTGATTTGTTCGATGCCTGTAAAATCTTTACTGCTATTGTGAACAGGATCTCAAATTATTACTTCTTTTCCAATATAGATTACAAAAAAGGAACCATAAATTGGAATTGCAAAAATAATAATAATAATAATTCAGCACATATATAAGGAAACAATTTTTCATGTTAAGAATAATAAGCACTCTGAATGGTCTCAGGGCAAATTTGTTGAGGCAAAAGGTATCAATACCATTTGAGAAACAATTACTTATTATCCTTGGGGGAAGTAGACTACTAGAATGAATGTGTCCTCATGGACTAAGTGACCTTCATGCATCCTCCAAAATATATTTCATGTTCTTATTATTCTATTGAAGAAAATTTCAACATTTGGGCATAAGAATTTCTACTGTCCTATTTACTCCTTTATTATGGTATTTCAGATAATGTAACAATAAACATTCATCCTTGATAGGACCAGAATATATTAACTTATTTTACAAAGCACATATTATTTTTGCCTCTCTATATCTCATTTAAAAACAAATGTCTATCTGAGTATAGACAATGCACTTCAAAAGGATGTAAAGTGTAGGTGATAAAGAGGATGTGAGTGGTAAATAAGATACTTACTGTATTGTAAAACTTAATTACTTGAGTTCTACCATAGAATCCAGGAACTCAGGCCTTGTTTAATTAAGGCCATTCCATGTCCCAGTGTCATACCCATATGTTTTTTCTAGTGGAAAAATCTTTTTCAACCATTCAGACAACCATTTTAAGGATTTGATATTACCAAGGGCCTTTATGCCAACTTGTATACTAATAACTGTTTGAAGATATCCTTATTAATTAGTTTATTTAAACATTTTATGGTTGCCCATCTTATATCAAACTCTGGGAAGCAACTTGAATTGTTGATTAATTGACATTAAATGTGAAAGTGAAAATCCAAAGAGTGGGTTGTCTTGTATAAGCTGATTTAGCCACCTGACATGGTGGGACAGGCCAGAATGCCATACCAAATATCTTTGATAGTATTATTAGTGTATCAGGGTAAATTGAAAGTATCTTCCATCAATAGTTGAAAGCTTGGATTGTTTTAGAGTTGTTGATGTAGTAGGTGCCTCTTTCAGCTTTAACTACAGAGGCTTTGAGTATTTGCATCTTAAAAAGTGTGTGTTGGTTTGTTCACGTCATGATGACTGTGATAGTCTATGTGTTTTTTACCTTAGGACATTGTAGGTGATACTTTAACCTTATAGACCTTTAGTATCAGGACTAGAATTTTCTTAGTCCAATTTTCACTGAATCCAACTTCACTTTAGAGCATTACAGGGAGTACCAGTCTGCTTATCATATTATCTCTGCATTGTTACTTCCTGAGCTGTACATAAATTTTTCAGGAAGTCAATGAGATGTTCTGGATATTACTGTATATATCTATCTGTAAGGATAGTTCAGAAAATGGAAAAAGTTAATTTCCATAAATTATTTCATAATAATTTCATTCTTGAGTTCTCCCACCCCTTCCCCCCACAAACATTTAATAATAAGCAGCCCAGAAAACTAAGTATTTTATTATTATTTTTAAATAGTCTTTCTAAGCATATAGAAATAATAATCTAATTATGCTTTTACTTTACGTAAATAAGCTTTCACTTTTTAAACTTCCTTAATATGGAACACATATAAAAAGCTAAATAACACACTGAACTTCAAAGAAAACAAGGAATAAGCTGTGAATGAGATAGGTAAGTTTCAGATTTGTAGGAACAGAAGGGAACTAGTTCATGAACTATATTTAATGATGAATGACTTCTGAACACTAGGGAAAAATATATCATTTCTTTCCATTTAAAAATTTATTAGGACTTGCAAGACCTGAATAACATTTTGATAAATAGAGGCAGCATGTGAAAAATTTAAATAAAAGTAAAGGCTTAAAGTATGATCACGTCTTGAACTACTGCACTGTAAAACAACAAGAAAACCAACACAAGCCCCAGATAAATATGCAAGCACAGAAAGCTTGTCCTAGTTTTGCTACTGCCTTTGTCTTTAATTTTGTTAGTATCATTTCAACTGTAATGAAGTAAAGCAAGATTGCTCTAATACTGGTGTTAATTAATGCACTCTTGTGTAGACTGAAGGCATTCTATGGAGCCTTAGGGTTCACTTCTTAAACTCTCAGGTTTTGCATGACAGTCCTTAAGTGTCCTCACCTCTCTTAGTTTTGCAATTTCAGATTGTTAGCTCCAGCTAACCAATGAAGGATGGAAAACATTGAATTCTACTTCCCATCCCTCTTTTTCAAGGTCTTATCTTTGCCTCATGTTCATTGTATGTTTTGTCTCTCTGTGTTTGTTTACTTGTGTGTTTAGTATGTGTTTAAGGGTAAAAAACAAGTGGTTTGGATAGGGTTTTTTTTGGTGAGCTGTTTTGTTTTATGTATGTATGTATGTATGTATGTATGTATGTATGTATGTATGTATGTATCTATCTATCTATCTATCTATCTATCTATCTATCTATCTATCTAT
>BLBF01000006.1:49327492-49353677 GCA_015471245.1 Laticauda colubrina | reverse complement strand
TATCTATCTATCTATCTATCTATCTATCTATCTATCTATCTATCTATCTATCTATCTGCACTGAATTCAGCAGGCAGAAGGGAGAGGTAGGAAACCAGATAGAATGACACAAAAACCACACCGTGAATGGGGAATTACTCATTTTGCTAAATGTCTATGGAGATTGTCCCAAAGGTGGTTTTTCATGATTGTCCCAAAGGTGGCTTTTCAAGAGGCAGCTGGACTTTCTGTTTTTTCTTTGAAGATATTTCACTGTTCATCCAACAGAGCTGAAGAAGTTTCTTGGATGAGAAGTGATACGATGAGTAGTGATTCATGGATGAGAAGTGATTCAAAGAAAAACCAGAAAGTCCAGTTGCCTCTTGAAAAAGCACCATTGGAATGCTTATCTTGCTGTTCCAGTGGTAACATTGCAGGCTTATTTTCACAGCATTTCTTCCTGCACTGCTGCTGTTCCAACTTAGAGACTTGATTGGTGAAAAAGCAAATAATCTGCAAAAGATGACGGTGTCATGGGAACAGAGTGACAGGTGCCAATCCCAAGCAAGTGCAAATATCATCAGTGAAGAGTCTTAATTACTTACTGACCAAAATTCCAGTCTCAGTTGTGCTTCTAAGTTGAAGACAACATGCATTTTGACTTCCCTATTTAAATCCACTTTTCCTTTTACTCATTGGTTCAGCTGGCCTCTTGCAACATTGGCATACTATTCATCATTTTTTAAATTACAACTTACCAGTTGTAACCAACTTATCCACCTATAAGTTAGGGCTGGTTTAAAAAATACACCAGTTCATGTCTTAGGAGATCATTTTATTTCCACTTGTTAGACATATGTGTTAAAACTATTACTTATATTGTTGCTTTTGGAAAATACTTGAGTTAATTATGTCCCATTTTAAAAGCTATGATCTACTTTTCAGAAGCACCATTGATAAATCTTTTACAGTATGTGCCTAACACTGAATAAGCATTGTTTATATTATATCATATTATATTATTATTATTGTTATATATTCAAATATAAAACATGTTATATACTGGAATATTAAGAGGGGCATTTCAAGAATTTTCCTAAAGAGAATTATTGGATTACTTGTATTTAATTTTAAAATTCAATAGAAATTTTAAAAATTAAATATCCTTTCAAAATTTATCAGAAAACTATTTGGGAATATATTTTATTCCTGGTCTAATTAAGTTATGATTTTGGTCATTTCCGTTGACCATTTGGTCATTTCCACATAACTTTGGGTAATATTTTCATGGTGACTCACTGATTGATGGAGATCACTGCAAAAATTGGTTCATGATGATCATTCTTTGCTTCTTCCTTTTTCAGTCTGTGTGATCTCTAGAATTTCATTATAACACTAATGTAACATGCCTCTGTTATATAACTCATACTTTTAAAAAAATAGCTTTAAAGTAATTCATATCCTGATCATGCTAGTGATGTGAGTAACCTGAAAAGATGAAGTAATTTAATCCAAGGCTATGTACTGTACAGTATATAAAATAAAATTAGAGGTTACAGTGTCATATAATCCATGCATAGAAGATTCAATTATCAGACAGTGGCTATGTTTATTCTACTTTACTACATGCATAACTTGATCAGATGCAAGTGATACATTGGTCACATAGTATGATATGAAACTCAAAAAGGGCCTTGGTACCTACCTGATACGCCTGTTCTCTGTGAACTGGGCTTAAAACTCTGGGACGCTCCTCCTCCTCCTCCCCGGCGTCCCCCAGTTTTGCAAAGACTGAGTGCCAAAGTCCGGAACTCATCACCTAATCTGGATCCCAGAATGGAACAGAACACCACCAGATGGAAAGAAATGGGTGGGGCTGGATGCTCTTCACAGCTCACAGAGAATGGCCGTATCAGGTAAGTACTAATGCCCTTTCTCCCATGAGCTGTTCAGAGCATCCAGAAGTGGGACATACCAAAGCTTGGCCTGTCCTTCGGGAGGGACTCCATCTGGATTGAAATCCATTCCTAAACTCTATGGACCCTCTGCAGTACGCTTCTGCCAAATGAAGCATCCGCTGAGGCATAGACATCAATTTTACAATTTCTGACAAAGGGTGATGGTGAAGCCCAAGTCACCACTCTGCAGATTTCATCTATGGAAGCCCTAGTAGCCCATGCTGCTGATGTTGCTGCACTCCTTATCGAGTGGACTGTAATGCCCTTAGGAACTGAGATGGACTGGCATTTGTAGCTTTTAGCTATGGTGGCTTTCAACCATCTACCAATGGTCGTTGACGACACCCTGTGTCCTAAAGTGGATGGGTTGAAGGATAGGAATAGAGCCTCAGATTTTTGAAATGCTGCCATGTGGCCTAGATAGATGTTTAACACCCTTTGTACGTCAAGTTGATGCCATTGATGCTCCAGTCTATGAGATGGTTTCAGACAAAAATTTGGAAGCACCAATTCCTGCGCTCTGTGGAAGGCTGAATTGACTTTCGGGGTGAACGATGGATCCACTTTGAGAACCACTCTGTCCACATGAAACATGCACAGGTCCTTTCTCATTGACAATGCTGCCAACTCAGAAATCCTCCTTGCTGATGTAATCGCAATTAAGAAGACCACCTTATATGCCAGAAATTTGAGACTAGCGGTTCTTAAAGGCTCGAATGGGCCAGTTGTAAGTGTGGTTAATACCTTGTTGAGCTGCCAAGTGAGATAGTGGTGAATTACAGGAGGTTGTAAGTTTGCAGCACCCTTAAGAAAGCTGCAGACATGTGGATGGTGCTCTATGGAACGAAGGTCACCCCACTGAGGCTAAGGCTGCCACCTGTCTGCGTAAAGTATTTGGAGATAGGCCCTTGGTCAACCCCTCTTGTAAAAAGTCCAATAATTGTCCTACTGATGGAGCAGTCAATCTTAGGCCCCCGGCACCAGCGACAGAAAGTGGACCATGTGGCCTCATATATATGATTTGTAGAGGACCATCTGGATGCTTGCATAGACTGTATGGATGCTTTTTTACATGGGCCTTGGTTGTGATATTGTCTGCCAAGACCAGAATGTGGCATGATTGGAAAAGGGGTAGAAAACTGCGGAATGCCAGATGAACTGTTCACAGATCCAACAGGTTGATGCTTTGTGATTGTTCAGAAATAGTCCAAATTCCCTGTGCAATGTGGGATTGGAAATGACCTCCCCATCCTACCAGGCTGCCATCGGTTGTAATAGTTGCCCTGCAAGATTCCTTGAAAGGACACCCCTTGTTTATCATGTTTTCCTACCATCAGCGGAGTGATCAGAGAACATTGTGTGGTACCTTTATCCGGATGTTGGAAGTGGCTCTTCCGGATCGCTGGAAAGGTATCAGGAACCACTGCAGATCTCTGGAATGGAATCAAGCCCAAGGCAGAATGGAAATACAAGAAATCAGTTTCCCCAAGAGTTGAGACAGATCTGCCAGGGAAACCCTTTTTCAGGGTCTGATCTCTCTGGCCAAGGACTGGATACTGTTTAACCTGTCCTGAGAGAGAAAAACCTTGCCCTCTATGGTATCTATCACTGCCCCTAAATGAACTAACCTAGTTGAAGGGATCAAGTGGCTTTTATCCCAATTTATGGAAAATCCGTAACCTTGAAGGGTCTCCAGAGTAATCTTGGTATCCAAGATACACTCCAATGTAACGATCCAAAAGCAATTGCAAGAGGGGAAAAAAAAATCCTGTTTAAGGACTAGCCTGATTATCCAATGCCAGCAGGCTAAGAGACAAATAATCCCAGGAAAGTGGAGTGGGAAAGTACTTGCCCCAGTCCCCAAGTAGGGAAACCAGCAGGGAATGGTGCCTGCAATATTTAGCCATGAACTTGAAGCCAGCCATTTAAAAAGGTGGGAAGGCAGAACCTCTGATGTTAAATGCCTGAGCAGTTTAACGAGCCACTGCTGCTGACTCTCCAAAACGTCAGACAAAAGATCTGTAAGAAGAAATGAGTCACGGCTGCAAGCGTTCCGGCAAGATCGCAAAGATAAGATGATCAGGGAATTAGATAGGCTAATTTCCTGAAGCAGCTGTCTCAGACTGCCTGTGAAGTGGCAGCCTGTGCCAGTCACAAAGAGCTGCTCTCAACTGATTGGGGGGATAGCCTAATAGAGCCACAAGCCTTGAAATCACCAGATTAATAGGGGGGAAAATTGCAAGCTGAATTAACCCAAGAACAAACCTGAATCTTAATTAGCTGAATCAGAAACCGTTCCAGTCAGGGAGTGCACAACCTCTTATCACGAAGGCTGAGCTAAAACTGGGGGATTCTGAGGAGGTGTTCCGTGGAGGAGGAGGAGCGTCCTGGAGTTTTAAGCCCAGCCTTTCCAGAAGTCACTGAAGCACCTTCCACTTCTGGATGCTCTGAACAGCTCATGGAAGAACCCAGTGTTCTACTAGTGGTGCTACAGATAGCCCTCAACTTTTATTTGATTTATTTGATTTGTCAGAAGAGCTCTGCTGGGATCTGGTGGTGGCAGAAGTTTCTGTGATTCCTAAACCTAAGAGTTGGGGCAGCGAAGGAAAGTCAAACCGGTTGAACTCTCACGCCCTCCACCCCACCACGAACTCCCTTGCATGGAAACCATAGAGAAGCCCAACGTAAGTGGAAGTTAGTTTTCTGGAGAGAAGCATTCTTTCTGATACTAAAGTGGAGTGCAGCTCTTGTGTAGAAACAGTGTACAGAAAAACCAACTTTCTCCTCTGAATACAGTCTACCAGGCATTTGCATGAAGGGGCCCACCATGAGCAACGGGAAATGGAAGAAGAGGGAGTGTCCTCTTTCAGCTACATAGTCCATATGCAACCCTACCAAACAACTTAAAATGGATGATTTTTTAAATGATATTCAGTCAACGGTCATAAGTAAGAAATTATCATCCTCACTTATTAGCCTTTTTAACAGATACAATCCACTGGAATGGGACTTACAAGCTGAGGTAGAGAGCTCACAGCTTCCGGACATTTCTGCTTCTTTATCAGGAGAGTCTTCCCTCTTTCAAACATCAGCTGTCGGTGTTGCCGCTGAGTGTTTGTTGCAACAAAAGTATGGGAAATTACAAAATAAAAACTTTTAATTTTATATATAGGCAATGTATGCTGATGGCACAGACAGTGCTGACTACTTTTGAGTTTTTAACTGAGGTCAGCAATAAATTGTACTCTTTAAAAGAGTCAATTGTTAAGTTTGCTGATCCAAAGATGGATGCTAACTTGGGTTTCACTAAAAGTATAAAAAACTTGTCAAGTATAAAAAACTTGTCATGTGATCTACTCCCTCACCTAGAGGTGCATGCTAAGCAAGGTTCTCTCTCCCAAGAAGTCTCGGATCAAAAGCACACAAGTTTTAACTGTTATCTACAGCGGCATCAGATTACCTTCCAAATTTTAAATAACCAAATGAATAAAGGGAAGTGGGGATTTTGAAATGCGGTTATTCTTTCCCTTAGCCAGCTTCTTCGCTGTGAAAGACAGCTGGTGGATTTGCAGAAGGTGGAATGGCTTCCCACCAGAGAGGCTTTTAAACAACCCACTATATTTTGTTGACTTTTAAACAACCTACTATAGCCAGTATGCTGTTTAAAATGAATTCCTTCCTCACTGAATTTGGAATTTTTTCTACTCGCATGTTTACTAGGGAGGGTATTAGTCCTTTAATAACTCATATTGGCAAGAAGAGCACTGCTTTCCACAAGCCTAATTGCAACGATTTTAAAGCTGTCAACTCTAAGGATGTTATCTCCCCCACACCCTTGAGAAGTGGCAACTTGAAAAATCAACCTCCTATCCAGCAGTGTACTGAGATACTGGAGTCAATTCTGATTAAGTATTTTTGTACTTTGCCAGAGCTAGAACAAGTGGGCATCATTAAAAGATTAGACAACCTGAAGGATCTTTTAGAAGTCACACATAAAGCTGCAAAACCTCCCATAGAATTTGCTATCCCGGTTGCAGATGTTATTAATGCTCTTTCTGAGAATTCTGATGAAATTCCTCTTCATATAGATGCTGCAAATAATAACTCTGTAAAAGAGGTGTACAGGCGAGAAACTGTGGAAAAACAAATAGACAAAAAATAGAAGATGACCTTGGAGTAGGTGTTGAACTGCGTCATAACGAGGTTCCCACCTGCTTGTTGCTCCTCCCTTTGGTCTCAGATACTATCCCACTGGGCCAACCTACAATGATACCTTTGCAACAGGTTGTTGGTCCTCAGAAGCATTTGGAGTCTGTTTACCAATTTGGCAGTAGTGAAGGCAAACACCTAACAAACCAGTGCATCTTTTTTGATTCTGAGGGAATCCTGGATAATATTACTCCTGTGGAATGACTAGAAAATGTTAGTGTCCCTCCCAATGCTCACATTAATTCCCTCCTATAATGCCAAATGACAAACAAGTAGATTATTTTCACCTATTGTCCTGGAGTATTGCTGGCTGGAAAGCCAGAGCCATGGATGGTGACTTGGAGGATTTCCTGATAAATTTTGATCTTATAGCCCTTCAGGAGACCTGGCTGACAACAGATGAAGAATAGATCCATCTGCCTGGCTTTGATCCATGGTCTATTCCTGCAGTTAAATCTAAGATTAAAGGAAGGGCCTCTGGAGGCTTGTCAATTTTAGCCAAAGCAGAGTTGGGCTGGCAAGCCCAAAAGTTCAGTTTTGGTGATGTATCTGCTTCTCATTTAATTCTCAAGTTCTTCTATGGTTCTTTAGGATTGATATTGCTGAATATATATGTCCCTCCTCTCTCCTCCCCTTATTATGCACCTAATATCTGGTAATCTAAATTCCAAATCTAAATTTGGAAGAGACAGTTATAAAATTAAAAGTTCAACATCCAAACATTACTATAGTTTTGTCAGGAGATTATAATGCCAGGGTATGGGCATCTTTACATAACTTTGTTTATTCTGGTGTTATTCCTGAGGATTATTTACTGTCTATTCCTCCCTGGCATTCCAGTGATTACAAAAGTAATATTGCTGGTACACCATTGGTTTCTATGACTCATAAAGACCCTGTCACACTGGCCGACGGATGCAAAACATTTGTAAAAAGGACACAGCGGATGAGAAAAATGTTCCATCCATTGTTATCCGCTCTTAAAAGGAGCAAAAATTTGCATAACCAGAGCGGACAACACGGAAAGGAACAGACGGGGGGAGGACGTAGGACGGATGGAAAGCGGATGCTCCATGGAAGCCTAGCGGATGGAAGCGGATGAGAGCGGATGGCACATCTGCAAGGCTTCCGGGGGAGCGCAGCAAAGTGGACGCGGAACGGAAAGAGCAGATGCAGAGCGGACACCGAGCAGATGAAGCAGATGCACAGCAGATGCCGAGCAGATGAAGCGGATGCAGAGCGGAAGCCTAGCGGATGCACAGCGTTCACTGCACATGGGGAGGATGCATTGCGTCAGCCCCACGGATATAAAGGGAAGCAGCTCCCAAGCAGGTCACCATTCAGAGGAAAGACCTGCTTCCAGACATAGCTCTCCAGCCAGCCAGCCAGCCAGCCAGCCAGCCAACAACTCAACAACCATGGGGAAGAAATGGAAGCCTCTGCCATCTGCTGCCAGACCTGGCAAGAGGGACAGGGCCAACCTCCCACCCCCTGGCCCTGACTCTGCTTCTGCTGGGGCTTCTGCTGCCCAGGCTCGATCTTCTGGTGCTGGAGCTTCTGCTGATGCTGCTTCTTGGGGTGGTGCTTCTGCTGGTGCTTACTCTGCTGATGCTGCTTCTGATGGTGGTGCTTCTGCTGATGCTGCTTCTGGTGGTGGTGCTTCTGCTGGTGCTTACTCTGCTGGCACTGCTCCTGGTGCTGGAGCTTTTGCTGGTGCTTACTCTGTTGGCACTGCTCCTGGTTCTGGGGCTTCTGCTGGTGCTTACTCTGCTGGCGCTACTCGTGGTGCTGGTGCTTCTGCTGGTGCTTACTCTTCTGGCGCTGCTTCTCGTCCTGCTGGTCCTGCAGGTGCTCCTGGTCCTGCTGGTCCTGCTGGTGCTCCTGGTCCTGCTCCTGGTCCTGCTGGTGCTCCTGTTCCTGCTGGTCCTGCTGGTCCTGCTTTTGCTGCTACTGTTGTTGCTGCTGCTGCTGGTGGTGGTGGTGTGGAGGAGCAGCCCCTACAACCTCGAAGCCCCTCTGATGAGGGCCTATATGACCCTGCCAAAGGGAGGAAGAGGCAGACGCGTGAACGGGAGAGGAGGCAATACAACATGGAAGAGGAACATGAGGAGGAGGTGCTGGAGTGGCTGAGGGAGAACGAGTATCTATAGCGGAAGGGACACAGGCTCTATCGCGACACCAAAAGGAAGCAGGCTGCTTGGAGAGAGAAGGCGGATAGCCTGGGCTACACTTCAGAGGTGCTTCTCGGCTGGTGGAAGCACATGCACACCTGGTATGGGAAGCTGCACCCCAAGAAATCTGGCCAGGCCACGGTCAAGCTGACGGACAGAGAGACCTACGTGATGACCAAGTGCAGCTTCTT
Source organism: Laticauda colubrina (assembly GCA_015471245.1). Lineage (NCBI taxonomy): Eukaryota > Metazoa > Chordata > Lepidosauria > Squamata > Elapidae > Laticauda > Laticauda colubrina. The sequence continues at coordinate 49,345,169 of BLBF01000006.1, read as the reverse complement.
GGAGGGTGAGATCCGCCACCGAGGAGCAGCCCCTCTCACAACCCTCTCTCTCAGGCAGCCTGCTGAGAGCCAGTCCTCTTCTGGCAAAGAGTCAGCTCCTGTGTCCAGGCAGGTATCTGTGGAGCATGCCACGACGGAGACCCCCCCGACAGCTGTACTACCCGTGGCAGAGTGCTTGGAAGATCCCCTGATGCAGTGGGAGAAAGGAGACGGCACTTCCATCACAGCCCAACCCGCATCCAGCCCCAGCTCCACCTCCACAGAAAGGCAGAGAGGCAAACCGGAGGGGCAGAGCCACACTGTCCTGCTGGAGATAAGAGACACCATCAGGAGCAGTGTAGATCTCCTCTCTCAGCTGGTACACACCAACGCCCCATCCTCCAACCACAAGCCCTTCCTCACCTATGTCAACCAGACCCTCATGAACATGTCGGAATCCCAGTACCAGGTGGTGAAGGACAGGATCACCGATCTTCTTCACAACCCTCCAGACCAAGATGAACTTGCTCCCACCCAGTCCAGTTCTGCTCCTTCACCCCAGGTGATGTCACTGCCCTTCCAAGGCTTTCCACAGGCCCTCCCCTACCAAGGCTACGGCTACCAGGAGGTCCAGAAGCACAGGCAGCCCTTCCCAGTCCAGGCACAGGTACATCGGACACCACCGGTGCCACCCATGCCACCCACGCCACCAATGCCAGCCACGTCACAGATGCCACCGAAGCCAGTCCTCACCCAGCTGCAGACCAGACAGCCCCACTACACTGCTCCTTTCTCCACCCCACAACCAAGCCCGGCCTCAACATCACGGGGCTGAGCCAGTTGTCCGAGACCTTCCTCAACACACCGTCCCCTGTTGTCCTCTCGGGGCCAGGCACTCCAGTGGTGCTTCAGACCAGCACTCCAGCAGCAGCCACCTCCACAGCACCTGGACCCTTCACCCCTGAGACTGGGCACGCTTCCGAGTGACCAAGAAGAGTGCCAGAGACTGGATGGCTACCTATTGACTTTATTTTTGCTTTGGACACTTGCCTTGGTTCATTTTTCTTTTACACCTTGTTATTAATAAGGATTATATTTGCTTCACACACTTGCTTCATTTATTTTATTAAATAAAGTCTTGGTGGAAACTTTTAGAAATGGTTTAAGCCTTTGCATGCTTGTGGGATGGGTAAGGATAACAGTGGGGTGGTCAGGGATACCTTTGGGATGGGTAATAGCAGTGGGATGGGCAGGGATACCTTTGGGATGGGTAATAGCTGTGGGATGGGTAGGGATACCTGTGGGATGGGCAGGGATACCTTTGGGATGGGTAATAGCTGTGGGATAGATAAACCTCCAGTGCAAGCATAGTGGGACTGTATGATCCACCCTCCCAGGTGCCACACCTATGGCCCTTTATTATCAATAACAATGTAATCAATCATCCACACATGTCAACATAAACACAACTCTTTATTAAATGCCCTGTTCATTGTAGGCCCACCCAACATACATGGCCCAATCTCATCATTGTGGTTAGACAGGCTGAAGGAAATATCCATTTAGCATCTATCATCTGGGGAATTGCACCAGTGTCTCAGGAAGTTGCACTGCTTCTTCCCTTCACATGAAGCTCTGTTGGCCTTGCACATCCTTCGTGTCTATCAGGTTTCACCCTTGCCTCTATTCCCCAGGCTCCATGTCCCCATTGCCTTGTTGGAGGCCCACGAGCCTGTTCTGCAAGACTGGGTAGCGGGTGCGCATGATATTGTGCAGGATGCAGCAAGCTTCCACAATGTTCCTCATGGTCTCTGGGTGATGGTGCATGGTGGTGAGAAGTACCTGAAACCTGTTGGCCAGTATGCCAAAGCCATTCTCCACCACCCGCTTTGCCCTGGACAGCCTTTAGTTGAAGATCCTCTCTTCACGGGTGAGGAGTCTGGAAGTGTATGTTTCATGAGGTAGGTTCTGAGGGAGAAGGCGTCATCCCCCATGATGAAGTAGGGCACATCTTGCGTATCGTTGGGCAGGGGGTCTGGATCTGGGAAGCCCATGATGAGGTTCCATTCCAACCCCTCCTTGAGGTCACTGGCATTGTATACCTGGGCATCTGAAGCTGACCTGTTGTCTGAAGCATCGATGTACATGAACTTGTTGTTAGCATCGACCATGGCAAAGAGGATGATGTTGAAGAAGCCCTTGTAGTTGAAATAAGTGGACCCCGACTTGGCTGGAGCTTTTCAGGCCACGTGCTTGCCATCTATGGCTCCAATGGCGTGGGGGAAGTTCCACTTCTGATACCACTGCTCTGCAACTTTCTTCCAGCCTTCTTCAGTGGAGGGGCACTGGAGGAGCTCCTCCCGGTATTCTTCGATGATGGCCTGCACCACCTCTCTGACCACAATGCTGATGGTGTTGTGTGGCACCCTCCAGCTGTACTGCATGCTCCTGTAGGTGGTCCCTGAGGCCAGGTGGCGCAGAGTCAGTGCCACCTTCAGCCCAGGCTCTGGGCTGGGCTGGAGGTTGGTGCTCTGCTTGGTCAACCTGGGTCTCAGCCACTCCACAACTTCATCAAACATTGCTGGAGGCATCCTCATGAAGTTCTGGAATGCACGAGGGTCTTCGTTCCTCAGCTCCACCATCAGCTTGTTGTACAGTCCGTACTCTGCTGTTCTTCCGATCCATCTTCAGACCCAGACACTTCTTGGATGCCTCCTTTTCTTCCCGTAGAACAGGTGAAAGAGCCTGTAGATGGCTTTGCACTGTTGCAGAACGATGGTGGCTACCAAAAGGACTGTGTTACGATCCATGGTGGAGATGACTGGATGCTGTGGAAGAGCAAGAGCCAGATGAAGGCTGCAGTGGTCTGCACAGCAGGGGTGCTGGACTGAAAGTGAGATTCAGGTGAGTTCCTCCCCCTTTTTATAGGCAATATAGGTTTTCCACTATGTGTCCTTTTGCATCCTCTAGGCATCCTCTAGACATCCTTAATATCCGAGATAGGTCCCCTCTGCGAACATATTTTCCATTTTAAATGCTTTCTTTGTGAGCTGCATCCACTACTAACACTTTGTGTCCATTCCACGTCCATTTTGTTTCCTCCCTGTGTCCGTTTTCCACTGGAGCAGATGTGCAGCGGATGCCTAGCGGATATAGCGGATGCGTAAGGGATGACAACGGATATAGAACGGATGTTCCCCGTATGCGTTGCGGATGCAGAACGGACGCGTTGGATACATTTTCCGCTCAAAAAGTTTTGAGCAGCTCAAAACTTTTTGAGCTGATGGAACCTCAGTCGACGGATGCTGGATGGATAGAGAGTATGAAAAACGGACATAGTGAGTACAGAATGGATGAATCGCGTTAACCAATGGATGACAAGTGTTTCTCTCCATTTTACATCCTCTTTCCATCCGTTGGTGCAGTGTGACATGGGCTTAACTTTATTTATAACTGTAATCTCTATATTATAGGAGGTAAGGACTATGGTTTTATATATCCTTTTACTTATCACTCAAGTAACTCCATTAGCATTCTAGATTATATTTGTGTTTCAAGAGATAAACTTGAGAGGTTCGCAGATATACAAGTCCACGTGAGGGAAGGTAGTGATCACCAACCAATTTCAGTTTTATTTCAAGGCAGTTCAGATATACAAAGAAACTCATCTTGTAGCAAAAGGTTTTTTTGCAAACCTGGAAGTGAGACAGGATAGAAAACTCAAATGGCCAAAGTTGATATTGCGGCATTATCTATTTTTTGGGATTCTGCACAACCTCAGATCTGGGGAAGCTTAATTTCTCATTCATCTTCAGGCTCAGATAATATTATGGCCCATTATGATGATCTTTGTCATTCATTGAAGAAATTTCTTATTGTCAAACTTCTGATACGAAACCGCCAACAAGTTGGAGTCAGCTGGTCTGATTCTGACTGTTCGCACAGTAGAAAATATTTGAGAGCTGCAATGTGTAGCGTTCAGCGATGTCCCACCTCAAAAAACTATAGCAACATGTTGAAAATTAGGTGTGCTTATAAGAAATTGATAGCATCAAAGAAGGCTTTCTTTAGAACTAAATTATGGTCGGACTTGGAAATTTGGGAAAAGGATCAAATTCAGCTTTCTTTTGGAATGCTGTCTCAGGTATATTGAAGGAATTTAAATTTTATTTTGATATCTCCATTCCTGCTTCAACCTGGGAGAATTTTTATTCTAATATTCTTTTTAAACCCAATCAGGACTCTATGAATACCCAAAGCAATGATTTATTAACTTTAGAAAATTTCCCTATCTGTCCCCTGCTTCTGTTATAGAAATTAAATCCATTATTCGATCATTAAAAGCTAATAAGACACCTGGTGAAGATTTTTTGCCCCCGAAATTATTTGAGACTTATATGGACTGGGGGGTGCCTTTGTTAGCAGGGTTATTTACCTTTATAAATAATACTGGCCACATACCTGTGGGTTGGGAATTGGCCATTATTGTTCCCTTACATAAAAAAGGAGACAGAGGCAATCCAAATAATTATAGACCAATAAACCTAATTGGAATTGTTCCAAAAAGGTATGCAAAGCATTTGCTTGAGCAAAATTGAAATCTGGATTATGGAAAATAATCTTTTGGTGGAGGAAAAATCAGGCTTTAGACCAGATTATTTACCATAGATATTTGTTTCACATTATATCATTTGGTAACAAGGTATTTAAAAATGGGTAACAAAGTATTCACTACATTTATTGATCTAAGTGTGGCTTTTGCTTCGTTAAATTGAAATATCTTATGGAGGAAACAGACCTGAACATGGAGCCCAGATTCTTTTTTCTGGTAAGAGCCTTTGACTCAAACATCCATGTGAAAATCCGTACTGGCATAAATGGAGCCCTGTCTAAGAGCATACCTCCCAATATTGGCACAAGACAGGGCTGTATTTTAGCCCCAAAGCTTTTCAATCTCTATGTCAATGATTTACTAGGATTCCTGCATGCAGTAGATTTGCATATGCCAAAGATTCTTGATAAATTTATTAATACCCTTTTATAGGCCGATGAGATGGTATTAATAGCTCATTCACAAATAGGCCTGAGGAGACTGTTGCATAAGCTGAATACTTATTGAACTTTGAATTTCTTAAATATTAATAAAAGCAAATCCAAAGTGTTGGTTTTCAGCACAAAAAGTAGGAAATATAATTGGCAGATTAATGGGGAGGCAATCGAACAAGTAAATTCTTACACCTACTTAGGAGTGGTCTTTACTAATACAGGATCTTGGTTTAAACACTTTAAAAGTAGTGCATTAAGAGCTGAGATAAGCACCAAAAGATTATATAAATTATTTAACCATAATTACTCAGGCACTTTGACCCCTATGTTGAAAGTATTTAAGGCAAAAATAGTTCCAATGCTGACATATGGTGCAGAACTGTGGGGTTTAAATAAAGCCTCCCCGCTTGAACAAATACAGACCCGCTTTTTAAGACATTTATTGAGGACTGATAAGAACACTTCTGCTTCAGCAGTAAGAGCGGAATTGGGTATCCACTCCTTACATAGCCACTTAATAATTAAAACATTTACATACTGGCTAAAGATACAATCAATGGATTCAGATAGACTTCCCAAACTATGCCTAACTGAACAGTTAAATAAGTTCTAATTAAACTCCTGAGCCAGTCAGCTCCACAGAGCCATCTTAAGACATGGGTTTTCTACCCAAATTTTATTGACAAGAGTTTCTAAGGCAAGGGAAATTTTTAAATGGAGAGTCTTGGATATTATTGCCCAGACTTCTAACTCTGAGTTATGTAGTCTATAACTATAATTCTCAATGAACAAATCAATATAATTTACTTCTTCATAATGATGCAGTACCATGTACATCTGGCTGAACTCTTTGCTCAATAATCATATAAAATTGTCAGAAAGTGTAAAAAAAAGTTAGATCCTTGACATAACCATTGATGTCAATTTTTAATTCTAGTCACTTTTAAAAAATACTATGTATGTGTGTGTAGGAATTTTTGCCTTCTTCTTAAAAAAGCTATCCACTGCCATAGCTGAATCTCTAAGCATAATCTTTGAAAAATCTTTCAGGACCAGCTCCTAGCCAAACCTATGGTCACTAGCCACAGTCATCCCCATCTTCAAAAAGGGAGACCCCAGCCTAGTGGAAAATTACAGACCAATCCCTTTAAGCGCTGTGTCACCTGTAAAGTCATGGAATCAATTATTAACCAATCCATTATCCTCCACTTAGAAACAAACAACATACTCTCTAATAAATAATTTGGTTTCAGGAAAAACTATCCTGTAATATGCAACTCTTAAGGCCCGGTCCCACTGCACTTACGGATGCAAAGAGGATGTAAAATGTTAAAAAAGAGTTTGCCATCCATTGGAAAACGCTATGCATCTGTTGTGCACTCACTGCATACGTGTTTCATACGCTCCACCCATCGAGCATCCATTCACTGTAATTTGTGAATGGATGAACTTTCCGCCACGTACGATGTACATTCGCGACAAATACGGGCAACAAACGTTCTATGTCCATTATCATCCATTAAAAGTACGCTGTACCCTCTCTGCATCCTCTGGCCATCCTCTCAACTCACATCCGCTGCAGCTGAAAACAAAAAGAGGGAGGAAACAAAAAGATACACAGAATTTCTACACAGCGTCAGTAGCAAGGAAATAGAAAGGATGTAAGCAGATGCATCTCAAATATAAAAAATGTCACACAGCACCAACGGATGGAAAGAGGATGTAAAATAGAGAGAAACACTTGCCGTCTGTTGGTTAACGCGATGCATCCATTCTGTACTCACTGCGTCCGTTTTTCATACTCTCTATCCGTCCAGCATCCGTCTACTGAGATTTCATCTGCTCAAAAAGTTTTGAGCTGCACAAAACTTTTTGAGCGGAAAAAGTATCCAACATGTCCATTATACATCCGCTACGCATACGGGGAACATCCGTTATACATCCATTGTCACCCGTTACGTGTCCGTTCTATCCGCTAGGCATCTGCTGTGCATCCGCGCAACTCGCATCCGCTCCAGTGGAAAATGGACACAGGGAGGAAGCAAATGGACACACAGCGTTAGCATGGACGTAGAAAGGATGAAAGCGGATGCAGCTCGCATATAAAGCATTAAAATGGAAAAAACGTTCGTATAGGGGACGTATCTTGGATATTTAGGATATCTGCAGGATGCCTAGAGGATGCAAAAGGACACCTCGCGGAAAATCTATATTTCCTATAAAAAGGGGGAGAAATCACCTGGATCTCACTTTCAGTCCAGCAGCCCTGGGGTGCAGACCTCTTCAACCTTCATCTGGCTCTTGCTCTTCCACAGCATCCAGTCTTCTCCACCATGGATTGTCGCACATTCCTTTTGGTAGCCACCATCATTCTACAACAGTGCGAAGCCCTCTACAGGCTCTTTCACCTGTTCTATGCAAGGAAAAGGAGGCATCCAAGAAGTGTGTGGGTCCGAAGATAGATCGTGAGAAGAGCCGAGTACGGACTCTATAACAAGCTGATGGTGGAGCTGAGGAATGAAGACTCTCATTGTTTCCAGAACTTCATGAGGATGCTGCCAGCCATATTTGACGAAGTTATGGAGCGGCTGAGACCCAGGTTGACCAAGGCAAACACGAACTTCCAGCCCAGCCTGGACCCTGGGCTGAAGGTGGCACCTGGGAGGGTGGACCATACAGTTCCACTATGCTTGCACTGGAGGTTTATCTATCCTACAGCTATTACCCATCCCACAGGTATTGTAACCCATCCCACTGCTATCCTTACCCATCCCACAGCTATTATCCATCCCACAGGTATCCCTGCCCATTCCACAGCTATTACCCATCCCAGAGGTATCCCTGCCCATCCCACTGCTATCCTTACCCATCCCACAAGCATGCAATGGCTTAAACCATTTCTAAAAGTTTCTCCCAAGACTTTATTGACTAAAAGAACTGAACCAAGTGTGTGAAGCAAAGATAAACTTTATTAATAACAAACTGTAAAAGAAAAATGAACCAAGTCAAGTGTCCCAAGCAAAGATAAAGTCAACAGGTAGCAACCCAGTCTCTGGCACTCTTTTCAGTCACTCTGAGGTGTGCCCATAGTCTCAGGGGTGAAGAGTCCAGGTGGTGTGGAGGTGGCTGCTGCTGGAGTGCTGGTTTGAGGTGCCATTGGGGTGCCTGGCCCCGAGAGGACAACAGGAGATGGCGTGTGGAGGAAGCTCATAGAGAGCTGGCTCAGTACTGTGATGTTGAGAGCCCTTTCCTCCATGACATGGGGTGTCAGTCCCATGACCGATGACAGATGTTCCGAGGCCAGGCTTGGTTATGGTGTGGAGGAAGGAGGAGTGTAGTGCAGCTGTCTGGTCTTCAGGTGAGCGAGGTGAGGCGTGGGTGGCATCTGTGGCATGGGTGGCATCTGTGGCGTGGGTGGCATCTGTAGTGTCAGTGGCATCGGTGGCATCGGTGGCATTGGTAGCATTCGATGAACTTTTGCCTGGACTGGGAAGGGCTGCCTATGCTGCTGGAACTCCTGCTAGCCGTAGTCTTGGTAGGTGAGGAAGGGCTGAGACATCACCTGGGGAGGAGGAGCAGACCTGGACTGGGTCGGAGCAGGTTCAGCTGGGCCTGGAGGGTTGTGCAGAAGACCTGTGATCCTCTCCTTTATCACCTGGTACTGTGATTCGGACATGTCCATGAGGGTTTGGTTGACGTAAGTGAGGAAGGGCTTGCGGTTTGAGGATGGTATGTCGGTGTGTACCAGCTGAGAGAGGAGACCTACGCTGCTTTTGATGGTGTCCCTGATCTCCAGCAGGACAGTGTGGCTCTGCCCCTCCGGTCTGCCTCTCTGCCTGCTTTCTGTGGAGGTGGAGCTGGTGGTGGGTGTGGGTTGGTCTCTGGTTGCAGTACCCTCTCCTTGCTCCCACTGCATCTCAGGGTCCTCCACGTGCTCTGCCACGGGGAGTGTAGCTGTTGGGGGGGTCTCCATCGTAGTACTCTCCACAGGTACCTGCCTGGACACAGGAGCTGACTCTTGGCCAGAAGAGGACTGGCTCTCTGTGGGCTGCCTGAGAGAGAGGGTTGTCAGAGGGGCTGCTCCTTGGTGGCGGATCTCACCCTCTAAGAAGCTGCACTTGGCCATCACGTAGGTCTCCCGGTCGGTGAGCTTGACCACGGCCTGGCCAGACTTCTTGAGATACAGCTTCCCAGGTGTGCATGTGCTTCCACCAGCCGAGGAGCACCTCCGAAGTGCAGCCCATACTCTCCGCCTCCTCTCTCCAAGCCGCCTGCTTCCCTTGGTGTCTCAATAGAGCCTGTTTCCCTTCTGCCATAGGTACTCGTTCTCCCTCAGCCATTCAAGCACCTCATCCTCATGTTCCTCTTTAATGGAGTACTGTCTCCTCTCCATATCTCGAGTATGCCTCTTCCTCCCTCTGGCAGGGGCTGCTCCACCACACCACCATCACCAGCAGCAGCAACAACAACAGCAGCAGCACCAGCAGGACCAGCAGCACCAGCAGGACCAGCAGCACCAGCAGCACCAGGAGCAGCACCAGCAGATTAAGCACCAGCAGAAGCACCAGCACCAGGAGCAGAGCCAGCAGAGTAAGCACCAGCAGAAACACTAGCACCAGGAGCAGCGCCAGCAGAGTAAGCACCAGCAGAAGCACCAGCACCAGGAGCAGCACCAGCAGAGTAAGCATCAGCAGAAGCACCAGCACCAGGAGCAGCGCCAGCAGAGTAAGCCCCAGCAGAAGCCCCAGGACCAGGAGCAGCACCAGCAGATGCCCCAGCACCAGCAGAGTCAGCCTGAGCAGCAGAAGCCCCAGCAGAAGCAGAGTCAGGGCCAGGGGGTGGGATGGTGGCCCTGTCCTTCTTGCCATGGCTGGCAGAAGATGGCACAGGCTTCCTCTTCTTCCCCATGGTTGTTGGCTGGCGATGTGTCTGGCATCAGGTCTTCCCTCTGAATGGTGACCTGCTTGAGAACTGCATCCTTTTATATCCACGGGGCTGACGCAATGCATCCTCCCCGCATGCAAAGTGAACGCTAGGCATCTGCTAGGCATCCGCTAGGCATCTGCTAGGCATCCGTGATGCATCCGCCTTATCTGCTTGGCATCCGCTCTGCATCTGTTCCTTCTGCTTCGCTGTGCTCCCCTGAAAGCCCTGCGGATGTGCTATCTGCTTCCATCTGCTTCTATCTGCTAGACTTCCATGGAGCATCCACTTAACATCCTGGCTACGTCCTCCCCCCGTCCGTTCCTTTCCATTGTTGTCCGCTCTGTTTATTTAAATTTCGGGCACTTTTGAGAGCGGATAACAACGGATGGAAAAATTTTTCGTCCGCTGTGTCCTTTTTACATACTTTTTGCATCCGTTGACCTATGTGACAGGCCCTTAAAGTATTCAAAATGGACAAAATGTTTGTATCTGGGATGTATCTTGTATATTTAGGATGTCTGCAGTATGTCTAGAGTATGTAGAAGGCCCCATAGCGGATAACTGATATTTTCTATAAAAAGGGGGAGAAAATCATCTGGATTGCTGGGATGGTGGACCATACAGTCCCACTATGGTTGCACTGGAGGTTTATCTATCTCACAACTATCCTTGTGGGATAGATAATATCCTTATCTATTCCACAACTATCCTTATCCCACACAACTATCCTTGTTGGATAGATAGTATCCTTATCTATTCCACAAGCATGCAAAAGCTTAACCATTTTTTCAAAGTTTTCACCAACATTTTATTAAGTCAACAAAATGAACCAAGTAAACTCAGTGTCTTAAGCAAAGATAACCTTGATTAACTTTCTTAGGTAAACTTTATGACTTTATTAAAAAAAGCAAAATGAACCAAGTAAAATGTCTTAAGCATAGATAAACTTAACAAGTAAACAACTCAGTCTCTGACACTATTCTCAGACACTCTGAGTCATGTCCATGTTCTCAGCTGTTAAGTGGGCAGGGACTGTGGAGGTGGTTGTGGCTTGAGTGCTGGTCTGAGGCACCATTGGGGTGCTTGGCCCCGAGGGTACAACAGGTGGTGGTGTGTTCAGGAAGCAATCCAATAGCTGACTCAGTCCCGTGAGGTTGAGAGGCCCTTCATCAAGGACTTGAGATGTCAGGCTCAATACTGATGACAGATTGTCCTTTGATGGGCTTGGCTGTGGGATGGAGGAAGGGTTGGGAGGAGTGTAGTGGGGCTGTCTGGTCTGCAGCTGGGTGAGGACTGGCATCTCTGGCATGCAGTGAACCTGAGCCTGGACTGGGAAGTTCTGCTTCTGCTGTGGGAAGTCCTGGTAGTCGTAGTCTTGGTAGGCGAGGGGCTGTTCAAAGCCGTGGAAGGGCTGTGACATCATCTGGGGTGGAGGAGCAGACCTGGACTGGGTAGGAGCAGCTTGAGCTGTGCCTTGAGGGTTGTGCAGAAGTGCTGTGATCTTCTGCTTCATCACCTGGTACTGGGCCTCAGGCAGGTCCCTCAGGATCTAGCTCACGTAGGTGTTCCGGCCGGGGATGCTCTGTCCAAGTGGACCAGCTGAGAGAGAAGTTCTGAGCTGGTCTTCATTGTGTCCCTGATCTCCAACAACACACTGTGGTCCTGGCCCTCCAGTCTGCCTCTCTGCCTGCATCCTCTGGAGCTGGGGCTGGGGGTGGGGGTGGGGGTGGGTTTGCCTCTGGTGGCTGCTGCTTCTTCCTCCATTTGTAACAGCAGGGTGTCATCCTCCATGGGATCCTCCAAGTCCGCTGGCATGTGGAGTGCAGCTGTTGGGGAGTGTCTCTGCTTTGGGGCTCTCTGAAGACACCTTCCTGGATAGGGTAGCTGGCTCCTGGCTGGAAGAGGACTGGTTGTCTGTGGGTTATCTGAGGGAGAGGTTTCTCAGAGGGGCTGCTCCTCAGTGGCGGATCTCACCCTCCAGGAAACTGCACTTGGCCATGATGTACATCTCCCGGTCAGTGAGCTTGACAGGGCCTTCAGGGGCTTGAACAGCAGGGCCTTCAGGGGATTGAGCAGCAGGGCCTTCAGGGGAATGAACAGCAGGGCCTTCAGCTGCAGGGCTTTGAGGGCCTTGGGGCTGGTCCACCACAGCAAAAGCAGGTTCAGAGTCAGTTCCAGGGGGTGGGATGCTGGTTCTGCCCTTCTTCACCTTGCCAGGGGTTGAATGAGTAGGCACAGGCTTCTTCTTCTTGCCTGTCTGATGAACCATGGTGGTCCTGCAAAATGTATGTGGCAGCACGTCTTTCCCTTGTGTGCTAACTGCATGCATGCTGCATCCTTTTATATCCACGGAGGTGGATATAATTCATACTCCCCACATGCGCAGTGAACGCTTTGCATCCGATATACATCCACGCGGCATCCCCTTTGTTTCCTATAGGCGTCCGTGATGCATCCGCCCCTTCTGCTATGCGTCCACTTCGAAATTCTCCCCCGGAACCCCTTCGGATATGTTATCCACTTCCATCCACTTTCATCCGCTAGGCTTCCTATGAACATCCATTTAACATCCCCACTACATACTACCCACATCCGTTCTTTTCCGTTCTTTTCTGTTAGTTTATGCACATTTTCACCACTTTTTGGAGTGGATGACAATGGATGGAGCCACCTCCGAAATTTCGCTCGTCCGCTGTGTCCTTTATGCATACACTTTGCATCCGTCGGCCAGTGGGATCGGGCCTTTACACTGTAAAAACATATGGACTACACAACTCGATCAGGGCAAAGTAATAGACACAATTTACATAGACTTCTGTAAAGCCCCTGATTCAATGGTACACGACAAACTAAAATCTTATGGTATCTCTGGACACCTGCATAACTGGATGGAAACATTCCTGTCAAACAGACAACAAATGGTAAAATTGGGAGCATCCTATCAAATTCTGTACCTGTCAAGAGTGGTGTCCCCAAGACAGTGTTCTAGGACCAACTGTTTTCATACTCTACATAAATGACCTCTGTGATCATATTAAGAGCAACTGCATTCTTTTCGTTGATGATTTAAAGCTATTCAACACCACAGACAATACTGCTACCCTTCAAAAAGATCTTGACTATGTATCAGAATGGTCAAACAAATGGCAACTTCAAATCTCAAGAAATAAATGCTCTGTCTTACATGTTGGCAAAAAAAAATCAGAACATAAAATATAAGCTGAATGGTTAAGAACACGATCAAGGACCTTGGAGTACTCATCTCTAATGATCTAAGTGTTAGAGCCCACTGTAACTACATAGCCAAAAAGGCATCAAGAGTTGTTAACCTAATCCACATAGCTTTTTCTCTGGTAATATCACACTACTAACTAGAGCATACAAAACATTTACTAGACCAATACTTGAATACAGTTCATCAGTCTGGAACCTGCATTACATATCTGATATTAATACAGTTAAGAAGGTCCAGAAATATTTCACAAGAAGAAGTCTCCACTCCTCTACTCATTGCAGAATACCTTATGCCACCAGGCTTGAAATTCTAGACCTAGAAAAACTGTGCCGCCTTCGTTCCAATCTAAGTATCATACATAAAATTATATATTGCAATGTCCTACCTGTCAATGAATACTTCAGCTTCAACCATAACAATATAAGAGCACACAATAGTTATAAACTCAAGGTAAACTGCATCAAACTTGATTGCAGGAAATACAACTTCAGCAACAGAGTGGTCAATGTCTGGAATACTCTACCTGACTCTGTGATTTCTTCCTCAAACCCCAAAAACTTTAACCTTAGACTGTTTCCTATTTACCTCACCCCTTTCCTAAAAGTTCTGTAGGGGGCATGCATAAGTGCACCATGCCTACCGTCCCTGTCCTTTTGTTTCTTTTTATTTTTCTTATATGTATCCATTTCATGTATTCATATCTATGTTTATACTTATACCTGTTATTTTATGAGTGCTTGACAAAATAAATAAATAAATATTCTGAAATGTTCCAGAAGCAAAAGATTGACAAATGTAAAAATGTGTTGGTTTTTATTCAAGTGAACAGGATTTATTTAAATGGCAATGGATAAAATCAAAATGTCTTAATTATCCAATTTATTTAACCAATTTGTTATTCATTTATGTTTGATAAATCATACATATTATTTACTATGTACTACTAAAATTATTGAGTCTATTTGATACTTTGTAATCTTCAGTTGTGGGAACTGGTACATCATAGAGAAACAATATATCTCAAATAGGCTAACTGAGACAATTGAATCAATGGGTTCCATTAAGGGGAAATTGAAATTTGGCAAACTTATGGCCACTTTAGAATCATCACAACTTCCAACTACACTTCCCAGAAACCAATAAGTTGTGGGGTACAAGAGAAGATAAGAAGGGCACATTCCCATTCACTTCTCTCTGTGTCCAACTGGCCAGTGGCAAAGTGTGATAGGTAAGCAGTAATTGGCTGCTTTGGAACAATTTGAAATTTATTTATGCTGGTGGATGGTGAGGAAATAACAAGGGAGTGACCCTGGATATCTTTTGGCAAGGTTGGATTGGCCATTTTCCTCTCTGAAGACAGGAAACCCTTGAGGATACACCAGAATGAGCAATGGAATACAGTTTTCCTTTCAGTCTGTGAATCATTTGATTCCCCTTTTTCCCACAATAGTAACAGGTGTTCTGTGAGGCAGAAGCAGCAACTGAGGGGAAAAACAAGAAAGAAGAGGAGGGGGAGGGGAGAAGGAGGTGTTTTTCTGGGGTTCTTGTTGAGGTAATTCTCCGTTAGGAGAATGAATGCAACCAGGGAAACATAGTGAGAGTAATGTTGAATAACACACACAAAGCACACAGCTACACTGTATAGTAAAATGTAGGTTTTACTTCCAGTAAATGGTTAGGCAAAGTCCAAACACAGTCCAAATCATTCACGGTTAAAGCAGTCAGTTTTCAGTTCAGGGATAATCCAATAACAAAGTCCAGTATCATAAACAGCTTAGTAACAGACTTACATCAAATCCAAGAAGAACTATGATCAGCAACAGTCAATAAGGAAAAAATTTAGGAACCAAAAACAGCAACACTCTCAGCAACAACAGAACAGAACAACCCAGGTTTCTGTCTCCATCTTATGGCCGTTTGAGGAACCACACCCAATTATCATTTTAGCATTCCCTTAAAGAGACAGTATTAAAATATCTATCCTGGCTTATATGTTTTCCAACCCAACTGTTTGGTGACTTACATTCCTAACAGTTCTTATAAGGGTTGTGACTATAAACCAGTCCAAATCTATATTATATGTTGAAAGATGTATCATAGGTTGTCTAGTATAATAATAGGGATGAGTATCTGAAAACAATTGTTACATTTTAAGGAGAATTTTTGTTTAGAATTAAAACAATTAGTCCTGCACAATTGAAATTTGAAGTGGCATTTTCCACTATGTTTCAGTGTAGAAAGGTGACGTTCAACTATTTCAAAATCTGTATTTTCCCCCAAAATAAGACTTGTTTAAAAAGGTCAAAAAAGGCACCGGGTATTATTTTTGGGAGGGGCATGTTGTCCGTTGACTCATCTCACTAGTGTGCATCACTCCCAGCCTCCTTTCCACTGTCAGAGACCTTCCAGAACTTTTCTGGCTGATAAGGAGCCAATTTGGAGGTCTGTTATCAACTACAGAGACCTTCAGGAAAGCTTTGCTGGCTACAGAAAAAAATGAGCCAAGGTGTGTGAGGCCTGGTTGCTTATATTTATATTGAGTACTTATATTGAGTACCTATGTAAAAATCAAGTTAGGACTTACTTTCTGAGTCGTATTTTTGAGGAAACACAATATTAATTCCTAGAGTTTATTTTCAAAATCTTGCTCTAAAATGTTAGACAAAATAAGAAAATTTACTATTCCAGTTTTTTTAAAAAAACTAGAGACATAGAAAGAGAAAAGGCTTATTTCTTTTAAACACTTCCTGCCATTCTTTAAAAAAGAGAAACATTACTATTTAGAATTTCAAGAAGTGTTAATATCCATTATTAGTACTGCTAATAATATTATAAACATTTATTTCTGATACCTAATGAAGTACAATTATTGACAACTGGCATTTTGGCTGTGTTTCTTTTCAACAGATGTCCTGAGGCATGTGTGAATGGAAGAACCTCCCTCTCCAGGTGGGCCAGCACCTGCAGTTTGTGATATTTGGTTGGTTAAGATGCATCCATTTGCTGGCACCAAGTAAAGAGACTGATGTTCCTGTTAATCCCTTTTGCACTGCTTTCTTATCAGAAGCTTATGATCTGGGAGATGATGCATTCTTTTTCATTACAATACAGCAGGCTTCTGATCTCTTTTGTCAGTTGCATTTGATATGAACTCTGTTGCCCGGTGACAGATCATATGAGCCTTTGCTTGTGTAATGTAAAAAGGTTTATAAACTCCTCTTGCCTTTTTAAATCATACTTTGCCACTTTTCTAAAGCTTGGCATCTCTTAGATCTTTTCCAAGCTGGAACAATATTTCTCAGTGGCCGTTTTTCTAAGATTTGGTCTGAATTACACCCAGACAATATTTAAAATGTTCTGATCTGAGTAAGCAGTAGGGGAGAATCTAATTTTGTAGTCTTTTATTCCACTTCAAAATGTTTGGCTGTATTGTTTGTACTTTAATAATTTAAGGATAGAAAAGGCTTTCAGTGAATTGAGAGTCAAATCAAAGTTTTAAAACATGTCGTTCAGAGGAAAAACATGCATTCTATGTTTTCTAGATTCAAAAGCTTCTTCAGATACTATACAAAATATTTCAAGTCACTTACTAAGCTATATATATACCACTGATCTAACTATGACTAAAGATACCATCTTCAAAAACAACATTTATCTCTCACATCTTTGTTTTTTCCATATAATACCACATTACTTTGGAACCATTGTTGCCATCAGTAGACTTTCTTGGAAATTCTGATTAAACGTATAGAAGAAATTGGTGCTGATTTGAATGAGAACAAAATGGAGATAATAATACACAGAAGCTGCATATCCTATTCATAAGTTCATCTTGATTCAAATTTCTCATTATTTTCCCTAAAGGACAAAATTAGTTAAACACAACATTCTACATAGAAAATAGTTGAATTAGGGTAAAAGGAGGTTGTGGAGGAAGACACTTATATTTTTGTCATTCTAATGCTTCTTCCTTTCCTTAGATATAGACATCTTTTAGCATGTGAGAAACAATATTGTGGCCTATCAGTTTATCAGATCTAATAAGGACCTAGAATGATAGAAGGTCCTAAAATAAAGTAATATGAACCAAAGTATTCAGCTGAGATGATTGTGTAAGGATGACATATTTGCAATTTAAATCTCATTTCCCTCTAAACTTCATTCCTGCAACATTTGTGGTTGGCAATTCATCTAATAAATGAAAATTCATGTAAAATTATATACTCATGGACGTCTTTGTGAGCTAAGCACAGAATCCCAGTCATATTAAATCCTAGTTTTTTGCACATTAAACTGTGTGTAACCTGCAGGAACTGAGTATCTTTGGAGCAGTTTTTGGAAGAGGCAGGTTGCGGCTGAGTAAGAGTTTTTACCTGTTCAATGATCATGTTACAATAATATTGCAATTAAAATATGTTCCTTCCTTCCTTCCTTCCTTCCTTCCTTCCTTCCTTCCTTCCTTCCTTCCTTCCTTCCTTCCTTCCTTCCTTC
>BLBF01000006.1:49298332-49312404 GCA_015471245.1 Laticauda colubrina | reverse complement strand
TTATATGGTTATTTATTGGGAATTAAGCTAGAGGAAGAACAAGTTAAAGAAACTATGATTGCTTGGGGCAAGAATTTTGGATATGGGATTGATTTAGAGCAATGGCAAAAATTGTGGTCTCAAAATTATAAAATGACAATGTCAATAGCATATAAAGAAAACTTGTATAAGATGTTTTACAGGTGGCACTTCCCCCCGACAAGAATGGCAAGAATGTTCAAGAACAAATCTGAAAAATGTTGGAAATGTCATCAGATACCTGGCTCATATTATCATATGTGGTGGACTTGTGAGGATGCCAGAAAATATTGGACTAAAATTCACATGTGGTTGGAAAAAATGACAAAGAAACACATAGACTTGAAACCAGAGATCTTTTTATTGGGAATCTTACCTGATATATATAATAAAGACTTGAAATATTTGATTGTAAATGTATTAACAGCGGCTAGGATTGTATTTGCTAAAAATTGGAAGAATGAGAAAATACCATCACAGGAAGAAATTATTAAGAAAATATTGGAATGTGCTGAGATGAATAGATTGACATTTGAAATTAGAGAGCAAGAAGATAAACAATTTTATAAAATTTGGGATCTTTTTTATCAATGGTTAGATGATAAAAAACAATAATGGAGCATTAGTATTATATCTATGAAGGGTTTTTAGGATTGATTTGTTATGACTATATGATTTGTTATAGAATAATCTGTTTGAAGTATTGTTATCTCACAAAGCATGAATGATTAAAAGTATAGTCAGAAAAAGTCTTTATTTTAATTTTTTTTGGTAATATTAGGATATGGATTGACAATATGAGTGGTTATGTAATATAACTGTAATGGAGACTATAAAATGAATGCACAAAACTGATGAACCAACCGACACACCGGAAGTATATATGAGAGTAGATGTTTTTAATGTTTTGTATGTTATGTCTGTTTGTAGAAAATTAATAAAATTCTTAAAAAAACAACAACAACAAAGCATTGAAGGCTTCCGCCCCCTGAGTTGGGTACCTTGAAATATACCAGGGCAATTGGGTGTTGAGAGGAGAGGCAAATAGATTGATCACCAGTTGCCCAAACCTCTGCATTGCTTCCTGGAAGACAGACGGGTGTAGGCGCCACTCTACCTGATCTATTGAGGCCCTGCTGAGCCAGTCTGCTTGTGTGTTTAAGGCCCCTACTATGTGCTCTGCCTTGAGTGACAACAGATTGGCATCGGCCCACTTGGACAACCTGGCCATCTCCAGCATCAGAAGCTTGGAGTGGGTACCTCCCCTGTCTGTTTACATGGGCATTTTTTGTGATATTGTCTGATTTTGTGATATTTGTGATATTGTCTGACCAGAATGTGATATTGTCTGACTCAAGACCAGAATGTGGCATGATTGGAAAAGGGGTAGAAAACTGCATAAGGCCAGGTGAACTGCTCACAGCTCCAACAGGTTGATGCTTTGTGATTGTCTGGAAATAGTTCAAATTCCCTGCGCAGTGTGGAAATGGAAGTGAGCTCTCCATCCTACCAGGCTGGCATCGGTTGTGATAATTGCCCTGCAAGGTTCCTTGAAAGGACACCCCTTGTTTTTTATTTTTTTCTACCACCAGGAGAATGATCAGAGAACATTGTGCAGTACGTTTATCCGGAAGTTGGAAGTGGCTCTTCTGGAAAGCTGGAAAGGTAGTAGGAACCATTGCAGATCTCTGGAATGGATTCGAGCCCAAGGCACAATGGAAATACAAGAAATCAGTTTCCCTAACAGTTGAGACGGCACTGCCAGGGAAACTTTCTTTAAGGCTCTGATCTCTCTGGCCAAGGACTGGATACTATTTAACCTGTCCTGAGAGAGAAAGACCTTGCCCTCCACAGTATCTATCATTGCCCCCAAAATGAACTAACCTAGTTGAGGGGATCAAATGATTTTTATCCCAATTTATGGAAAAGCCGTGATCTTGAAGGGTCTCCAGAGGAATCTTGGTATCCAATTTTGCTTGATGTCTGGAAGATGACAAAATTAAAATATCATCCAGATAACATTGTAAGCTAATAGATTTGATCCTGAGTGAGGCAGTCAAAGCCGCTAGGACCTTGGTAAAAGTCCTAGGGGCCAAAGCCAGACTGAATGGTAGGGAGATATATTCGTAGTGCCGATCACAACAGCAAAATCTAAGGTATTTGTAGTGAGCAGGTATAATTTGTATGTGTAGATAAGCCTCTGTCACATCTATAGAGGTCAAGACATCATTCTCTCTGATGCTGAGCAGAATGGACTGGAGAGTAGTCATTTTGAATTTTTGATAAACCAATGATCTGTTCAGACGTTTGAAGTCCAGAATTGCCCTCCAGCCCCCCGAACTCTTTGGGACCACGAACAATAGAGAGTAACAGCCTTGACCCCACAGTTCAGATGGGACCTCTCTAATGGCTTGAATATGTAGAAGATGATTGATAGCCTGCTGCATCAATGCCCTCTTAATAGGGTCCGTGGACCTAGGGCTCCTTATGAAAAAGTTCAGGGGGGAGGATTGAAACTCTAGTGCCAAACCAAATCTAATAGTGTCCCTGACCCACGCATCAGAGGTGGAGCTGTCCCATTGATCAGAAAACAATTTTAGCCACTCTCCAATGGGAACTGCTGTCAAGGACTCACTTGGGGTGATGAAAAAATCGGCCTCTGGTGCCTCTGGGGTTTCTTCTGTTTTAGCCTCCCTGCTGACCTCTATCAGAAGATTCAGACCTATCCTGTCTAAAACTGGGTCTGTAGCCTGATGTTCTTTGCAAACTGGGAACATATGGACCTTGATAGTAGGACCAAAAGGAACCCCTTCAAAACGACTGGGGCGTTCTGTTTTCAGACCTCCAAAAATGAGGGGGAAGCACTTTTTTCTTGTTTATATTCTCTATAAGGAGGGGCTTCAAGACACTGCCAAATAATTTATTCCCCAATATTGGGGTTGATGCCAGCTTGCATTTATGCTTTGTATCCGCCTGCCAATACCTGAGCCATATCAGTCTCCATGCCGATACCTGAGATGCTGTGGCCCTAGATGAGGATTTGACTGCATTAAATGTGGCGTCAGCAGAGAATTATGCTGCTGCAATAATTTTAGCTATGTCCTGGTGGGCTCTGATATTTGACACCGGCAAGAAATCCCTCAAGTGGAAGAGCCATTGTAGGAAGGACTGTGTAAAAAAGGATGCCGCTGTAGCTGCCCTAATGGCCCAGGCGTCAGAAACATACGTATAGAGTGCCAACTCTGCTCTCTTTTTTTCCAGTCTCAGGCTTCCTCTGCCTCATTGGGAAAGGTTGAAGAAGAGGCCAGTGCCACCATGGACTCATTCACCTCTGGCATTTTGAGAAAATTTGAAAACTCTGGTGCCAAATTATAATATTGTTTATCGTATCCTGTTGGGGCTGTGTATGATGCTGCTGATGCCCATTGATTTTGTACTAATTCAGCAAACATACGAGGGACAGGAATAGTTTCCGCCTCATTAATCAGTTCTGAGAATAGTAGATTCTTGGATTCGTCCTGAGACCCTGTTGACAATGGATGAGGGTTTGATGTGCCTAGTTTAGTGGTGTTCTTTGCCTTGAACAGTAAGGATTTAAAGAGGCGCAGGCGAAAAAGGCCCGAAAAGGTAGGTTGGTCCGGAATGAGGCTTTTGTCATCTGACATTCCTCATTCTTGTGGGTCAGCCTCTGACAACCCCAAGTCCATCTGATGGATCAACCCCACCTCCACGGGAACATCCTGATTTCAAATTCCACATCCTCCCGAAAACCCTGGACTGGTTTGTCAGGGATATTGGGGAATACCTGAGTTTGATGTTGTCCCATTTGCACAAAGGATTGAGCAGACAGGGATCCGGCACCCAAAGTGGCGGAGAAGTGTCTAGTCCTGATGGATTGCTGAACTCCAGCCGCAATGCTCCTTTGGATCAACATCTCCATCCATTGCTTCATTTCAATAGGAATAGTCTCAAGTGATCCCTCCTCCTGCCTCAAGCCGGTGACTGTAGGATTGAAGGTTGCCTCTGGGATTAGCCAGGCAGTGCTCATTGGAGGAGATGTGCCCATGGGAGGTTGTCCAGAAATAGCCTGCCTGGGCTGGGTAGATAAATCCAAGAGCCGCAGCAATGGACTTGGTCCTGATCTGATTGTTGTGTCATAGCCATCTTGTCACCTCCCTGACCCATTTCTGCAATTGCCTTTCCAAGGCTAGGTGCCGTCTTTGGGCATCCTTATCTGCTGTCTTAGAGGCCTTTTTAGGTCACACTGACTTATCTCGGGACTCGGGACTTTGTCTTGGAGTGGAAGACATTGTCACCTTCCATTGTGGAGGACTGATTCTCTTGCCTCTGACTTTAATTTTTTTTTATTATTCTTATAATTATTAGTATTAGTATTTGTACTTTGGAGTGAAGCCTTCCCCTGTGGTTGAAAGTAGAACGCTCCTCCAGGAGTGTAAGTGTGTATATATATATAACACCTGGGTTTTGGTGCCTTTGAAGTTGATGCTATGGCCTTTGGCTTTCATGTATTGGACTTGTGAGGAAGTGTGTTCCAGCTTTTTTACTGAATTTTTGTGTTCATCCAGGTGAGTACTTATTGTTCTATTGTTCTGTCCAATGTATGTGGCCGGGCATGAAGCACAGGCAACTTCATATAAGCCTTGGTTTTCCAGGTCAATTTTATCTTTGGGGTTTCTAAGGATGGCTGCTATTTTTTGTCTGTTTTGAAGGCAGTCTTGATTTGATGCCTGTGTAGTATCTTACTGATTTTGTCTGTGGTACCTCTTATGTAGGGCAGGACAGCTGTTCCATAGGTCTGTTCATCTTCTAGGTCTCTATTATGTCTTAGTGTGTTTTTGTGGATCAAGCTGGTGATTTTGTTTTTGTGGAAACTGTTAGCTGTCAGTACTTTAGTCACGGTGCATAGTTCACCCCAAATCAAGTTCACCATGGAAATGGAAATAAACAAACAACTACCATTTCTAGATGTACTAATCTACAAAAGAACAGATGGCACACTAGGACACACCATATACCAAAAGAAAACACTCACCAACTGCTACCTCAACGCCCAATCCCACCACCACCCAGCACAGATAAACTCTGTGGCCAAAACACTAATTGCCAGAACCAAACGCCTGGAAGACAAGACACATATAAAGACTGAACTATGAACCCTGACTAAAGTACTGACAGCAAATGTATACTATGAAAAAGAAGAGGTGAAAAAGAAAAATGATTTGCAATGATATTAAAAGTCAGAATTTATTCATTTCAAAATCAGTGAATAGGAAGAAATGCAGGCATGTCTGCATTATACTGTATTAGTTCTATAAGTAGGTTTCACCTTGTAAAAGTTCATTTACTATGCTGCTATGTTACAGCAACAAATAAGTTATTTCCATTCCATTTTTGAACAGATATAATTAATTATCTAAATACAAGCCAATATAAAATGGATAGCTTTACACAAAAATATGTTTTATATTTGTTTAACTATAGTGGGTGTGCCCTGTGATAATTTAATACCATAGTAGCTTTACCTGCTTCTGAGTAAATTAAAATGTGTTGAAAAGGTTGTCAGATATTATTTTCATCTTTACCTTTAGATACAACCTGAAATCCATATAACACCTTGTCCATTTTAATCTAATTAAATCGTTAATAACCTCCTAGATTTCACAGGCTTTGTTGCTGTAAGTTAGTTTTGCTTGTTCATATTTTACTTAGTATGAAGAGTAATTAAGATTGCTGAGTGGAGATATTTGGATGGTCCTAATAATGTAGATCTGGACATTTTCTTTATAAGCCTAAATTATATACATGACATTGTCAATATCAACTTCTGGGTAATAAACCGGAATTAAGTAGGCAGGTGATAAAAATGGAAGTATGGTTATTATGAGTAAAGTTCCAACATGTAAATTTCATGTAACTATCCCAGTGAATATCTGCTGCTTCAATGAGAGCATTGAAAAATTTATTTATTCATTTTTCTAATACATACTTTCACATCTCTTAGAATTAAATGTAATTTTCCTCAAATGTTTGTATTAAATGTAAGAAGTTGCTGAATGAATTTTATTAAATAAAAAATAAATGTCAGTTATTTAGATAAATAAGGGTTTAGAAAGATACATGAAATCCCATTAAGTTATTATTTTGGAAGATAAATTATCTTTTACTGACTTTTTAATTTTAGCTTGGTTTTATTTTTCATAGTTACTGAATAAAAATCTTGTAAAGATAAATAATATAAATTAAATATATTTATGTTGGATTCAATTTAAGAAGTTGAGCATGTTATTTTCGGGTCATGTGATACCCAGTTGGTAGTGCCTTATTTTTGCCCAATGGACAGTATTGATGTATCATTGTCAGGAACAACAACTAATTCCACTTAGTTTCTGTCAATCAATATTATCCATTTTTTGCAATATGGCCAGATCGTGTATGTTTTCAGGAACAGCAATGCATACAGATTTGATAATATTCATAATGGAAGACAAATGTGTACCTCAGCGATAAGAAAACAGAATATTATTATCTGTTTGGAAACTATTTAATGCAGGACCCTTATTAATGCTAAAGTTCCTTTGTATCTTTCTCTATTTTATATTCATGAAGTTCTGCACAGAATCAACATTTCATTTTTCAGATTTCTGGATTTAAATAATAATAATGAAGGTAAATACCAGGAATAAAAATAACAATAACTATGATGACTTGATAGTAATTATTAACTACCTAATATTAGGCTCTGTTTAATATGATTGTTTTATTATTATAACTTGATTAACCCATTTTTCAAAATATAAGGGCTGACACAAATCTAAAATCTTCCAAAACTTGGTTTTCTTTGGTTTATAGTTACATTAGGAATTAAATGTTTAATATATCTCAACTAATATTCTATTTTAACATTGTTTTTTTGATGGGAAATTAAAATATGAATCCTTCAATTCCAATTGTGGGCATAAGGTGATAGATGAATTCAGATCTGTTCTCTTTTATATACTTGAAGCCTACTTTCCATATTATTTTTAAAATAATACTTTAAAAAAACTTAAAAATTAAGGTTTTAAATTAAGGATAGAGATGGTGTTACTGAAGTGTTATTAGGAACATGGTGGATGTTTGCAGTACAGAAATATGATAAGCCAGCACCAAACCATGATAATTACACCAGCAGAAGGAAGGTAGAATAAAAAAAGTACACAATAGAATAAATGAAAAAAGGTAATTTAGTGAAATAATCATCGTTATACAACATACAAGGGTCTTTATAAATCAAGCATTAATGCCGTGTGCAACTGCTATAGGTCATAAAGACACATATATCTACATCCAGAAAAACAAGCAGGCCTTAGATATTCTAAAAGATTTTTTGAAATAATGAAATATTTCCTTACTTTATATATCTGTCATGAATTGAAGAATTATCAAATTTACATACATACTATTTTACATTATAACCAGAAAGTTTGAACAATCATAATAATTTCTTTCTAGAGATCTAGTTTGGTGGGGTGGTAAAGGAACTAATTTGGAAAATGGTATGCTCTACTCCGACCTGAAGCACAAAACCCTAAGAAGAAAGCAAAGGCAAACCACCTCTGAAAATATTATCAGGAAAATTGCATGGGTTTATCCAGGTTGAATCAAGATAACATTGATTCAATGGTAAAATCAATAGAATAAAACAAAACAACAACAAAACCCATGTCTATTCATAGTCCATCTCATTTGTCATCTCATTTCTCATCTCATTTCCTATTCAGATTTCCTTTTCCTGCTTTCCTCTTCAGATTGTATGTGACACACAAATACACACACCTGACAGTAATATTCAAAATATTGATGGAAATATTAGTCTTTAATGTGCCACAAATCACATAAACTTTTCAATATGAGAGAATAGCAATAGCACTTACACTTATATTATGCTTTGCAGTGCTTTTCAGCCCTGTCAAAGTGATTTACAGAGTCAGTATATAGCTCCCAACAATCGGTTTCCAAATTTTACCGACCTCGGAAGGATGGAAGCCTGAGTCAACCTGGAGCTTGATGATATTTGAACTATTAAATTGCAGGCAGCCAGAAGGCAGCAGAAATAGCCTGCAGTATTACATTCTAACCACTGCACCACCAATTTCCTGTTCTTGCTGCTAAATATATATTTTCTATTTAGGGGAGTATAATATATAGATAACTAGTTTCAAGCAATGAAATGGTAAAGCCCATGTCACACAGCACCAATGGATGGAAAGAGGATGTAAAGTGGAGAGAAACACTTGCCATCCGCTGGTTAACGCGATGCATCCGTTCTGTACACACTGCGTCCATTTTTCATACTCTGTATCCGTCCAGCATCCGTCTTCCAACATTTCATCCGCTCAAAAAGTTTTGAGCTGCACAAAACTTTTTGAGCGGAAAAAGTATCCAATGCATCCATTATACATCCGCTGAGCATACGGGGAACATCTGTTATACATCCATTGTCACCCGTTACATGTCTTTTCTATCCGCTAGGCATCCGCTGCGCATCCACGCAACTCGCATCCGCTCCAGCAGAAAACGGACACAGGGAGGAAGCGAAACGGATGCAGAACAGACATGCAGCGTTAGTAGCATGGACATAGAAAGGATGAAAGCGGATGAAGCTCTCATACAAAGCATTAAAACGAAAAAAATGTTTGTATAGGGGACGTATCTCGGATATTTAGGATGTCTACGGGATGTCTAGAGGATGCAAAAGGAAACCTAGCGGAAAACCTATATTTTCTATAAAAAGGGGGAGAAATCACCTGGATCTCACTTTCAGTCCAGCAGCCCTGGGGTGCAGACCTCTTCAGCCTTCATCTGGCTCTTGCTCTTCCACAGCATCCAGTCATCTCCACCATGGATCACCACACACTCCTTTTGGTAGCCGCCATCGTTCTACAACAGTGCGAAGCCCTCTACAGGCTCTTTCACCTGTTCTACGGGAAAAAAAGGAGTCGGCCAAGAAGTGTCTGGGTCCGAAGATGGATCGCGAGAAGAGCAGAGTACGGACTGTACAACAAGCTGATGGTGGAGCTGAGGAACGAAGACTCTCGTGCATTCCAGAACTTCATGAGGATGCCACCAGCCATGTTTGACGAAGTTGTGGAGCGGATGAGACCCAGGTTGACCAAGGCAAACACAAATGTCCAGCCCAGCCTGGACCCTGGAATGAAGGTGGCACTCACTCACATCAGAAGTGGAACTTCCCTCACACCGTTGGAGCCATCGATGGCAAGCACGTGGCCTGCAAAGCTCCAGCCAACTCAGGGTCCACTTATTACAACTACAAAGGCTTCTTCAGCATCATCCTCTTCGCCATGATCGATGCTGACTACAAGTTCATGTACATCGATGCTTCAGGCAATGGCTCATCTTCAGATGCCCAGGTATACAACGCCAGTCACCTCAAGGAGGAGATGGAAGGCAACCTCCTTGTGGGCTTCCCAGATCCAGAACCCCTGCCCAACGACACACAAGATGTGCCCTACTCCATCGTGGGGAATGACGCCTTCTCCCTCACAACCTACCTCATGAAGCCCTACACTTCCAGACTCCTCACCCGTGAAAAGAGGATCCAGGGCAAGATGGGTGGTGGAGAACGCCTTTGGCATCCTGGCCAACAGGTTCCAGGTACTTCTCACCACCATGCAGCATTGCCAGGAGACCGTGAGGAATGTCGTGGAAGCTTACTGCATTCTGCACAATCTCATGTGCACCCACTACCCAGTGTTGCAGAACAGGCTCATGGACCACCAACAAGGCAATGGGGACATGGAGCGTGGTGAATGGAGGCAAGGGCAAAACCTGATAGACACTCAGGATGTGCAAGGCCCCAACAGAGCCTCACGTGAAGGGAAGAATCAGCGCAACCTCCTGAAAAACTGGTGCAATTCCCCAGCTGGAGCAGTGGAGTGGCAAGACAGGACGGTAGATTTTTAATAAATACTTCCTTGAGCCTGTCTCATCACACTGATGAGATTGGGCCATGTATGTTGACTGGCCCTACAATGAACAGGGCATTTAATAAAGAGTTGTGTTTATGTTGAAATGTGTTGATGAATGATTACATTGTTATTGATAATAAAGGGCCATAGGTGTGGCACCTGGGAGGGTTGACCAGACAGTCCCACTATGCTTGCATTGGAGGTTTATCTATCCCACACCTATTATCCATCCCACAGGTATCCTAACCCATCCCACTGCTATCCTTACCCATCCCACAGCTATTACCCATACCAAAGGTATCCCTGCCCATCCCACTGCTATCCTTACCCATCCCACAGCTATTACCTATCCCACAGGTATCCCTGCCCATCCCACAGGTATCCCTGCCCATCCCACAGCTATTACCCAATCCACAGGTATCCCTGCCCATCCCACTGCTATCCTTACCCATCCCACAAGCATGCAACGGCTTAAACCATTTCTAAAAGTTTCTCCCAAGACTTTATTGACTAAAAGAACTGAACCAAGTGTGTGAAGCAAAGATAAACTTTATTAATAACAAACTGTAAAAGCAAAATGACCCAAGTAAAGTGTCCCAAGCAAAGATAAAGTAAACAGGTAGCAACCCAGTCTCTGCCACTCTTCTCAGTCACTTTGAGACGTGCCCATAGTCTCATGGGTGAAGGGTCCAGGTGCTGTGGAGGTGGCTGCTGCTGGAGTGCTGGTCTGAGGCGGCATTGGTGTGCCTGGCCCCGAGAGGACAACAGGGGATGGTGTGTGGAGGAAGCTCTCAGAGAGCTGGCTCAGTCCTCTGAGCCACTTCCTCCATGACATAGGGTGTCAGTCCCAAGATCGATGACAGATATTCTGAAGCTGGGCTTGGCTGTGGGGTGGAGGAAGGAGGAGTTTAGTGGGGCTGTCAGGTCTACAGCTGAGCGAGGTGAGGTATGGGTGGCATCTGTGGCATGGCTGGCATCTGTGGTATGGGTGGTATCTGTGGCATGGGTGGCATCGGTGGCATTCGATGAACCTGTGCCTGGACTGGAAAGGGCTGCCTATGCTGCTGGAACTCCTGGTAGCCATAGCCTTGATAGGTGAGGGCCTGTGGAAAGCCTTGGAAGGGCTGTGACATCACCTGTGCTGGAGAAGCAGACCTGGACTGGGTCGGAGCAGGTTCAGCTGGGCCTGGAGGGTTGTGCAGAAGATCTGTGATCCTCTCCTTTATCACCTGGTAATTTGATTCAGACATGTCCATGAGGGTCTGGTTGACGTAGGTGAGGTAGGGCTTGCAGTTTGAGGATGGTATGTCAGTGTGTACCAGCTGAGAGAGGAGATCTATGCTGCTTTTGATGGTGTCTCTTATCTCCAGCAGGACAGTGTGACTCTGCCCCTCCGGTCTGCCTCTCTGCCTGCTTTCTGTGGAGGTGGAGCTGGGGGTGAAGGTGGGTTGGTCTCTGGTGGCAGTGCCCTCTCCTTGCTCCCACTGTGTCAGGGGGTCCTCCACATGCTCCGCCACGGGGAGTGCAGCTGTCAGGGGGGTCTCTGTTGTGGGACACTCCACAGATACCTGCCTGGACACAGGAGCTGACTCTTGGCCAGTAGAAGACTGGCTGTCTGTGGGCTTCCTTAGAGAGAGTGTAGACAGAGGGGCTGCTCCTCGGTGGCGGACCTCACCCTCCAAGAAGCTGCACTTGGCCATATCGTAGGTCTCCCGGTCGGTGAGCTTGACCGCGGCCTGGCTGGACTTCTTGAGGTGCAGCTTCCCATACCAGGTGTGCATGTGCTTCCACCACCCGAGGAGGACCTCTGAAGTGTAGCCCAGGCTCTCCACCTTCTCTCTCCAAGCTGCCTGCTTCCTCTTGGTGTCTCGATAGAGCCTGTGTCCCTTCTGCCATAAGTACTCATTCTCCCTCAGCCATTCAAGCTCCTCATTCTCATGTTCCTCTTCAGTGGAGTACTGTCTCCTCTCCCTATCTCGCGTATGCCTCTTCCTCCCTCTGGCAAGGCCTTCTGGGTCCTCATCAGAGGGGCTTTGAGGTTCTAGGTGCTGCTCCACCACACCACCACCAGCAGCAGCAGCAAGAACAGCAACAGCAAAAGCAAGACCAGCAGCACCAGCAGCACCAGTAGCACCAGTAGCACCAGCAGCACCAGCAGGACCAGGAGCACCAGCAGCACCAGCAGCACCAGCAGCACCAGCAGGACAAGGATCAGTAGCAGCAGAGTAAGCACCAGCACCACCAGCAGGACCAGCAGGACCAGGAGCACCAGCAGGACCAGCAGCACCTGCAGGACCAGGAGCAGCACCAGCAGAGTAAGCAGCAGCAGAAGCACCAGCACCATGATCAGCGCCAGCAGAGTAAGCACCAGCAGAAGCACCAGCACCAGGAGCAGTGCCAGCAGAGTAAGCACCAGCAGAATCACCAGCACCAGGAGTAGCGCCAGCAGAGTTAGCACCAGCAGAAACCCAGGAGCAGCACCAGGAGCAGCACCAGCAGAAGCCCAAGCACCAGCAGAGTCAGCCCGAGCAGCAGAAGCCCCAGCAGAAGCAGAGTCAAGGCCAGGGGTGGGATGGTGGCCCTATCCTTCTTGCTAGGGCTGGCAGAAGATGGAACAGGCTTCCTCTTCTTCCCCATGTTTGTTGGCTGGAGATGTGTCTGGCAGCAGGTCTTTCCTCTGAATGGTGACCTGCTTGCGAGCTGCATCCTTTTATATCCGCGGGGCTGAAGCAATGCATCCTCCCCGCATGCGCAGTGAATGCTTTGCATCCGCTAGGCATCTGCTAGGCATCCGCTAGGTTTCCATTTTGCATCCACTGTATCCGCTCGGCAACATCTCTGCATCTGCTCCTTCCGCTGCGTGTCCGCTTCGCTGTGCTCCCCCGGAAGCCCTGAGGATGTGCCATCCACTTCCATCCGCTTCCATCCGCTAGGCTTCCGTGGAGCATCCGCTTAACATCCTGGCTACATCCTCCCCCCATCAGTTCCTTTCCGTTGTTGTCTGCTCTGCTTATGCAAATTCGGGGCACTTTTGAGAGCGGATAACAACGGATGGAACATTTTCTCGTCCGCTTTGTCCTTTTTACATACTTTTTGCATCCGTCGGCCTATGTGACAGGCCCTTAAGTAATAAAGATATAAGTATGCACCCACAATCTAAAAACAGCTCTTTTTTTTAGTTGTATCAATGCAATATACTTCTAATACGCTCCACTTCTAAATGGTTAAGCTTTAAATAAAATATACTGACCTTTTCTTGTCATCACAATTATTACTTTATTCATCTGATCCCTCATCTTTTTCCAGATATTACAGCTTCTTCTTTCTGTCTTCAGTTCTATGTCTTGTCGCTATCATTCAAATTTTTTCTTGTTTTCTTTCCATCAGCCCTGGAATCTATATTTTATTTTCATCTCTTTTCACAATGCATTTCTTTGTTAATTAATTTTTGTTTTCCACATTTTCCATTTTTGTTTTTGCACTTCCTAAGCTTTCTTAGCTGAATCTTACATCTTGACATACCATATTATTTTCTGGTTTCTCTCGTTAAAGAAAAATAACAATTTATGCTAATAAACAGAAGAAGCCAGAATTAAGCACCTGCAATTGCATTTTTTTTCCTATTGATCAAACAAAATAAAGAATGCTGGGGAAAAAAAATCTTATTTTCAGGAAACTACTTGTTCCATTATTTGAGAACAAAAGAATAAGACTAAAGATAAGTATAGTGGATATGGAAGGGAGGAAGGCAGAAGGGAGGGAGGAAGAAAATCAAGATTACAATTTAGAGAAGGTTTGTCAAACTGCTGGGCCAAAGGCCAGATATTTCAAGCACAGGCTGTTGTATTGCAGGGAAAAAAGAGACTGGAGACCAGCATGACTTTCAGCTCTTTATTCCGTTCCTGGAATCAGTCTAACTGCAGAGCCGCGGCAACCTTTTTTATTGCGGCTGCTCGTGGCTCACGGCCAATGACGGTTCCTTGAATTCCCCACCGCTCAGGCGGACCAATCACAGGGTGGCAATTGTTGGCCAATCACCGACGCTTGAAGAACCAATCATATTGC
>BLBF01000006.1:49274485-49289837 GCA_015471245.1 Laticauda colubrina | reverse complement strand
AATAAATAAATAAATAAATAAATAAATAAATAAATAAATAAATAAATAAATAAATGGATAAATAAATGGATAAATAAATGAATAAATAAATATTGGAACCAAATACTGGAGGTGAGTTTCATTTCATTACATGTGTTCATTCAAAAGCTGAATAAGCTATCTGTTGAATGTTTATGTTTGAAATACTTTAAGAGGGCATTGCATCTGATGGCCTATATGGTTCTTTGCAACTCTAGAATTCTACAGTTGATATAGTTATGAGATTGTGTTGTTTGTAGAGAGTTTATATTTTTTCAGCATTATCTGGAAAGGGGAGAAACAGAAATTAGTTCTACCATCTGATTATCATTTAATTCTTGATCTAATTTAAAACTTAGCAGGAACAAGAAAAGACTGTATAACTTGTTGAAGCAAAACAGAGATGCAAAAATGAATGTAAAAAAAATGCAAATTTGAATTAAAATACTACATTGCATATAACACAATCAATAACAAAACAATTCATTGAATTGTTTACTATTGTTAAAAAGAAAGCAACTTTTTCATGCAATATGAATTGGATTGGAACATAATTTTGGCTGTCACTTTTGTGAACTGGGTCATTTCTCTTCTGCAAGGAAGTTATACTTGAAAGTTATTGGATATCTTCTAATAATTGAACTGTCAGCCAATTCTCTTCATGAATATGTTGGTCTTTTAGTTTGTAATGAATAAATACAAGCTAACAAAGGTGTTAAAGTTTGTTATCTTGTCATTCATGACTTTGGAACAGACTATGCCAATTTACAGCAAACAAAATTGCAAATTCATCTGTGACATATTTCTGAAATATGATTCTTCTAACATGGAATTTTCCACTATTGTTTATTCCATTCAGGGTTCTTATGAACTTTGTATTGCTATAACAAACCCTGTAGAATTTTTAGGCCTTTACAATCCAACTATTTTAATTAATCAAGCCATCTCTATTTTATGATTTATTTTGTTTTCTAGTGATAACAGTATTACATATAGTATCAAACTGTCCATGAATCTACCAAGCCATAACTATTTGACAATTTTTTTCATTTCAAAAATTCAGACTGTTGCTGGTGTTAAAAGAATTCTGTTATTATTATTTTCTGACGCAAGTCTGCCAAACAGTAAGTTTCACTGAACAGAGTTATTAATGATAATAAATGTTCTGCCAATGCTATATCAGTGTTTGAGATGTTACAATTATTTACAGATGCAGACAGGAAGTAATCACTTAGAAGTTTATCAAACGGATCATGAGATATCACAAACAGAAATGTTTCTATTTCCTCTTCATTCAATCCATACACAGTGACATATGGTCTAGAAAAATATTGTATAAGACTTAAAAAGGCACAATTACATTTACAAAAGAGCTATTCATACATATGCATTTGCATACACAGACACACACAGAGTTCTGAATTGTAACAAATGACCAAAGAATGTAAAATAAAGGATTTTTCTGTCCAGTCTCTGATATTTGTTACTTTTCATTTTAAAATTGTACAATCTTTAATTTTTTGCAATACTTTGAACAATGCATAAACAACCAGAATGAATGCCTGCCTGCATTCCATATTTTCTTTATCATATAAATTGTGAATACCTAAGCTGATTATATACAGCAAATTCAGTTTTTGTTTCCTAAAAATATACATTGCGTCTACTGTATAATTAAAAATAGTAGATCTGATCCTCAAATCTGAGTTAGGGGAGTTAGCTATTTAAGGGTATTAAGTCAGATGTCAGATGTTCTTTCATAATCACTGAGATGTCACAGAGATGCTATAAAACATAATAAACTAAGAAAGGAGTATGCATGCAAATTGAACTAATATTGACAATGAAAGTTGCATTATTAGTGAGATAAATTTTGAAAAGAGATATTTATTTAATGTAAAATTACATTCTATTTTGGAATATCAAAAACGTTCCAGTAACTTTCAAAGTTACTGTCTTCTCTGAAAGATTATTATTATTATTATTATTATTATTATTATTATTATTATTATTGTTGTTGTTGTTGTTGTTGTTGTTGTTGTTGTTGTTGTTGTTGTTGCTGCTGCTTCTGTGCTGCTGCTGCTCTTCCTGTTGTTGTTGTTGTAATACATTTATTCATTAAACATGAAACTCAGTCAAATGAACATTTAAAAATGTATCACAAATATTACTGACTGGCACTGATGGTTGATAGGGTTGCTGCCAGTGTCCTAGGTATCAACCAAGTATCTTCTTAAAATATACGATGTTCCGAGTAGCACAGTTTTTTGCAGTTCTGCTTGTGTTATTGAAGGAAGCTGCAATTTCTTGATGTGTTTTGTAAAATTCTTGGACATGGTACCAAGTGCCCCAATGACAATGAGTATCACTGTTAGGTGTTTCATCCGTAACAGTGTAATTTGATGGCCATATCGCAATATTTCGTGACTTTTTCCAGTTGCTTTTCTTCTACTCTGGCTCTCCTGGTACTGCAATATCAATAAATTGTACATTTTGGCCCTCGACAATCGTAATATAAGGCGTATTGTGTTCCAAATACGGATCCATCTGTATTTGAAAGTCCCACAAGATCTTAATTGTTTCGTTTTTGACTTTTTCCACTTTATGTTCCCATGACTTTTCAGATACAGGTAGGGCATACTTTTTACATAATGACCAGTGGACTAATTTAGCAACAATCATGTCTAGCTTTCTAGTCAGTTTGCATGATTTTGCTGTACTCAAATATAAAGTGTGGAACAGTTTCAACTTTGTCATTGCAAAGTCGGCAGTTTGGATTGTCAGTGGATTTTTGTATCTTGGTATTAGTTTGTGCTTATTCTTGAGCAGAAAGAATTAAATCTTCCCTTTCTTTCTTGATGGTTCCTTTCTTGAGCCATGCCCATGTCAAGTTGTTATCACATTTTCCTTCAATGTTTTTCAAATGCTGTCTATGCAAAGCTTTGGTTTTCTATCTATTAAATCTGTCACCCAGCTGTTTTTCCTTATATTCTGCCTTTGTTTCTGTTGTTTTTATAATGTTCTCCATTTTCACAGCCTGCAGAAATTTGTCTGTACTTTTGTTCACATAATCATTCAAACTTCATTTTTTCTTCTATAATTTGATGGATTTGCAATAGCCCTCTGCTCCCTATTCTTCTTGGCAATTTGTGGATGTAAGGCCCGGTCCCACTGGCCAACGGATGCAAAACGTATGCATAAAGGACACAACGGACAAGCAAAATTTCGAGGGTGGCTCCATCCATTGTCATCCGCTCCAAAAAGTGGCAAAAATTTGCACAAAAAGAACTGAACAGAACAGACGTGGGTAGTATGTAGCGGGGATGTTAAACGGATGTTCATAGGAAGCCTAGCGGATGAAAGCGGATGGAAGAGGATGACACATCCGAAGGGGTTCTGGGGGAGAATTTTGAAGCAGACGCATAGCGGAAGGGGCGGATGCATAGTGGATGAAGCGGATGCATCACGGACGCCTATAGGAAACAAAGGGGATGTCGCACGGATGTATATCGGATGCAAAGCATTCACTATGCATGCGGGGAGTATGAATTGCGTCAGCTCCACGGATATAAAAGGATGCAGCACGCACGAAGTCAGCATGCAGGGGAAAGACGTGCTGCCACATACATCTAGCAGGAACACCATGGTTCATCAGTCAGGCAAGAAGAGGAAGCTCGTGCCTACTCGTTCCAGCCCTGGCAAGAAGGCCAGAACCAGCATCCCACCCCCTGGCACTGACTCTGAACCTGCTGCTGCTGTGGTGGACCAGCCCCAAGGCCCTCAAAGTCCTGCTGCTGAAGGCCCTGCTGCTCAAGCCCCTGAAGGCCCTGCTGCTCAAGCCCCTAAAGGCCCTGCTGCTCAAGCCCCTGAAGGCCCTGCTGCTGCTCAAGCCCCTGAAGGCCCTGCTGCTCAAGCCCCTGAAGGCCCTGCTGAAGCACCTGCCAGAGGGAGGAAGAGGCAAGGGAAGCAGAAGGGAGAGAGGAAACAGTACACCATTTCCGAGGAGCATGAGGATGAGGTGCTGGAATGGCTGAGGGAGAACGACTACCTCTGGAGAAAGGGCCACAGACTGTATCGCGACACCAAGAAGAAGCAGGCAGCTTGGAGAGACAAGGCAGAGAGCCTGGGGTACACTGCAGAAGTACTCCTTGGATGGTGGAAGCACATGCATACCTGTTATGGCAAGCTACACCTCAAGAAATCCGGGCAGGCCGCTGTCAAGCTCACTGACCGGGAGATGTACGTCATGGCCAAGTGGAGTTTCCTGGAGGGTGAGACCCGCCACCAAGGAGCAGCCCCTCTGAGACCCCTCTCCCTCAGACAGCCCACAGACAGCCAGTCCTCTTCCAGCCAGGAGCCAGCTACTCTGTCCCGGCAGGTGTCTTCAGAGGACCCCACGGCAGAGACCCCCCCCCCCAACAGCTGCACTCCCCATGCCGGCGGACTTGGAGGATAATGCCCTGCTGTCACAAATGGAGGAAGAAGCAGCAGCCACCAGAGGCCAACCCACCCCCACCCCCACCCCCAGCTCCAGAGAATGCAGGCAAAGAGGTAGAATGGAGGGCCAGGACCACAATGTGCTGTTGGAGATCAGGGACACAATGAAGACCAGCACAAAACTTCTCTCTCAGCTGGTCTTCAGTGACATACCATCCTTGGACTGAAAGCCCTTCATCACCTATGTGAGCCAGACCCTGAGGGACCTGCCCGAGGCCCAATACCAGGTGATGAAGCAGAAGATCACAGCACTTCTGCACAACCCTCAAGGCCCAGCTGAATCTGCTCCTACCCACTCCAGGTCTGCTCCTCCACCCCAGGCAATTTCTCAGCCCTTCCATGGCTTTCAACAGCCTCTCACCTACCAAGGCTACGACTACCAGGACTTCCCACAGCAGAAGCAGAACTTCCCAGTCCAGGCCCAGTTTCATCGGATGCCACAGACACCACTCCTCACCCAGCTGTAGACCAGACAGCCCCACTACACTCCTCCTTCCTCCACCCCAAAGCCAAGCCGGTCAATGGACAATCTGTCATCAGTATTGGGCCTGACATCTCAAGTCCTTGATGAAGGGCCTCTCAACCTCATGGCACTGAGTCAGCTCTCGGATAGCTTCCTGAACACACCATCCCCTGTTGTACCCTCGGGGCCAAGCACCCCAATGGTGCCTCAGACCAGCATTCATGCCACAGTCACCTCCATAGTCCCTGCCTGCTTAACAACTGAGACCATGGACATGACTCAGAGTGACTGAGAATAGTATCAGAGACTGAGTTGTTTACTTGATAAGTTTATCTTTGCTTAGGACACTTTACTTGGTTCATTTTGCTTTTTTAATAAAGTCATAATGTTTACCTAAGAAAGTTAAT
The DNA here is from genome assembly GCA_015471245.1 of Laticauda colubrina. Taxonomy (NCBI): domain Eukaryota; kingdom Metazoa; phylum Chordata; class Lepidosauria; order Squamata; family Elapidae; genus Laticauda; species Laticauda colubrina. The sequence continues at coordinate 49,284,452 of BLBF01000006.1, read as the reverse complement.
AAAGGTTATCTTTGCTTAAGACACTTGGTTCATTTTTTTTACTTAATAAAGTGTTGGTGAAAACTTTGAAAAAATGGTTAAGCCTTTGCATGCTTGTGGGATAGATAAGGATAGTTATGGGATAGATAAACCTCCAGTGCAACCATAGTGGGACTGTATGAACCACCATCCCAGCTGCCACACATATGGCCCTTTATTATCAATAACAATTTATTCATTGATCAACGCATTTTAAAATAAACAAAGCTCTTTATTAATGCCCTATTCATTGTAGGATCACTCAACATACATGGCACAATCTCATCAGTGTGATGAGACAGGCTGAAGGAAGCATTCATTAATCATCTATCATCCTGTCTTGCCACTCCACTGCTCCAGCTGGGGAGTTGCACCAGTGTCTCAGGAGGTTGCGCTGCTTCTTCCCTTCATGTGAAGCTCTGTTGGGGCCTTGCACATCCACAGTGTCGATCAGGTTACGTCCTTGCCTCCATTCAGCAGGCTCCATGTCCCCATTCCCTTGTTGATGGTCGACAAGTCTGTTCTGCAACACTGGGTAGCAGGTGCGCATGAGATTGTGCAGGATGCAGCAAGCTTCTACGATGCTCCTCGTAGTCTCTGGGTCATGCTGGTGGTGAGAAGTATCTGGAAGCTGTTGGCCAGGATGCCAAACGCGTTGTCCACCACCCATCTTGCCCTGGACAGCCTGTAGTTGAAGATCCTCTCTCCATGTGTAAGATATCTTGAAGTGTACGGCTTCATGAGGTAGATTCTGAGGGAGAACACGTCATCACCAACGATGAAGTAGGGCACATCTTGTGTGTCATTGGGTAGGGGGTCTGGATCTGAAAAACTCATGATGAGGTTGCATTTCAGCCCATCCTTGAGGTCACTTGCATTGTATACCTGGCTATCTGAAGCTAACCCGTTGCCTGAAGCATCAACGTGGATGAACTTGTAGTCAGCATCAACCATGGCAAAGAGGATGATATTGAAGAATCCCTTGTAGTTGTAATAAGTGGGCCCTGAGTTGGCTGGAGCTTTGCAGGCCACGTGTTTCCCATCTATGGCTCCAATGGTGTGGGGAAAATTCTACCTCTGATACCATTCTTCTGCAAGTTTTCTCCAGCCTTGTTCAGTGGTGGGGCACTTGAGGATCTTCTCCACGTATTCTTCAATGATGGCCTGTACCACTTCTCTGACCACTTTACTGATGCTGTTGTGTGGCACCCTCCATGCATACTGCATGTTTCTGTATGTGGTTCCAGAGGCCAGGTGGCACAGAGTCAGTGCCACCTTCAGTCCAGGGTCCAGGTTGGGACGGAAGTTGGTGCTAGGCTTGGTCAACCTGGGTCTCAGACGCTCTACAAGTTCATTAAACATGGCTGGTGGCATCCTCATGAAGTGCTGGAATGCACGAGGGTCTTCATTCCTCAGCTCCACCATCAACTGGTCATACAGTCCAAACTTCATTTTTCTCACAATCCATCCTCAGACCCACACAGCTCTTGGACGTCTCCTTCTTCTCCTTCTGCCTAAAAGGTGAAACAGTCTGAACAGGGTTTGGTTCTGGTGATGAATGATCGCAGCTACCATATGGATTGTGTCATGATTCATGGTGGAGAACAATGGATGATGTGGAAGAGCAAGGACAAGGATGATGAGGTCTGTACACCATGGCTGCTTGACTCATACTGAGATCCAGGTGATTTTCTCCCCCTTTTTATAGGAAATATCGGTTTTCCGCTAGGTGTCCTTCTACATATTCTAGACATACTCCAGACATCCTAAATATCCGAGATACATCCCAGATACAAACATTTTGTCCATTTTAATCCTTTATATACAAGATGCATATGCTTACATCCTTTCTATTACCGTGCTACTAGCCCTGTGTAGACGTTCCATGTACCTTTCGTTTCCTCCCTCTTTCCATTTTCAGCTGCAGCAGATGTGAGTTGAGGGGATGGCCAGAGGATGCAGAGAGGATACAGTGGACATTTAATGGATGATAACGGACATAGAATGTTTGTTGCCCGTATATGTCGCAGATGTACATCGTACGCGGTGGAAAGTTCATCCGTTCACAAAGTTTTGTGCAGCTCAAAACTTCTTGTGCAGATGAAATCTCAGTGGACTGAGCTCGACGGATAGAGTGTATGAAACACGTATGCAATGAGTACACAACGGATGCATAGCATTTTCCAACCGATAGCAAACTTTTTTTAACGTTTTGCATCCTCTTTGCATCTGTAAGTGCAGTGGGACTGGGTCTTAAAGCATGGTACATAATCAAAAGTTTATGCGGAGGTTTTTCATTTCAGCCACAGTCCAGCTGATTATTCCAGCTGGGTAGCATATGTATTAACTGCCCATGTATTAATGGCTTTAATTATGTTTCCAGAATTCAGTTTTGATTTTAATATTTTGTGGACCCTCCTGATATATTCCTTTTGCACTGACTCTTTGACTTTTCTATTCAAGATGTTATCTGGTTCAGACATGCCTAAGTATTTGTAACCATCATCCTTTGCTTATGTTTTCATGATGCTTCCATTTCCCCAATTCTATTCCTTCTATTTTTTCCATTTTCCTTGCTGCATTTATAGTATAGCATATTTTTCAAGTCTAAAGTTCATTCTGATGTCATTGCTGAACTGTGTTGAGTATTGATTCAAGTTCAATGGGCTTTTCGCATTCAGTTTTAAGTTATCCATGTATAGTAGAGTATGTATAGTCTTCATGTTGTATAGTATCCATATTGACTTGAAATTTGGTATCCCAGTTTTGTGTTTCATAGGATTATTCTCAGTGGAATTAATGTGATGTTGAACAATAGTGGCGAAAGTGAGTTTCCTTGGAAGATTCCTTGTCTGATGGGAAGAACATTCACCAATGTTCTCCCCATTTGCTGTTAGAACTGTTTTCCATTTTTGCATATTTATCAGCATAGTATATGGCAGTCACAGCAAATATAATATGTATTTGATAACCACTGCAAAGCCCAAATTCAAGTTATATTAATTGGTTCTTCTGAGATAGCCAGTATGTTTTACCCCAAACCATATCATAGAGTTGGGTTATTCTTTAAAAAAAAAAAACACCTTAGAAGTGTGTGACAACTTTGGTCCATGGAAAAATATCAAGATTACATTAAAAAGTCAATAAACATTGTAAAAAATGGTTATTTGTTTAGATTTTCAAAATATACTGTAGAGTTTGAGAGATTTGTATTTAATATCAATGTATTTCTATTTAATGGGAATTTGTGTCAATAGAATCACTATGGTAGGTACCATTCCTTTTCTCTGTCTTTCTTTAAATTTCCAATTGCATGAGATGCAGTGAAAACCTTTGATAGATAGATAACTATCTGTGTGCTTTTTATTTTATTCAATTTTTTTCTTCAGTCTAAAATCTGAACTTTTCAGAAATTATTCAGGATATATTGTTCAGGATGTATATAGAGTATACTATTTCACATTTCACAAATATAATTTATATTTACATGTTTCTTTGAAGAATCATAATGTCAAACCACTGGGATAACACGAGCTCAGAAGAGATACGGAAGGATATATAAGGAAGCCTCAAAAATGTGTTCTTGTAATCTCAAAAACTGATTATCAAATTATCAAATGTTATATTTATAGATAAAATATGTGAAGTTCAAAAAAATATTTTATTAATTAATTAATGCCATATGTGTCTAAATTATTTTTTCCTTTTTTATTTCTCTTTTTAAGGACTGCAGCTTTTCACAAAATACTAAAATTGCTATTACATTTTGTTTTCATTATATGATCTATTTGTAATTTATTAATTGTGGAACAAATTACATAGCAAATGAATTACATTTCAGAAATTTCATAGATTGGTCTAGACTATAGATATTGCCTTTCCACTTGTATTAAGTTCAATCTGCTTTTTCATCAAAACTGACAAGAATATAATTAAATTGCTTAGTGGAAATAATAAACAATTAATACACAGTATTAAAATATATAGAGAAATGCAATACCATTAGTAAGGCACTAACATTTAAATATAAAGATCCTGGATAGTAGTTTATAAGCAATGTATAAAAATATAGCTAAACTAATTTCTATAAAATATGATAATTTATTTCAGTAACCAAATAAATATGATTATTTAATTTTAACATCCAATGATCCATTGCAAATTGTAGGCCTAAAACAACTTGATAGGAATAAGACAATATATAAAGATAACTTGTGAACCCAATTTATTTTCCCCAGGCAACTGTTAAATTAATAGAAAAAGACTGGCTTTTCACCAAATAATTTACCCTTAAAACAGGAGTATCAATGGTTGAAGATAATTATTTTCCTGGCTAATCTTTTCTATAGAAGTTATAATTCTGTTTGAATTTTTCTGTCTTCTATATAAACAGCTTGGTGTGACTTATTGTTATTATTATTGTTGTTGTTATTATAATTATTATTATAGTACAACATGTGTACAATGAGATTGGCTGAACCTCTCTTCGTACCACGCCCCCCCAACACAGCTCACAGTGAGGACAGAAGTCCTTAACCCAGTCCCAGTCTTATTACACTATGTGACCTTGTTGCACAATGTGCTGACCCTGCAAGTCTATCATGTGATGTTGACATGAAGTTATTTTCCATTCAGAAGTCTGACAGCCCACAGGTAGAAAGTATTCTTCAGCCTGTTGGTACGGCTGGCTATGCTTCTATATCTCCAACCCAATAGTAGGAGAGTGAAGAAGTGCTGACTGGGATGTGAGTAGTCCCTGAGAATTTTCCTCACTCACTTTCTGGCCACCTGGGTTGTGCTGATTTTCCAGGAGGAAACTGCCTCCATACAACCCCCCTTGATGTAAAGTGGGGTGAGTTCCCCTCTCTTCTTCCAGAAATCTAACACTATCTCCTTTGTCTTGCTGATGTTTAGGTGCAGGTTGTTTTCTAGGCACCATGAGGATGATTTTTGAACCTACCCCCTGTACACTGTTTCATCTCCACCTGTAATGAGATCCAATATGGTAGTATCATCTGTAAACTTAATGATCACAGTGAATGTGTCAGATTATACACAGTCATATGTGTACAGTGATACAGGTAGAGACTGAGCACACAGCCCTGTGGGGAGCTAGCGCTAAGTTTCAGGGAGGTGAATGTGACAATCCTAGCCCTCACTGTTTGTGGTCAATCACTCAGAAAGTCTTTGACTCATTTGCAGGTGGAAGAGGGAAAATCCAAGTCAGACAGCTTTTTGATAAGGATGTTTGACAGGATAGTATTGAAGGCCACACTGTGGTCATTGAAAAGCATCCTGACACAGTTTCTGGGTTTCTGATGGCTTGCTACAGAATGTCAGCCAATAGCTATAGCATCATCTGTTGACCTATTCCCCAATAGACAAACTGATGTTTGTCAAAGTCTGGTGGGAGGCATGTCCTAAGGTGTTGGAGAACCAATCTTTTGAAGCATTTCATCACTAATGACATTAATGTGATAGGTCTGTAGTCATTTAGACCAGCTGTTGCCAACTGGTGGGCCGTGAAAAATTTTTGGTGGGCCACAGAGAAATCTCACCCCCAGAGCAGCCCCCAAAGCAATTAATCCAGGCTGCGGAGAAACACAAGGCTGTGCCACCCACATGGCCCACCCACTCTCTCCTTACCCAGCAAACTTGCCTGCTAAGTTGCTATTTTTCTCCCCCCTCGACCATCAGCTGCTCTGCTGTGGTGGCAGATTTAGTTTAGTTAGAAAGCAGGAAATGGTTGGATTTCTTGCTTTCTAGCTAGTCTTTAGATCATCGTCTCTGATTTTAAGCACAGCTGAAACTCCCTTAGGACTGAAGGTTCTATTATTCAGTGCAGACTCATGGCAAGCAAATTTTATGTGACAGACTCAGGTAGCTGATGACAGATAGATAGATCACTGAATGATTCTGAGAGCAACTCAATCTGCCTGCCTGCTTTGCCTGATTATGGATAAAGGTTGCTCTTTTTTATAAAAAATTCAATATTTATATAAATATTTATAATATTTACATACAAGCCCTGCCCAGCCAGTCACATGACCACCAAGCCACATCCACAAATTAGGCCATGCCACAGAACTGGTTAGTAGTTCTGGGATTTAAAACTGGGATTTAAAATTATGAGTTTGGTGGTCCCTGAGGTTCAAAAGGTTGGCAACCCCTGATTTAGACAGTTAATTGCTGTTTTCTTGGAGACTGGGACAATAATGGCTGTTTTCAAGCATGATGGAACACAAGCCGTTTGCAGGGAGATGTTAAAGATCTTTGTCAGAACCCTTGCTAATTATATTTGTATTGTAGTTTTGCTGTCTTAATGCCTCTTCTAAGTTTTGCCCTGGCCTCTATATAAATATCTGTCCCCTGCCTTAAAGGTAGAATCCCGGGCTCTCAGAAGTATCCGTACCTTGGCAGTCATCCAGGGTTTCAATTCACATAGACTGATGCACTTGTCTGTTGTTACAGTATCAGTTCACACTTTGATGTAAGAGAGTATGGCATCAGTGTAGTCATGCAGGTCTTGATGCTCAAATATACTCCACTCAGCGGTTTCAAAACAGTCCTGCAGCTGACTAAGAGCACACTCTGGCCAGATTTTCATGACTGGCTGAGTTCTTTTCCTGAGAGGGACATACTTTGGGCATGACAGAAATGAAAGATGGTCGGATGTGCCCAGATGGGGGAGGGGGATTACTTTCTATCCCTGTTTCAGGTTAGAGTCCACACAGACTAAAGTGCTCTTCCCTCTGATGGAAAATTGCACGTACTGCACAAACTTAGGGAGAACTGTCTTTAAACAGCCTTGATTGAAGTCCCCAGCAATGGCAAGAGTGTCCTCTGGGTGAGTTTGCTGCTGCCTAGAGATAACATCAAATATCTTAGAAAGTCCGCACTGACATTGGCATCAGATGGATTATAAACAGCTATAATAATTATCACAGTGATTTCTCCAGGGAGATAAAATGGCCTACATGTGACAGTCATCAGTTGCACATCTGGGGAGCAATACATATAAACTATTCTGCTGTTAACACACCAGTCACTGTGTGTATAGATGCAGAGTCTTCCTCCCTTGATCTTACTGGAGTCACCATTTCTATCAGATCGCTAAATGACTCGGCTTGTCAACTCCACTGCCACATCAGGTATAGCTGGGTGTAGCCAGGTCTCTCTAATTCATCAATTTTGTGGATGAGGGATCTGGCATTGTTCAAAAAGACACTTGGTAGCACAAATCTATAGGGCTGCTTTCAGAGCTGAGCTAACAAACCAGCTCTTCAGCCATGCTTTTGTTTCCACTCCTTTCATTTTTGCTTTTGTCAGCACCTCTCTGACCCAATGACAGTCCACGGAGATCCTGGAAGCCTCTCTCTTCTATGTTGTGGGACTGTTGAAAATCACTGGTAATCCCAGATTGATTTGCGAGCCCAATGTTTAGCTGCTCTACGTGTGTGTAGACAATTTTTCCTCCTTCCTTTACACTAAGCACACACATTGATACACACATCATTCCAAACACCACACACTAATACCAGGAGTTCGGGGCCGCTGTATGTGAATGTGCCATCATCTTGGTGGCAGAAAAGCAGAATCAGGAGTAGGGCGAGGAAAACAGCCTAATTGCCTGTTTGATAGCAGAGAGGCAGGATCAGGAATGAAGGAAAGGAGCCGAATTTAAGGCCCTGTCACACTGCAAAACGGATGCAAAGAGGAAGCAAAACTGAAAAAAAACCTTGCCATCCATTATAAAATGCGAAGTACTCACTGCCTCCATTTTGCTCCCTCTCTATCCGTCCAGCATCCGTTTATGGATGTTTCATCCACTCAGAAAGTTTTGAGCTGCTCAAAACTTTTGCATGGAAAATGTATCCAATTCGTCCGTTCTGCATCCGCTACGCATCCGCTAGGAATCCGTTACGCATCCGTTACGCATCAGTTACGCATCTGCTATATCCGCTAGGCATCCGCTGCGCATCCACGCAACTCCATCTGCCCGGACGCAGGGAGGAAGCAGAACGGACGCGCAACGGATGCAGAATGGATGCAGCATGGAAACAAAGCGTTTAAAACAGAAAAAACGTTCGCAGAGGGGACCTATCTTGGATATTAAGGATGCCTAGAGGATGCCTAGAGGATGCCTAGAGGATGCAAAGGGACACATATACTGCCTATAAAAAGGGGGAGCAACTCACCTGCTTCGCACTTTCAGACCAGCAGACCAGCAGTGCAGACCTCTGCAGACTTCATCTGCCTCTTCCTCTTTCTCTTCCTCTTCCTCTTCCACAGCAGCCAGTCATCTCCACCATGGATTGCGACAAAATCCTTTTGGCAGCCACCATCCTTCTGCATCCTTCTGCAACATCCTTCTGCATCACTGTGAACTCTACTATGGCAAGAAAAGGAGGCACCCAAAAAAAGTCTGGGTCCAAAGATGGTTAGCCAGAAGAGCACAGTACCAACTGTACGACAAACTGATGGTGGAGCTCAGGAGCGAAGACACTCGTGCGTTCCAGAACTTAATGAATATGCCTCCAGCCATGTTTGACGAACTTCTGCAGCGCCTGACACCCAGGTTGAGCAAGACAAAAACCAACTTCCCGCCCAGCCTAGAACCTGGGCTCAGGGTGGCACTCACTCTGCGCCACCTGGCCTCAGGGACCCCCTACAGGAGCATGCAGTACGGCTGGAGGGTGCCACCCAGCACCATCAGCTTTGTGGTCAGAGAAATGGTGCAGGCCATCATCGAAGAATACAAGGAGGAGCTCCTCCAGTGTCCCTCCACTGATGAAGGATGGAAGAAAGATGCAGAGCAGTGGTATCAGAAGTGGAACTTACCCCACACCGTTGGAGCCATCAATGGCAAGCATGTGGCCTGCAAGGTTCCAGCCAACTCTGGGTCCACTTATTTCAACTACAAAGGGTTCTTCAGCATCATCCTCTTTGCCATGGTCGATGCTGACTACAAGTTCATGTTCATCAATGTTTCAGGCAACGGCTCATCTTCCCATGCCCGGGTATACAATGACAGTCACCTCAAGGAGGGGCTGGAAAGCAACCTCATGGTGGGCTTCCCAGATCCAGAACCCCTGCCCAACGACATGCAAGATGTGCCCTACTTCATTGTTGGGGATGACGCCTTCTCCCTCACAACCTACCTCATGAAGCCCTACACCTCCAAATACCTCACCCGTGAAGAGAGGATCTTCAACTGCAGGCTGTCCAGGGCAAGGCGGGTGGTGGAGAACGCCTTTGGCATCCTGGCCGACAGGTTCCAGGTACTTCTCACCACCATGCAGCATTGCCCACAGAGCATGAGGAGGATCATGGAAGTTTGCTGCATCCTGCACAATCTCATGCGCACCCGCTACCCAGTCTTGCAGAACAGGCTTGTGGACTGTGAACAAAGCAATGGGGACATGGAGCCTGGGGAATGGAGGCAAGGGCGAAACCTGATTGACACTCAGGATGTGGGCCCAACAGAGCCTCACGTGAGACGAAGAAGCAGCGCAACCTTCTGAAAGACTGGTGCAACTCCCCAGCTGGAGCGGTGGAGTGGCAAGACAGGATGGTAGATGCTTAATGGATGCTTGTCTCATCACACGGATGAGATTGGGCCATGTATGTTTGGTTGGCCTACAATGAACAGGGCGTTTAATAAAGAGTTGTGTTTATGTTGACATGTGTGGATCAATGCTTACATTGTAATTGATAAGGGCCATAGGAGTGGCACCTGGGAGGGTGGTGTTAGGGATAACATTGTTCACCCTAACTGGTTTAGGTGAAATAATAACTATGAATCATAGTTAGTGTTTGCAGCTTTAAATGTAAAATAGCAATTGTGGGTATGGTTATGAAAACCATATAAAAGTAGCAAGGCTACAGCTTGCTCTCTCTCGCTCTGGCTTTGATGATCCCTGATTACTGATTGGAAGCAAGACTGCAT
>BLBF01000006.1:49239658-49259485 GCA_015471245.1 Laticauda colubrina | reverse complement strand
GATATTCAGTTAGCAAAGTCCATGTAGAATATCCTATTGTCAGTTCACATAAATCAGTCCGTTGTTGTCTCTCCCGTTCGAGCAATGCAGTCTTGCTTCCAAGCAGTAATCAGGGATCATCAAAGCCAGAGAGAGAGAGAGCAAGCTGTAGCCTTGCTACTTTTATATGGTTTTCATAACCACACTCACAATTGCTATTTTACATTTAAAGCTGCATACACTAACTATGATTCATAGTTAGTATTTCACCTAAAACAGTTAGGGTGAACAATGTTATCCCTAACAGTGCTGCTGCAGTGCTGGTCTGAGGTGCTGATGGAGTACCTGGCCCTGAGAGGACAACAGGGGATGGTGTGTTCAGAAAGGTGTCCGACAGCTGGCTCATCCCCGCGATGCTGAGAGGTCCTTCCTCCATGCCATGGGGTGTCAGCCCTAGTACCGAGGACAGATGTACTGAGGCCGGGCTTGGCTGTGGGATGGAGGAAGGAGTAGTGTCGTGGGACTGCCTGCTGTGCAGCGAGCTGAGGAGTGGCATGGCTGGCATCAATGTCGTCGGTGGCATCATTGGCGTGGGTGGCATCAGTGGCATCAGTGGAGCAGTTGGCAACGGTGCCGCCCGATGACTCTGCGCCTGGCCTGGGAAGGGCTGGTGCCTGTGCTTCTGGACCTCCTGGTAGCTGTAGCCCTGGTAGGTGAGGGGCTGTTGGAAGCCTTGGTATGGGAGGGACATCACCTGGGGTGGAGGAGCAGACCTGGACTGGGTGGTAGCAGGTGCCTCTGGGTCTGGAGGGTTGTTAATCAGCGTGCAGATCCTCTCCTTCACCAGCTGGTACTGGGGATCTGGCATCTCCTTCAGGGTCTGGTTTAAATAATTGAGGAAGGGCTTGCGGTTGGAGCAGGAGGAGTCGATGGGGACTAGCTGAGAGAGGAGACCCATGCTGGTGCAGATGGTGTCTCTGATCTCCACCAGGACCTTGTGGCTCTCACCCTCCCGTGGTCTGTCTCTCTACCTTCCTGTGGAGGCAGCGGTGTGGGTGGATGGGACTTCGGCAGCGGTGGACTTGATGTTTCCTTTCTCCCACCACACCAGGGATTCCTCCTCACTCTCCACCAAGTTTTCAACACCTGCCAGGGGGTTCTCCGCCATGGAACGCTCCACCAAAACCTGCCTGGAGACAGGGACTGACTCTCGGCTGGAAGAGGACTGGGTCGCAGCTGGCTGCCTGAGAGAGAGGGTAGACAGATGGGCTCCTGGTGCTGCTCGGTGGCGGATCTCACCCTCCAGGAAGCTGCACCTGGCCATGACGTAGTTCTCACTGTCCGTCAGCTTGACGGCGGCCTGGCCAGATTTTTTGCGGTGCAGCTTCCCGTACCAGGTGTGCATATGTTTCCACCAGCTGAGTAGCACCTCCGAAGTGTAACCCATACTCTCCGCCCTCTCTCTCCAAGCAGCCTGCTTCCTTTTGGTGTCCCTGTACAGTCGGTGTCCCTTCCGCCACAGATAGTCCTTCTCTCTCAGCCACTCCAGCACCTCATCCTCGTGCGCCTACTCAATATAGTATTGCCTCCTCTCCCATTGACGCGTCTGCCTCTTCCTCCCTCTGGGCCCTCATCAGAGGGACTTTGAGGTTGTAGGGTCTGCTCCTCCACACCAACAGCAGCAGCAGCAGCAGCAGAATCATCATCAGAAACATCACCAGCAGGATCATAATCAGCAGCAGCAGTAGCAGCAGCAGAATCACCAGCAGGATCAGAATCAGAATCATCATCATCATCATCATCATCAGCAGCAGCAGCAGCAGCAGCAAGACAAGGATGAGCAGCAGCAGAGTAAGCACCAGCAGCAGGACCAGCAAGACCAGGAGCACGAGCAGAATGAGCAGGACCAGCAAGACCAGGAGCACGAGCAGAATGAGCAGGACCAGCAGGACCAGGAGCAGCTTCAGCAGAGTACGCAGCAGAAGCACCAGTGCCAGGAGCAGCTTCAGCAGAGTGCACAGCAGCAGGAGCACCACTGCCAGGAGCAGCCACAGCAGAAGCTCCAGCAAGAGAAGAGCGAGCCCAAGCAGCAGAAGCCCCAGCAAAAGCAGAGTCACGGACATGGGGCGGGAGGGTGGCCCTGTCCCTTTTGCCCGGGATGGCGGCAGGTTGCTGAGCCTTTCGCTTCTTCCCCATGGTTGTGGGGTTGTTGGCTGGCAGCGAGGCTGGCAGGAAGGCTGGCAGGCACCAAGGCTGGCAGGAAGCCTGGCACGAAGGCTGGCACCAAGGCTGGCAGGAAGGCTGGCAAGGAGGCTGGAAGGCAGGCTGGCAGCAAGGCTGGCAGGGAGGCTGGAATGCAGGCTGCCAGCAAGGCTGGAATGTAGGCTGGAAGGCAGGCTGGCAAGGAGGCTGCCCAGGAGGCTGGGAGGCAGGCTGGGAGGCAGGCTTGAAGGCAGGCTTGGAGGCAGGCATGCAGGCAGGGCAGGCAAGGAACTTGAAGTATCCAGCAGCAGGTCTTCCCTCTGAATGCTGGCCACGTTCGAGCTGCTCCCTTTATATCCGGGGGGCTTGCGCAATGCACCCCCCCCCCGCATGCACAATTAACGTGCGACATCTGTTCCGCTTCCGCTGTGCATCCGCTAGGCTTCCGCTGTGCATCCGCTTCATCCGCTGTGCATCTGCTGTGCATCCATTTTTTCCGTTCTGCATCCGCTCTCCTGAGACCCCCCTGAAGCCCTGCGAACGCGCTATCCGTTCTGCATCTGCTGGCCTTCCGTTCCGCATCCGCTTTGCATCCGCCCTGCGTCCTCCCCGCGTCCATTTCATCCGCTCCAATTATGTAAATTTTCACCCCTTTTTAGCGCGGATACAACGGAAGTAACATTTTTCCCTTCCGTTGTGTCCTCTTTGCATCCATTGGGCAGTGTGACAGGGCCTTTAGAAACAGTTCCTGTGATTAAAAAAAGCTTTAAAAAGAAAGGTCTGTCTTGGTTTGCTTTTCTTAAATACAGAGAAAGTTGGGCACAGGGACAGTGCCTAATTTACTTATATGGGTTATAAAAGGTACACTTGGTGTAAGATTACATTCCAGTTTTCCTACCATAAAATCAAGGAACAACAGAAATCAAATCCATTTTGAAGACTTTAAAAGTATAGAAATAGCTTTACAAAATTACATATTAAATTAATATGAGTTAAAATTAAATCATATTCAGTAAACCCTTATCTTTTTCCTATTGTTATTATTAATAAATTACTTTTAAAATTAACAACCTATGATTTAAAATGTACCTAAAATCCTTATATTAAGAACCTGAAAAGTCCTCTTCTCCATAACCTTTACTGCATGCTAGTAATGCATGGTAATAATCTGTCTTGCTATTCATCCTATTTAGCATATTCTAAAATCTGCTACACTCTTGATGTGAAGATGAAGGGAGGATAACAACAGATAATCCAAGTTGGAAGGAACCTTTTAGGTCATCGAGTCCAATCCCCTGCCCAAGCGGGAGACCCTTCACCATTTTTGACAAATGGCAGTCCAATCTGTTCTTGAAAGTCTCAAGTGAAGGTGCTCCCACAACTTCCAAGGGCAGGCTGTTCCATTGGTTGATTGTTCTCACTGTCAGAAAGTTTCTCCTTATTTCCAGGTTATATCTCTCCTTCTTCAGTTATTATTCCTTGTATGGCCTAAAGGCACTTTAGAAAATACCTTGACCCATTCTTCACTGTGGCAGCCCCTCAAATATTGGAAGACTGCTATCATGTCTTCCCTGGTCTTTCTCTTTACTAGACTAGCCAAGCCCAGTTCCTGCAGCCGTTCATTGTATGTTTTAGTCTCCAGTCCCCTAATCATCCTGGTTGCTCTTCTCTGTACTTTTTCTAAAGTCTCAACATCTTTTTTATAATGTGGTGACCAAACTTGGATGTGTTGGATCGCGGGAAAAAAAGAGACAGGAGACCAGTGTGACTTTCAGCTCTTTATTCAGTTCCTGGAATCTGTCTAACTGCGGAGCTGCGGCAGCCTTTTTTTTTGCAGCTGCTTGTGGCTCGAGGCCAATGATGGTTCCTTGAATTCCCCGCCGCTCAGGCAGACCAATCAAAGGGCGGCAATTGTTGACCAATCATCGTCTCTTGAAGAACCAATCTTATTGTCATATTTGTGGACCAATCAGAAAAGGGTATTTCAAGTATGCTAATATAGAACACCTCTCCACTTGGTTTAGTCCAACCTACATTACATTGTCACATAAGTAGGCGGGGATTTTGTGGTGTCTACTTGACCTGCGCAGCTCAGTTGCGTTGCTGTCTTCGACTGATTCGGACGGGATCGCTGTTTCTCCTGTCCTTCTCCATGGAACCTCCATGCTGCTCCCGCCCGGTCTATCTGGGCTGGTAGAGTCAGCTCGGCTGCTCCCTTCCAGAGTGCTTCTTGTTGTTTTTCCACTGCCTGTTCCTCTCTACCGAAGTCATCTGCAGGTAAGTAATTGTGGTTTCTTTCTGGGGTTACTGGTGAAGTTGGTTGGTGGGTTGTTGTTAGTGTTTGTTGTGGTGTTTCTTGTGCCAGTGGAGGCTCTCCCCCTCCCCTCTTATTTGTGTTTGAGGGGTCTCTCCCCTTTCTGGTCTGGTTATTATTATTATTATTATTATTATTATTATTATTATTATTATTATTAATGTTTGCTGTGGTTCTGGCATGTGTGTGTGTGTTCTTTTTCTTCACATCTGGGTTTGTTAGTGTTTCTTTCTAATGTTCGTGATCTCTGTGTCTCCTCCAGCTTCTTCCATCCTCTGTTTCTAGTCTGTATGACCTGGGTCCTGTTACCTGGGTTATTGTTGCCAGTATCCATAGTGGGTAACCCGTGAGATTTTTTGCGTAGACCCGGTCCCCTATTCCAAATGTGCAGTGCTTACTGGAGGAGCGTTTTTCTGGGCTGTAGATGGAGTGTAATCTATCTAGGTGCAATCTGAATTTTCTGCCCATCAATAGTTCTGCTGGGCTTTTATTTGTTGTGGTGTTAGATGTGATGTGTTGTATAGTTAGCATTTTGTAGATTTTTTCTTGTATGTCCCCCGTGTCTAGTTTCTCTATAGTCTCTTTCGTATACCAGAACATGCGTTCCGCCCGCCCATTTGTAGCTGGTTGAGCCAGCGCTGTCAAGGCATGCCTTATGCCATGTTCGGTGAGGAACTTTTCAAATGTCAACATTGTTAATTGCGGCCCGTTGTCTGAAAACAATAGGTCCGGCAACCCATGTGTTGCGAACAACTTCCTTAGCTGTCTGATGATGGCTTCTGTTGTTGTGGAATTCATGACGCTTACCTCCAACCAATTTGAGTAAGCATCTACTATTATTAAAAATGTGTGTCCTTTTGTCGGCCCTGCGAAATCTATGTGTATTCTCGACCAGGGTCCCCTCAGTGTTTCCCAGTCGAGCACAGGTGTGGCAGGGGGTGTAGGTCTGGATTTTTGGCATTTTTCCACCCATCTCCCAATATCCTTATCCATCCCTGGCCACCATACATAACTCCAGGCCAGGGATTTCATTCGTATGATACCCGGATGTCCTTCCTGCAAGATATCTAGTACTTGTTCTTGGAGTAGTTCCAGTATGACTACCCGATCTCCCCATAGTATACAACCTTTCAACATTTAGAGTTCTGTCTGTCTCTTCCCGAACGGTTTAAAAGTGTTGTCAGTCTTGTTTTCTGGCCAACCTTTTCTTACCCAGTTTAAAATCCGCACCATCTTTTTGTCTCTTGTGGTTTCTTTCACAATGTCTGCTGTGTTTATGGGTAGGTTTGGTAATGTTTCAATTTGTAGCATGGATGTGGTTGGTGCCGGGTCACTTCCCAACTCAGGCAGGGGAGAATGGCTCAGAGCGTCAGGGTGTGATATGTCCTTCCCTGGCCGGTGGATTAATTTGTAATTGTATGCGGCAAGGAACTCGGACCACTTCGTCATTTGTGGTGACAGTATGTTTGGGGTGGCCTTGTTTCCTGCGAGTATTCCCAAGAGGGGCTTGTGGTCTGTAATTAGTGAAAAAGTTCTGCCATTGATCATGGAATCGCTTGATTCCAGTTATTGCTGCGAGTGTCTCTCTGTCCAATTGGCTGTAGTTTCTTTCTGCTTTGGACAGTGTTTTGGAAAAGAACACGGTTGGCACTTCTCTCCCATCTGGTAGCGTGTGGCTGAGTACGGCTCCAACGGCGAACGGTGATGCACCGCAGGTGACTGTCAGTGGCAGTGTTTTGCTGTATTGGATTAACACAGATTCAGATGTCAGCAAGTCTTTTATTTCCTGGAATGGGGCCTCTTCTCATCGTCCCAAGGTACAGGTAGCTGTCTTATCCAGCAATCTGTGTAATGGTTCCACCATCGTTGCCTTCTGTGGCAGAAAGACATGATAGAAATTAATGAGTCTCAAAAATGCTTGTAGGTCTGTTTTATTTCTGGGTCTGGGAGCTTCTTTTATTGCTTTGATTTTCTGGTCCGTGGGATGGATTCCCTCTTTAACTATTAGGCACCCCAGGAATTCAAATTTAGAGGTGGCTAGCTGGCATTTTTCTCTTTTTACTTTGAGTCCCGCCTCCTGAAATCTGTGTAAGACTTCTCTGAGGTGTCTTTCCAGTTGGTTCTTGTCACTAGCTGATACCAGCACCTTATCGAAGTATGGGACCACCCCTTTTATTCCTTGTAACAGGTGCTCCATCAAGCTTTGGAACACCCCTGGGGCCACGCTGTCTCCAAATTGAAGTCTTTTGCATCTGAATGGCCCCCTGTGAGTCACAATTGTTTCTGCCTCTGCTGTTTCGGGATTGACTGGCAATTGCTGGTACGCTTGTGCAAGGTCGAGTTTTGTGAAGACCTTGCTTCCCCACAATGAATGTAACAGATGTTGCACCACCGGAATGGGGTATGCACTTTGTTGTAGCATATTGTTTAGGGTGGCCTTATAGTCTCTGCAGATCCTCATGGACCCACCTGGCTTAATTGGAGTCACAATTGGTGTTTCCCACCTTGTGTGGTCTATTGGTTCCAATACCCCTGTGCGATGAGTTTATCCAATTGCTCATCGATCTTCAGTTTTAAAGTGAAAAGGACTCACCTTGCCTTTAACCTGATTGGCGTTATGTTCGGATTCAAATTAAATGAGATAGGGGACCCTCGGTACTTGCCTAGTTTTCCATCGAACACGTCCTGGAAATCCCTCATCAGGCTCTCCACCCAGTCTGTTTCGGTGACGCTGTTGATTCTGGTCACTCCAATTCCCAGGGGCGCGAACCATTCGAGTCCCAGTAGGTTTGGGCAATCCTGGTCTACGATTGTTAATGGTAGAATTGCTGTGTGTTTTTTGAAATTAACTTGGAAGTGTCCGAGTCCAAGTATGGGAATCCTGTTTCCTTGGTAGTCATTTAGGGTCAGTTTTTGGCTCTCTAGTTCCCTTCTTCATATGCTCGGTATCAGTCTTTTAAGTGTGTTCCATGATACCACAGACAGGTATGAGCCGGAATCCACCTCCATCTTGCATTTTTGGCCTTCAATGTTGACTTTCACATGTACCTTCCAGGCATCCATCGCGCTCGAATGCCCAATTGTTATTGTTTGGTGTGTCTCTTCCTTCCAGTAAGTTTCATTGAATAGTTTGCTTCTGTTTTCTCGGCTCCAACAGCCCCCTGCCTGTCTTTCTTTCATTGTGGGGGAAGTGCTATCTCTTCTTCTGGGGCTGTAGCTCTTTCAGTTCCCACAGACCCTCACTATATGTCCCCATCTCTCGCATTGTCGGCAAACCACGTCTAGGAAACAACACTCGGAATGGGGGTGGTCTCCTCTGCACCCGGTGCACTGGAATACTGACTTATGTACTCTCTTCTCCCATCTGTTTCATTCCAATTGGAGTCTGTGTATTTCTTCTTCCTCGTCATCAGTCTCAGAAACAGACTCGATGTCCTCGTGGTGTGTGGTGGTTTTGTGGGTGCCCTCTGGTTTCTTCTCCTAGGGTTGGCTTGTCTCTGCCACTGTTTTCTGGTTTGCCGTATTCATTTGCCGCATTGTGGCTGCTGATTATTTAGTGGCTTCAGCTGCAGTGGCCTCAGCAATGGACTCGGTAACTGTAACGTTTGGTCAGGTTAGCAGCCAGCTCTGGAAGGTGAGGTCTATCAGACCTAGGACCACATGGTCCCTCATTGCTTCATCCATGTTGAGGAACTCGCATGCCCCTCCAATGTCCCTTAGTGCCGCTATGAAATCTCTGATGCTTTCACCTTCTCTCTGGTCCCGTTTATTGAACTCATGTCTCCAAATAAGGATGGAGACTGTCGGTATATAATGGACCTTCAGTATTTTTTCCAAATCTGGCCAGGCCATCTGCTTTACATCCTCAGGTTTGGCCAATACCTTGGCCATCTTGAACATTGCAGGCCCACAGTGTATCAGGAACATGGTCCTCTTTCTGTTGTCAGAGATCCTCTGTAAGTTATTGCTCTAGAGGAACATGAGGAATCTGTCAATGTACGATTCCCAGTCCTCCGTTGCTTGGTTGAATGGTAAGGGTGGAGAGTTGGTGCCGGCCATTTCATCTTGCTTGGTTCTCGTTGCCACATGCTCAAACTTGTTTCCTTGTCTCAGAATCCCATCCTCGTCACCAGTGTTGGATTGTGGGAAAAAAAGAGACTGGAGAACAGCATGACTTTCAGCTCTTTATTCAGTTCCTGGAATCCGTCTAACTGCGGAGCCATGGTAGCCTTTATTATAGCGGCTGCTCACGGCTCGCAGCCAATGAAGTTTCCTTGAATTCCTGGCCACTCAGGTAGACCAATCACTGGGGGGCAATTGTTGACCACTCACCATCTCTTGAAGAACCAATCATATTGTCGTATTTGTGAACCAATGAGAAAAGGGTATTTCAAGTATGTTAATATAGAACACGATGCAATACTCTAGGTGTGGTCTCACTAAAGCCCATGTCACATTGCACCAATGGATGCAAAGAGGATGCAAAATGGAGAAAAACGCTTGCCATCCGTTGGAAAATGCGATGCATCCGTTGTGTACTCACTGCATACGTCTTTCATACTCTCTATCCGTTAAGCATCCATCTATTGCTATTTTATCCACTCAAAAAGTTTTGAGCTGCACAAAACATTTTGAGCGGATTAACTTTCCGCCGCGTATGATCGACATCCGCGACACATACAGGCAACAAACGTTCTTTGTCCGTTGTCATCCATTAAACGTCCGCTGTATCCTCTCAGCATCCTCTGGGCATCCACACAAATCACATCTGCTCCAGCGGAAAACGGAAAGAGGAAGGAAGTGAAAGGTATGCGGAACGTCCACACAGTGTTAGTAGCACAGACATAGAAAGGATGAAAGCAAATGCAGCTCGGATATGAAGCATTAAAACGCACAAAACATTTGTATATGGGATGTATCTCGGATATTTAGGATGTCTGGAGGATGGCTAGAGTATGTGGAAGGACACCTCGTGGAAAACCGATATTTCCTATAAAAAGGGGGGGAAATCACCTGGATCACACTATCAGTCCAGCAGCCCTGGTGTGCATACCTCGTCACCCTTGGTCTTGCTCTTCCACATCATCCATTGATCTCCACCATGGATCATCGCACACTCCTTTTGGTGGCCCCCATCATTCAACACTAGAACCAAGCCCTGTTCAGACTGTTTCACCTTTTCTACACAAGGAGAAGAAGGAGATGTCCAAGAGCAGTGTGGGTCCGATGATGGATTGGGAGAAGAGCGGAGTTTGGACTCTATGACAAGCTGATGGTGGAGCTGAGGAATGAAGACCCTCATGCATTCCAGCACGTCATGAGGATGCCACCAGCCATGTTTGAAGAAGTTGTGGAGCGTCTGAGACCCAGGTTGACCAAGGCAAACACCAACTTCTGTCCCAGCCTAGACCCTGGACTGAAGGTGGCACTGACTCTGCAGCACCTGGCCTTTGGGACCACATACAGAAACTTGCAGTATGCCTGGAGTGTGCCACAAAACACCATCAGTACTGTGGTCAGAGAAGTGGTGCAGGCTATCATCGAAGAATACGTGGAGGAGCTCCTCCAGTGTTCCTCCACTGAAGAAGGCTGGAGGAAAGTTGCAGAGCAGTCGTATCAGAGGTGGAACTTTCCCCACACCATTGGAGCCATAGATGGGAAGCACATGGCCTGCAAAGCTCCAGCCAACTCAGGGTCCAATTATTACAACTACAAGAGCTTCTTCAGTATCATCCTCTTTGCCATGGTTGATACTGACTACAAGTTCATGTACATTGATGCTTCAGGCAACGGGTCAGCTTCAGATGCCCAGATATACAATGCCAGTGACCTCAAGGATGGTCTACCCAACAACACACAAGATGTGCCCTACTTCATCGTGGGTGATGACGCCTTCTCCCTCAGAACCTACCTCATGAAGCCCTACAGTTCCAGACTCCTTACCCGTGAAGAGAGGATCTTCAACTACAGGCTGTCCAGGGCAAGACAGGTGGTGGAGAACACCTTTGGCATCCTGGCCAACAGGTTCCAGGTACTTTTCACCACCATGCAGCATTGCCCACAGACTGTGAGGAGCATCATGGAAGCTTGCTGCATCCTGCACAATCTCATGTGCACCCGCTACCCAGTGTTGCAGAACAGGCTTGTGGACCATCAACAAGGCAATGGGGACATGGAGCCTGGTGAATGGAGACAAGGACAAGACCTGATAGACACTGTGGATGTACAAGGCCCCAACAGAGCTTCACGTGAAGGGAAGAAGCAGTGCAACCTCCTGAAACACTGGTGCAACTCCCCAGCGAGAGCAGTGGAGTGGCAAGACAGGATGGTAGATGCTTAATGGATGCTTCCTTGAGCCTGTCTCATAACAATGATGAGATTGTGTCATGTATGTTGAGTGGCCCTACAATGAACAGGGCATTAATGAAGAGCTTTGTTGATGTTGAAATGTGTTTGTCAATGATTAAATTGTTATTGATAGAAAGGGCCATATGTGTGGCAGCTGGGATGGTGGACCATACAGTCCCACTATGCTTGCGCTGGAGGTTTATCTATCCCACAGCTATCCTTCCTTGTCCCACAACTATCCTTACCCATTCCACAGCTATCCTTACCCATCCCACAGCTATCCTTATCTATCCCACAAGCATGAAAAGGCTGAACCATTTTTTCAAAGTTTTCACCACCACTTTATTAAGTTAAAAAAATGAACCAAGTGTGTGAAGCAAAGATAACCTTTATTAATAACAAACTGTATGACTTTATTAAAAAGCAAAATGAACCAAGTAAAGTGTCTTAAGCAAAGATAAAGTGAACAGGTAACAACTCAGTCTCTGGCACTCTTCTCAGTCACTCTGAGGCATGCCCATGGTCTCAGATGTAAAGGGGCCAGGGACTGTGGAGGTGGCTGTGGCTGGAGTGCTGGTCTGAGGCACCATTGGGGTGCCTGGCCCTGAGAGTACAACAGGGGATGGTGTGTGCAGGAAGCTCTCAGAGAGGTGACTCAGTCCCGTAGCTGGGATTTGAGGCCCAAGACTGATGACAGATGTTCTGACGGGCTGGGCAGTGGGGTGGAGGAAGGAGGAGTGTAGTGGGGCTGTCTGGTCTGCAGCTGGGCGAGGTGAGGTGTCTGTGGCGTCTGTGGCATCTGAGGAATCTGGGCCTGGACTAGGAAGGGCTGCCTCTCTTTTCGGTAGTCCTGGTAGTTATAGCCTTGGTAGGTGAGGGGCTGTTGAAATCTGTGGAAGGGCTGTGACATTGCCTGGGGTGGAGGAGCAGACCTGGAGTGGATAGGAGCACGTTCAGCTGGGCCTGGAGGGTGGTGCAGAAGAGCTATGATCCTCTCCTTCATCACCTGGTACTGGGCCTCGGGCATGTCCATGAAGGTCTGGCTCACGTAGGTGATGAAGGGCTTGTGGTTCGAGGATGGTATGTCAAAGTGGACCTGCTGGGAAAGAAGATCTGTGCTGGCTTTGATTTTGTCCCTTGTCTCCGAGAGGACAGTGTGGCTCTGTCCCTCCGGTCTGCCTCTCTGCCTGCTTTCTGTGAAGGTGGAGCTGGGGGTGGGGGTGGGTTGGTCTCTGGTGGCTGCTTCTTCTTGCTCCATCTGAGACACGGGATCCTCCACATCCTCTGGCATGGGGAGTGCAGCTGTCGGGGGGTTCTATGTCATGGGGCCCTCCAAAGACACCTGCCTGGACATGGTAGCTGTCTCCTGGCTGAAAGAGGAGTGTCTCTCTGTGGGCTGTCTGAGGGAGAGGGTTGAGAGAGGGGCTGCTCCTCGGTGGTGGACCTCACCCTCCAGGAAGCTGCACTTGGCCATGACATAGGTCTCCCAGTCAGTGAGCTTGACAGTGGCCTGCCCAGATTTCTTCAGCTGTAGCTTGTCATACCAGGTGTGCATGTGCTTCCACCACCCCAGGAGGACATCATCAGTGTAGCCCAGGCTCTCCGCCTTCTCTCTCCAAGCTGCCTGCTTTTTCTTGGTGTCGTGATAGAGCCTGTAGCCCTTCCTCCACAGGTACTCATTCTCCCTCAGCCATTCCAGCACCTCCTCGTGGTCCTCAGAAATGGAGTACTGTTTCCTCTCTCCCTTCTCCTTCCCTTGCCTCTTCCTCCCTCTGGCAGGGCCTTCAGGGGCTTAAGCAGCAGGGCTTTGAGGGCCTTGGGGCTGGTCCACCACAGCAGCAGCAGCAGGAGAAGCACCAACAGCAGGAGGGGAAACACCAGCAGTAGAAACACCAGCAGCACCAGCAGTAGGAGAAACACCACCAGCAGCAGCAGCACCAGCAGAAGCAGCAGCAGGAGAAGCACCAGCAGCACCAGCAGCAGGAGAAGCAGCAGCAGCAGCAGAAGCACCAGCAGCTTCAGAGTCAGCGCCAGGGAGTGGGATGTTGGTTCTCTCCTTCTTGCCAGGGCCGAAAGGAATAGGCACAGGCTTCCTCTTCTTCCCCATGGTGTTCTCTCAAGATGTCTCTGGCAGCAGGTCTTTCCTCTGAATGCTGACTGCTTGTGAGCTGCATCCTTATATATCCACGGAGCTTATGCAATTCATCCTCCCCGCATGCGCAGTGAACGCTTTGCATCCGCTAGGTATCCACTATGCATCCGCTTTGCTTCCTATAGGTGTCCGTGATGCATCCACATCATCCGCTATGCATCCGCCCTTTCCGCTATGCGTCCGCTTTGCTATTCTCCCACGGAACCCCTGCGGATGTATCATCCGCTTTCATCCACTTTCATCCACTAGGCTTCCTACGAACATCCGCTTTACATCCCTGCTACATTCTCCCCATGTCCGTTCCTTTCCGTTCTTTTCCGTTCTATTTATGCAAAATTGGGGCACTTTTGAGAGCAGATAACAACGGATGGAGCCACCCCCGAAATTTTGCTTGTCTGCTGTGTCCTTTTTGCATACGTTTTGCATCCGTTAGCCAATGTGACCTAGCCTTAAGGCTTTATAGAGTGGTATTACTATTTCCCTTGATCTTGATTGTATGCCTCTGTTAATACAATTTAGGATTGCTTTAGCTTTTTTGGTTGCTGCTGCACACTGCTGGCTCATATTTAGCTGGTTGTCCTCTAAGACTCCAAGATCCTTCTCACAGTTCTTGCTATTGAGCCTGGTTTCACCCAGTCTGTATATGTGTACTTTTGGTTTTTCTTGTCTAAGTGTAGGACTTTATTTTTCTGTATGTTGAATTTCATTTTATTAGATACAGCCCAGTGTTCTAGTCTGTCAAGATCCATCTGGATCTTGAACCTATCTTCTTGCATGTTCGCTATTCCTGCCAGCTTAGTATCATCTGCAAATTTGGTAAATTCCCCCTCTATTCCCTCATCTAAGTCTTAGACCCATTAAGGACTACTCATTGAATACAGTTTGCCAGCCAGTTGCGAGTTCCTCTAGTGGTGCTACCTATTCCACCTTTTTCTAGCTTACTAAGAAGTAGATTGTGGTCTACTTTATCAAATACCTCACTGAAATCTAAATATATTATGCCCACAGTATTTTGCTGGTATACTGATTTAGTCACTGTGTTGAAGAATGAAATAAGATTGGTTTGGCATGATCTGTTTTTAACAAACCTGTGCTGACTGCTAGTTGTTACTTTTCTTGTTTCTAGATGTTGGCAGATCTGTTTTTTTATTATCTTTTCCAGTATCTTCCCGGGTATTGATGTTAGGCTGATTGATCTATAGTTTCCTGGGTCTGTTTTTTTCCCTTTTTTGAAGATCCATCAGCTCTTTTCCAGTCCTCTGGTAGTTCCCCGGTGCGTCAGGATTTTTGAAAGATATGGTGCAGTGGTTCTGAGATGACCTCCGCCAGCTCCTTTAAAACTCTGGGATGTAATCCTTCAGGCCCTGGTGATTTGTTTTCATCAAGATCAGACAGGTGTTCTCTTACTATTTTTTTGCTTATTTTAACTTTTATTTCTGGTCTGTCTTTTATAGTTATTTTTTGGTAGGTTGAGCTATAGTTTCTTTTTGCGTGAAGACAGATGCAAAGAATGAATTAACCAGTTCTGCTTTCTTTCTGTTGCCTGTTACTTCTTGCTGTCTTCTCTCTTTAGTGGACTGACTGTTTCCTTGATTTTTTTCTTGTTATTTATATGTTGGAAGAACCTTTTTTATTTTCTTTGACTTTTGTTGCAAGTCTTTGTTCCTTCTGAGCCTTTGCTATCCTGACTTCGTCTTTGCAGATTCTGGCAATCTGCCTTAGTTGTATGTCCTTCTTTCCATTTTTTGTACTTGTCCTTTTTTTCTTTCAACTTGCCAGAGAGATCTTTGTGCAGCCATGCTGGTTTCTTCTTGGATTTCTTGCTTTTCTTTCTCAGTGGGATTGTGCTGGTCTGGGCTTCTATGATCATACTTTTTAGTTTCCCAAGATTCTTGAGTTGTTTTCTCCTTTAGGATTTTTATCCATGGAATCTTTCCCAAGTTCTCTCTCAGTTTGTTGAATGGAAGAGTTACATTCCAAAACTATCCACCTGTCCTAAATATGAGCAGAAAAAGTTCTGAAAGAGCATTGCTGGAGCTGGAACTTAGAGAAATTCTGTTCTGTACAAAGAATAGTAGACTCCTAATACAGGATTCTGATTGGCTAAAAAACTGAATGGGAATTGGTTCAATAGGAACCAATCCACGAAGCTGCTCAAAGGCGGCAAAACTAAATACCTGTCATTGGCTACAAGCCAGCAGGCAAAACCCTATAAAAAGGCTGCCGTGGCGTGAGCCAATGTTCCGTTTCTCAACTGTTGTTAACTAATAAAGACTTTGCTGTTGGAACCCGGTCTACCTCGCGTTTTTCCGGACGGAACACTGGCAACGAAGGTGGGATCGTCCTAAACGCAAGACTGAGCACGCGGCAACCAATAAAAGTAGACTGAAGACAATGGCTGGAAATAACGTGCCGCCCGCACCCTTCAATCCCAATGAAGAGGATTAGGAATCCTATGTAGACTGTTTCCAGATGTATTTGGAAAGTAACAAGATGGACGAGATCTCAGACCAGTGTAAGAGAGCTGTTTTCTTGACACATTGCGGGCCCAAAATCTTCAAAATGGCTAAGGCTTTGGTGAAGCCCCGAGATGTGAAACAATTGACTTGGACAGAGCTCCAAAGAATGCTAAAGGCTCACTATGCACCGGTGGTGTCAAACCTTATCAAGCGGCATGAATTTTACCGAAGAGACCAGAAAGAAGGCGAGACCATCGCTGATTTTGTGGAAGCCCTCCGACAAATAAGGGGAGCGTGCGAGTTTCTGAATTTAGATGAAGTGATGCGGGATCAAGTAATACTGGGTTTAAGAGACTCTAATTTACAGAGCAAGCTGTTAAATAAACCCAACATAAACATAGCCAAAGCCATCGCAGAAGCCACAGCCGCTGAAACCGTGAAAAAATTGGCAGTTAAAATGAAACAGATGAACGCGAACAATGATGAAACGAGCCTGGCCAGAGGGAAGAAACAATTTCCCACCACCACTTACCACGAAGATTTTGATGAGATATCAGAATCCGGGGAGGAAGACGACGAAGTCCACCGCCTATACGCCAACAAGAAAGGGTGTGAAAAAAGAAATTGGCGGGAATGCTCTGGCTGCGGAGGAAACCATCCTCAAGCCGATTGCAGATTCCTCGATGCCATTTGCAGAGCTTGCAAGAAAAGGGGGTGTTAAGCCTGGGTTCCCCAACCAGGGTTAGGTAGACAAGCTAAACAGAATGTGCAGAGTTAGTCAGATAGGCACACAGATAAATGAGTGAGCTAAGCTTGTATGTTTATTAACATACAGCAAAAATAACAGATACGCTTGTGCTATCAATAATATATTTTATTCCAGTATAAGTTTATGGCATAGTCAAATAACAGTCCAAATATCATTTACCATGTAGTCAGTCCATTCAGGGATATTCAGTTAGCAAAGTCCATGTAGAATATCCTATGTCAGTTCACTTATAAATCAGTCCTTAGTTGTCTCTCCCGTTTGAGCAATGCAGTCTTGATTCCAAGCAGTAATCAGGGATCATCAAAGCCAGAGAGAGTGAGCAAGCTGTAGCCTTGCTACTTTTATAGTGTTTTCATAACCACTCCTTTAACTGCTATTTCACAGTTAAAGCTGCATACACTCTAACATACACTAACTATGATTCATAGTTATTATTTCACCTAAACCAGTTAGGATAAACAATGTTATCCCTAACATTCTCCCCTTTTAGGTTAAATAATAACTATGAATCATTTACAACTTTAAATTATATTTTTCGCAACTTTCTTTAAACTTAGTTGTTCCTTGTGCTTTTGTAAATTGGTCTGCAATGTTTTCTTCTGACATGCAGTATTCCAATTTTATTAATCCATTTTTCACTGATTCTCTTACATTCAAATATCTTAAGTCAGTATGTTTTGATCTAGTTTTTACAGCAATACTAGTAGCTAACTTTATAGCTGCTTGGTTATCCTCGTACACCATAATGGAATCTTTTACAGTTATACCCATGTCCAACAATAACTGTTTGTAGAAAATCAAATCAGTGCATAATAATGACAGACATGAAAATTCAGCTTCCATCGTGGATAAGCTAATATGCTGTTGTCTGATTGACCTCCATCCTATTAGTGTCTTACCAAATAATATAGCCATCCCAGATGTTGATTTTCTAGTGTTTATATCAGTTGCAAAACTTGCATCTGCATAAGCACTAAGACTCAAATCACCCTTTGCTTCTATATATAATGCATGGTTTATTGTTCCCTTAAGATATCTCAATATTCTTTTTAAGGATTTCCAATGACATTCTTTTGGATCTGAATTAAAACGTGCCAGCTGATTTACACTATAAGCGATATCTGGCCTTGACCAATTGCTTATATATGATAAGCTACCAATCAAAGATTGATATATGGACTTATCAAATTTGGGACTTTGATCATTAGTTTGGCAAACTTCCTGACTCATTGGAGTCTTTGCCAGTTTACAAAGTTCCATCTTATAAGTTTTAATTAATTGGCAAATTTTATCTTCTTGAGATATCTTAAAACCATTATTTGTTTTATTAATTGTCAATCCTAGATACCTTTTAATTTCACCTAAATGCTTTATTTTTATCTTTTTGGCTAATAATGATATAATCTCATTAGCTTCATTATTAGTCTTAGTTATGAAAGCAATATCATCTGTAAATAATAATAATAATGACACCGTTCCATTATTTTCTCTTTTAATCACACACGGATCTGCTAAACCAGATTTAAAACCTATATTGTTTAACTCTTTCACAATATATTGGTTCCACTCAAACCCAGATTGTTTCAACCCGTAAAGACTCTTTTTGAGTTTCCAACAATCATTACTATTTATTTTATTGTCATTTATGCCAATTGGTTTTCTTAAATATATAGTGTGCTGCAATGGTGCATGTAGATAAGCAGTTTCTACATCTAAATGGTTAATGACATAGTTTTTCTTAGCTGCCCACACTAATGCTGCCCTTAAAGATGTAGCTTTAAGGCTTGGTGCAAAAACTTCATCATAATCAGATGCAGTTTGATTAAATCCTTGAGCTACTAACCTAGCTTTATGGGTAACAGTCCCATCATTTCCAGTTTTTACTTTAAATATCCATTTGCACCCAATAGATTTTTCTCCTGGAGGTAATTTGGTATCTTCATACACTTTCATTACCTTTAATGAATTTAGTTCTTTTTCCATTGCCTTTTGCCAATTCTCCTGATCCTTAGCAGGATACATCTTAAGTTCATCTACATTAGTTGGAACTTTAGTTACTTGGCAAACTATACTTGCTTGATACCTATCAGGTGGTCTAGTTACACGTGTAGTTATTGTTACAAGATTTAAAACTTATTCCCTTAGACAATTCAACAGTTTTCTTAAGCATTTTAAAATTTAAATGCCCTACCCTTCTATGTAACAAGTGAATACATTCGTCATGAGGTTTCTTATTTTCATAAATTGTGTTAGCCACCTTTAAACCATCATCATTTAACACATATAATCCATCTCTTAAAGATGCAGTAATTATCTTATCTTCTTTTTCAAGTATGCAGTTATCTCCCTTAAATGTAACTACATATCCTAGTTTAACCAAAATTCTAACTGAAATTAAATTAAACTTAAGTTGTGGTACATATAACATTTTTACATTCTCTTTTATAAAAGAACAATATGCTATACCTTCACCTTTTGCTTTCACTTTTCAGCCATTGGCTAACGATATCTGCTGTTTACTCTGGGACATTTTAATAAAATTTTTGTTATCATTTGTTATACAATGGGATGCCCCACTGTCAACCACCCATAAATTATTTTTTACAGCTCCGTTAGTATACATGGCTAACTCTAAATTTTTATTTAGCTTTTGATGATTTTTAGTATTCTGGCCATCGTTCTGGCGCTTTGCCTTTTTACAAAATCTTGCCAAATGTCCTCTTCCTCCACAATTAAAGCACCTTTTAATTGCGTATGCAGTAGGAGATTTATTATCTTCTTTTTGATGTTGCTTCCTCCTTAATTCATCTCTTTCATGCCTTCTTCTGGCCTCTTCGATCAATCTGCCAGTTATATCAGTTAAAGTTAAATTTTCATTTGGCAAAATTTCAAGTGAAGTTACGTAGTTATCATAACTTTCATCAAGGGAAGATAGAATTATATAAACTTGATGTTGTTCAGAGAATATAAGCTCTTTCTCGTGTAATTCTTGGAAAATGCTTTGCATAGTTTTTAAATGACTCTGCATATCACCATTTGTTTGGAGATGTGTCCTGAATAGCTTCCGTGTTAGATTTATGTGAGAACCAACCTTATCTCGGACATAAATCCTCTTCAGCTTCTGCCAACACCCAAAAGCCATTTTCTCTCCGTGGATATAAACAAGCTGTTGATCAGTTAAGGTTAACCCAATTATGCAAATGGCTTGTTGATTTTTATGCTTAAATTCTTCTATCTTTAGTCTGTCTTCCTCATCCTCTGGATCCCATTCTTCTACGTTTGGTGGATTTTCAATTATGTTCCACAGACCTTCTCCTCGTAGAAGTAGACTACATTTTGTAGACCATGATACATAGTTTGTTCCATCCAGCTTGGATATAAGGGACAAACTTTGTAAATTGACTTGTGCCATGTTTTCTTATATGGATATAAAAATATAATTAATAAAACACAGCTGTCTGTTTACTGTAATGTATAACAACACAAACTCTCACTTTTTACATAAATCTGTTTTATCCTAATTAAACTGACTTTGCAGCCTCTGGGCCCATAACCAGTGTTAAGCCTGGGTTCCCCAACCAGGGTTAGGTAGACAAGCTAAACA
>BLBF01000006.1:49149759-49239258 GCA_015471245.1 Laticauda colubrina | reverse complement strand
TCATTTACCATGTAGTCAGTCCATTCAGGGGTATTCAGTTAGCAAAGTCCATGTAGAATATCCTATGTCAGTTCACTTATAAATCAGTCCTTAGTTGTCTCTCCCGTTCGAGCAATGCAGTCTTGATTACAAGCAGTAATCAGGGATCATCAAAGCCAGAGAGAGTGAGCAAGCTGTAGCCTTGCTACTTTTATAGTGTTTTCATAACCACTCCTTTAATTGCTATTTCACAGTTAAAGCTGCATACACTCTAACATACACTAACTATGATTCATAGTTATTATTTCACCTAAACCAGTTAGGGTAAACAATGTTATCCCTAACAGGGGGCATATTGAGAAAGTCTGCAGGAATAAAAAAAATTACAGCCCAAACAGACGCAGCAACTCCCCCACACCAGCTGAGCCTAAACAAACTGAGAGAATGTGGCAGCGGAACAAGCGAGCCACTAACCAAGAGAAAACACATCAGACTTTCACTATCGGAAGTGCTCAGATGGAAAGCGGGAAGAAAGTAAAAATAAGTGTAAAAATAGAAGGCAATCCCTGCAAAATGGAGGTAGACTCTGGGTCTTTCCTATCAATGGTGTCATGGGATACCATCAAACAACTGGTCCCAGATATCAAACTAAAAGAACTCCAGAGACAAAAATTAACCCTCAAGGACTACCAAGGAAACCGAATTCCTGTAGTAGGCCTAGGACATTTCCGAGTCACCTACAAACAACATGTCGAAGTACTACCATTGACAATAGTCGACCGAGACCGACCAAGCCTCCTGGGCATCGAATGGTTCGCACCATTGGGCATCGGGATGACCGGAGTAGACCGGGTGGTCACAACCGACTGGCAAGAAAACCTGATCCAAGAATTCCAGGACATTTTCAACGGCTCCCTAGGCAGGTATCGGGGGACCCCAATTTCCTTTAGTCTAGACCACCTGGTAGCCCCTAGAAGACTAAAGGCCAGACAAGTTCCTTTTGCTCTGAAAGCAAAAATAGAGGAACAACGAAATAATTTAATAGACCAAGGGGTTTTAGAACCTGTTGACCATGCTAAATGGGAAATGCCAATAGTAACACCAATTAAACTGGATGGGTCGATTCGAATCTGTGGTGACTACAAGGCTACCCTGAACCACGCATTGCAACAAAGCACATACCCGGTGCCCGTTGTACAACATTTATTACATTCTCTTGGGGGAGGAAAAGTTTTCGCTAAACTAGATCTAGCGCAAGCTTACCAACAGCTCCCAGTAGACCCCTTAATGGCTGAAGCACAAACTATAGTGACCCACAAAGGGGCATTCAAATGCAACAGACTCCAATTTGGAGTGAGTGTAGCCCCAGGCGTTTTCCAGAGCCTCATGGAATGCCTATTGAATGGTATAAAAGGGGTCGTACCATACTTCAACGACGTCCTAATTTCGGCCAAAGATGCGACCCAGCTAAAAAAAAAGACTAAAAGATGTACTAACTAAATTCAGAGAATCTGGCCTAAAAGTAAAAAAAGAAAAATGCTGTTTAATGACTGATCGCGTTGAATTCCTGGGCTACTTAATAGACAGAGAGGGTATACACCCTACTGACAAAAAAGTAAAAGCTATTAAAGACGCACCAGAACCAAGGAACAAAACTGAACTGCAGGCTAATAAATGGGACTAATAAATTTTTATAACATGTTCCTACCCCACAAAGCGACAATAGCAGAACCATTACACTGATTACTGGATAAAAAACAATTTGGACTTGGGGTTATAGAGAAAAGAAAGCCTTCCAAAAAAAAAAAAACTTATTAACATCAAACACCATTCTTATCCAGTTTAGTAACACACTTCCACTGACAGTGACCTGTGACGCCTCACCGTTTGGAGTTGATGCCATCCTGAGTCACCAATTGCCAGATGGGAGAGAGGCACCCGTCGCCTACTATTCAAAGACTGTCTAAAACCGAGCGTAATTATCGTCAATTGGACAGAGAAGCCCTGGCAATCGTCGCCAGAGTGAAACGCTTCCACGAATATTTATATGGAAGAACATTTTTGATAGTAATGGACCATAAACCGCTACTGGAAATTTTGGCGGGAAACAAGCCAACACTGAACATTTTGTCCCTGCAAATGACTAGATGGTCAGAATTCCTAGCAGCCTACTCTTATACTCTGACACATCGCCCCAGGAAACAAATTTCCCATGCAGACGCATTGAGCAGAGCACCATTACTGACTATCGAGGAAGACCCGGCACCGACGATGACAACCTTGCAGATAGAGACATGCCCTGATCTACCAATATCTGCAAATGATGTCGCCAGAGCCACCGCAAGGGACCCATTGACTGCCCATGTACTGAACAGGGTAGGTAAAGGCTGGCCGGAAAATGAAAAAACTGAGAACTTTAAACCTTTCCGGACTAGACAAACTGAACTCTCGATTCAAAAAGGTTGTTTGTTGTGAGGTGATTGGGTAGTTATCCCTTCCAAATTACAAACTAAGGTACTGGGTATGCTTCACGAAGGCCACCCGGGAATTGTTAAAATGAAAAGCCTTGCTAGAAGCTATGTCTGGTGGCCGGGTATAGATAGGGACATCGAATACTGGGTAAATTCTTGCAACAAATGCCAAAGAAACAGGCCTTCCCCACCACAAGCACCCATAAAGGACTGGGAAACCCCACGAGGCCCCTGGTCACGAATCCACATTGACTTTGCGGGTCCTACTAAGGGACATACTTTCCTAATTGTCATAGATGCATACTCAAATTGGCTGGAGGTTAAAATTATGCCATCTACGACAACTGAAACCATTATTAAACAACTTGACAAAATCTTTGCAACCCATGGCCTGCCGGACATCCTAGTGTCCGACAACGGGCCACAATTAATGAGTATCCAATTCGAACAATACCTAGCCTCCCTAGGTATAAGACATGCCCTAACCGCGCCGGCCCACCCGGCTGCAAATGGTAGGGCAGAGAGAATGGTCAGGTTTACCAAAGAAGGGTTAGAAAAAATGGACATTGGGGATGTCCAAGATAAAATAAATCACCTACTCACCCTCCAGCATATCACATCCATTACTATAACAAATAAAAGCCCGGCAGAACTACTAATGGGAAGAAAACTGAGATCGCAATTAGATAGATTGCACCCAAACTATACACCTGAACCCCCCCCCCGACTCCTCCACCCGTTTCAGGACATTTGAAATAGGCGACCTAGTCTATGCAAAAAATTTTACCGGGGACCCATTATGGCTTCCAGGAACAATCACACAAATTACAGGCCCCCGGTCCTACTGACTAACCGTAGACGACAGCAGGGAATGGAAGCGGCACATAGACCAGCTTCGGTCCCGAAACATAGAAAGAAGTACAAACACAAAACCACAAATATTAAAAAACGATGAAAATCAAACCAAAGGGGGGGGGGAAATACGAGAAAATAATACAGAACCATTTAAATTAAACACAGAATACAATAACAAAGAAAAAGAGCAAAAAAGAGACTTACAGTTAGAAGAAAATTGCGAGAAGAGTCCACTCGAAGGGGCCAGCCAGGCCAGCTCGACCTGCCCGGAGAAAACAGGAGGGAGCGGCAAAACCGCCGGCCTAAGAAACTCAGGCGGCAGTAAAATGGCTGACTCACCTTTCCAGGCGGTTTCATGGAGAAGGACCGGAGAGACAGCAACCCCATTCGAACTGGTCGAAGTCTTCAGCAGAAATGAATCGCGCAAGTCCAGTCGAGTCAAAAGAAGCCCCACTTATCTGCGCGATTATGTCACCACGTAGGACTAAACCAAGAGGGGAGGGGTGTTCTGTATAAAGAATAGTAGACTCCTAATACAGGATTCTGATTGGCTAAAAAACCTGAATGGGGATTGGTTCAATAGGAACCAATCCACGAAGCTGCTCAAAGGCGGCAAAACTAAATACCTGTCATTGGCTACAAGCCGGCAGGCAAAACCCTATAAAAAGGCTGCCGTGGCTTGAGCCAATGTTCTGTTTCTCAACTGTTGTTAACTAATAAAGACTTTGTTGTTGGAACCCGGTCTACCTCGCGTTTTTCCGGATGGAACACATTCAAATAAGCATTTCTATATAGCCTTGTTCAATTTTGTAAAAATTAAGCAGAGCAGTCTCATCATGATTTCAGAGGTTCACATAATTACCTGATAAGTTTCTAGTAATACTTCTTTCAATATCAGAAGAGGGCTTGTTAGATTCTCAGTCTGTCAGCAATTTTAGTAGCAATTCATAATACACACACACATACACACATAAATGATAATACATAAATACATAAATGATAATTTGTTTGACACTAGAAAAGAATGGGAAGAAAATCAATTTTACTTAGATGATAGTAAATCATCTTGTATCTTAAGATGAATTGAGGAAGGAAATGAATTTATTGAACCTGTTTTAAAATGGATTGTGGTTTCCATTATAAATCTGGAAAACTAATAGAATAAATTATAAGCTTGGAAAAACATTTTAATCCTATTAATGTTAAAGGATGAGAGCATGGAATGAAGGGTATAGTTCACTTTAATTAAGAATAAGACAGGAAATATATTTTATGGGTGAGAACACCTGTATTATTTACTACAAAAATCCTCTTAATGAAGAACCATCCTCTCAGTAGATATTGCTAACTAAATTAGTTAGAGAAAGTAAGTATCCCTATAGTTTTATGATGGAGGAACAAAAATACACATATTTGTGTTAATAGAAATTTTAGGAAGTAAAATTCTGGGACTATTAAATATACAGTAGTAAGTTAAGCCAAAATAGAGTTGAGCAGATTGTGGTTTATCAAGTTGGAGAAGTTCAGCCATTGTCTCAGCATACTTTATGAAGATGTATACATTAATACTTGAATAATTTATTCACGTTAACATTGTGTTTTCTTTGATCAGAGAAAAAAATGTGTTTTGCTAACCAAGATTTAAGTTAAATATTTTACCTGTCAAGGAATCACTGAATTTTACAGTCAAGGAATCACTGAAAGGGCAATTGATTTATTACATAATTACAATCTCTTAATGCAAGAAATTCATTGTTGTTTGGTTTCTCATTTTTCCTCAGTATATTTTCCTCCATTTTCTACAACCTAATATATCCATTATATTTATATAGATCAGAAATGACAGAAATGTGACTTAAATAGCAAGGACTGAGCAAATTTGCTTTTGACCTGCTTCACAAAATGGTCAATATTATAATCTACTTTGTTTGTTTAATATATTGTCTAAAACAAGCCTTTTGTGGCTTAATCTGACCTGACCTGAAAATCAAATTAAAAAATATCATGAAATAAATATCTGCAAATGGATTTTTTTTTCTTATACGAAAGCCCATACACAAGATAGGAAGGCTTAAGCCCACGTCACACTGGCCAACGGATGCAAAAAGGACACAGCGGACGAGCAAAATGTTCCATCCGTTGTTATCTGCTCTTAAAAGGGGCAAAAATTTGCATAACCGGAGTGGATAACATGGACGCAGGGAGGACGCAGGGCAGATGCAAAGCGGATGGGAACGGAAGCCCAGCGGATGGAAGTGGATGGGAGCGGATGGCGTAACAGCAGGGTTCCCGGGGGGCCTCAGCGAAGCGGACGCGGAACATATACAGCGGATGCAGAACGGACGCCGAACGGATGAAGCGGATGCACAGCGGATGCACAGCGGATAAAGCAGATGCATAGCGGAAGCCTAGCGGATGCACAGCGGAAGTGGAACGGATGCCGAGCGTTAATTGCGCATGCGGGGGGGAAGCATTACGTAAGCCCCCCGGATATAAAGGGAAGCAGCTTGCACGTGGCCAGCATTCGGAGGAAAGATCTGCTGCTGGACACTTCGAGTTCCTTGCCTGCCCTGCCTGCATGCCTGCCTGCCAGCCTTGCTGCTAGTCTGCCTTCCAGCCAGCCTTGGTGCCTGCCTGCCTGCCTTCCTGCCAGGCTTTCTGTTAGCCTTCCTGACAGCCTACCTGCCAGGCTTCCTGCCAGGCTTCCTGCCAGCCTACCTGCCAGGCTTCCTGCCTGGCTTCCTGCCAGCCTACCTGCCAGCCTGCCTGCCTTCCTGCCAGGCTTCATGCCAGCCTTCCTGCAAGGCTTCCTGCCGGCTTTGGTGCCAGGCTTCCTGCAAGCCTTGGTACCTGCCAGTCTCCCTGCCAGCCTCCCTGCCAGCCAGCAACCCCACAACCATGGGAAGGAAGCGAAAGCCTCAGCAACATGCCGCCATCCCTGGCAAGAGGGACAGGGCCAACCTCCCGCCCCCTGCCCCTGACTCTGCTTCTGCTGGGTCTTCTGCTGAAGCTGCTCCTGGTGGTGGTGCTTCTGCTGGTGCTGGGGCTTCTGCTGGGGCTTACTCTGTTGAAGCTGCTCCTGGTCCTGCTGGTCCTGCTGGTCCTGCTCGTGCTCCTGGACTTGCTCGTCCTGCTTGTGCTCCTGGTCTTGCTCATCCTGCTCGTGATCCTGCTCTTGCTCGTCCTGCTCGTCCTGCTCATGATCCTGGTCCTGCTCGTGCTCCTGGACTTGCTGGCCCTGCTGGTGCTTACTCTACTGCTGCTGATCCTGGTCCTGCTGGTCCTGCTGCTGCTGATCCTGCTGCCACCGCTGCTGCTGCTAATGATGATGATCCTGCTGGTGCTGCTGCTGTTGCTGCTGCTGCTGCTGCTGATGATGATTATGATCCTGCTGGTGAGGATGATGATGATGATGATGATGATGATTCTGCTGGTGCTGCTGCTGCTGCTGCTGGTGTGGAGGAGCAGCCCCTACTATCTGGGAGCCCCTCTGATGAGGGCCCATCTTGTCCAGCCAAAGGGAGGAAGAGGTGTATGTGACAACGGGAGAGGAGACAATACTATATTGAGGAGGCGCATGAGGATGAGGTGCTGGAGTGGCTGAGAGAGAATGACTATCTGTGGCGGAAAGGACACCGACTGTACAGGGACACCAAGTGGAAGCAGGCTGCTTGGAGAGAGAGGGCGGAGAGTATGGGTTACACTTCGGAGGTGCTAATCGGCTGGTGGAAGCACATGCATACCTGGTACGGGAAGCTGCACCTGAAGAAATCTGGCCAGGCCACTGTGAAGCTGACAGACAGAGAGACCTACGTCATGGCCAGGTGCAGCTTCCTGGAGGGTGAGGTCCGCCACCGAGGAGCACCAGCAGCCCCTCTCACAACCCTCCCTCTCCAGCAGCCTGCTGAGAGCCAGTCCTCTTCCGGCCGAGAGTCAGTCCCTGTCTCCAGGCAGGTTTCTGTGGAGCGTGCCATGGCGGAGAACCCACGGACAGGTGTGGTAAGCGTGGTGGAGTGCATGGAGGACTCCCTTTTGTGGTGGGAGAAAGGAATCATCGAGTCCACCACAGTCCTAGCCGCATCCACCACCCCCCAGCTCCGCCTCCGCAGAAAGGCAGAGAGCCGGACAGCTGGAGGGGCAGAGCCACACTGTCCTGCTGGAGATCAGGGACACCATCCGCACCAGCATAGATCTCCTCTCTCAGCTTGTCAGCACCGACTCCTCATCCTCCAACCGCAAGCCCTTCCTCACCTATGTCAACCAGACCCTCAAGGAAATGGCGGATCCACAGTACCAGCTGGTGAAGGACCAGATCACCGAGCTGCTTCACAACCCTCCAGACCCAGAGGAACCTGCTCCCACCAAGTCCAGGTCTGTTCCTCCACCCCAGGTGATGTTCCTCCCATTCCAAGGTTTCCCACAGACCCTCACCTACCAGGGATACAGCTACCAGGAGGTTAAGTAGCACAGGCAGCAGCCCTTCCCAGTCCAGGCACAGAGTCATCGGGCGACACTGTTGCCACCTGTTCCACTGATGCCACCGATGTCACCCACGCCAATGATGCCACCGACGACAGCGACGCCACTCATGCCAATGATGCCACCCACGCCAATCCTCACCCAGCTGCAGAGCAGAGAGCCTCACTACACTACTCCTTCCTCCACCCCACAGCCAAGCCTGGCCTCAGTACATCTGTCTTCAGTACTGGGGCTGACACCCCATGGCATGGAGGAAGGACCTCTCAGCATCATGGGGCTGAGCCAGCTGTCCGAGACCTTTCTCAACACACCGTCACCTATTGTCCTCTCAGGACCAGGCACTCCAGCACCACCCACCACCACAGCACCTGGACCCTTCACTCCTGAGACTGGGCACACCTCCAAGTGACCAAGAAGAGTGCCAGAGACTGGGTAGTTGGCTACCTGTGGACTTTATTTGGACACTTGACTTGGGTCATTTTTTTTCACAGCTTCTTGTTCAATAAAGTTTATCTTTGATTCACACACTTGCTTCATTTTTTTTTTTTTTTAAAGTCTTGGTGGAAACTTTTAGAATTGGCTTAAGCCTTTGCATGCTTGTGGGATGGGTTAAGATAGCAGTGGGGTGGGCAGGGATACCTGTGGAATGAGCAGGGATACCTTTGGGATGGCTAATAGCTGTGGGATAGATAAACCTCCAGTGCAAGCATAGTGGGACTGTATGCTCCACCCTCCCAGTTGCCACACCTATGGCCCTTTTTTATCAATAACAATGTAAGCATTGATCCACACATTTGAACACAAACACAACTCTTTATTAAACGCCCTGTTCATTGCAGGCCCACCCAACATACATGGGCCAATCTCATCGGTGTGATGAGACAGGCTGAAGGAAGCATCCATTAAGCATCTACCATCCTGTCTTGCCACTCCACTGCTCCAGCTGAGGAGTTGCACCAGTGTTTCAGGAGGTTGCGCTGCTTCTTCCCTTCCCGTGAGGCTCTGTTGTGGCCTTGCAC
Source organism: Laticauda colubrina (assembly GCA_015471245.1). Taxonomy (NCBI): domain Eukaryota; kingdom Metazoa; phylum Chordata; class Lepidosauria; order Squamata; family Elapidae; genus Laticauda; species Laticauda colubrina. Next base: position 49,230,455 of record BLBF01000006.1, on the reverse strand, counting down.
ATCCTGAGTGTCGATTAGGTTTCACCCTTGCCTCCATTCCCCAGGCTCCATGTCCCCATTGCCTTGTTGATGGTCCACGAGCCTGTTCTGCAAGATTGGGTAGCGGGTGCGCATGAGATTGTGCAGGATGCAGCAAGCTTCCACGATCCTCCTCATGGTCTCTGGGCGATGCTGCATGGTGGTGAGTGTGGTGGACTCCCATGGAAAGAATGAGACACAGAGGCTGGTGTACTCGGGATAGGAGTCTAGAGCAAATTCTAGTGCCCCCTTTTATTGAGAAATTTGTACATAGTAAGCATACACATTGTGGATTACAATAATTAGATATAGTACACAAAACTGTTTACAATTGTCTGAGCTGCTTAATTGTTTCTGGTGTTTGTTTTTAATTTCCTTGCTTATCTCAGTGACCCTTAGGCAGACATGTATGTATAAGGTCTTAGACTAATCATTACCCAATACTGAAATCAAAGTTTTATTCCAACATCTCCCCTGTTTTAGTTTTTTGATGATCGCGGATGCCTCGGTAGCTTTTCACCATCTGCAACAACAGTTCTCCTTCCGTAGGCTTCACCCGACACATTCCTAAAAGTCCAGGGAGACATTGGATACAACAGCATAGACAAAGAGAAAGTATAAAAAGCAATATCACTCCAACAATTAGGTGATGAATCCATGAACCATCTGGCAACCAGGACCAAAGTGCAGACCACACGTCCAGTCCCTCGTCCTCCGATTGTAATGGATTCTCACTCAGGGTTTGTTCCATATGCTGTATAGTAGCTGTAATGTTTGGAGAATAATCAGAAATATACATGCAACAATGTGTATGAATCACAGCGCAAACTCCCCCTTGCGCAGCCAAAATAGTGTCCACCGCATATCTGGTTTGCAGGACAAAGTCAAGGATTTTTCCTTGTTCTTCTTCAAGCAGCTTTAGCGTTTTAATGGTGTCTTTAAACATAGTAACTGTCCAATTGTTTAAACGATGCAAATCTCTATAGTTCATCATGACTCCTCAAGGAGGAATAACTCCCCTTGATATCTCTGTCCAGTAGTCATGATTCAAAACAGAGTTTACTTCCGTTGCGGAACGCGCATTGTGGATATGAGCAGTCCCCAAAGATTTTTAAAATGACATGAGATGGGATCACTTTCCCAAAGGTGCAGACTCCTTTCCATTGTGCTGGCATGCGATCATAGGCCATCCGTCCACACAGCAACCATAGATTTGCTCCCAGGAGATGACCAATCGTATTTGGTTCAGCATAGATTAATCGTACAAAAGATTCCATTAACATAGCCAAATAAGTGGGCGGTGGTGCGTATTTCCCATTTGCACATTTGGGCAGCTGGTTTTCTATCATGATGGGACAACATGTGGCAGGGATAATTGGACACCCATTTTCATTGATCAAAGATATGATATCAAATTTAGAAATATTATGTACAAAGTAAGTGAGATTTTTAGTTTTCATGTCATCCGGATAAACCCGACTTCCATTGCTAATAACAATTGTTTTGTTACAAAATGGATATGTTCCCAAGTAAGTCATATTCTCTACTGTCTCATTGTGATTCCAGCAGATACCCGCCACCTCTTGGATTCGGCTTCCAAGATGCAATGTATTTATGTTACTTTTAGTCCAACTGTTAGACCACATCCCTGAACAACCATAGCATTGTCCCTTATACCAGTCACCTTTGGCCAAAGGTACTGCAACCATTGGAAGCCCTGATGTTTTGTGAGTTGGCATGTGCATACATACCCAACAATCAGTTTTATTATGAAGGTTTGCTAGCTTCCCCATGTCCTGGATCAATGTGTTTCTTTTCCATTCCCCCAAATCCATCCCCTTGCCCCTTTGGCTGATGATAAGGATGCACACAGCGAGCAGGAACCCAAACAACTGTCCCCTCATCTTCAACAGCAGCGTATCCTCGGCCCCAAGTTATCAGAGGGACAGGTCCTTTCCACGTTGGATCTGGTAGTCTCTTATACCGAACTTTTGGTCTTGGTGTACCTGCATAAGGGGAGGAAGCAAAATGCCTACTGGCTGCCGTAGCAGCGGGAGATCCTGTCATGTTTAAAAAATTTAAAATGTATAAGGTAATATTAAGAATGTTTTGTATGTAAGGCAAGCCATAATTATCCACTTCCCTCGTTTTTGTTTTTGTGTGAAGGAGTGCTTGTTTTAGCGTCTGATGAGCTCGTTCCACAATGGCCTGACCAGTGGAATTGTAGGGAATGCCAAATTTATGTATAACTGACCATCGATGACAAAATTCCGCAAAGGTGGTGCTAATGTAAGCAGGGCCATTATCGGTTTTAATCTCCATTGGTGGCCCCACATGTGTGAAGGTGCGGAGGCAATGGTTGACTACATGTTTTGTAGCCTCTCCTCGTTGAGGTGTTGCCATAATAAATCCTGAATAGGTATCAACGGTGACATGCAGATGGTGCCATGGTTTGAAGGGAGGGTTTTGTGTGACATCCATCTGCCATAGTTGACAAGCAGATGTCCCCCGAGGATTTACTCCTTGAGGAAGAGCAGTGGATTGAGCACTGCAACTAGGACATTGTTGAATAATAGCTGCAGCTTCTGCAGCAGTGAGACCAAATTGTTTACAAAGAGCTTTGGCATTTTGATGAAAATAGCTATGTGAGTCCCATGGAGTAACAGGAGAAAGCGAGAGACAGGACATGGCTGAGGCCGCTGCATCAGCCACGTCATTCCCTTCCTGCAGCTCCCCGGGAAGTGGCTGGTGGCTGCGAATGTGTGCAATATGTAGAGAATGTGTGCGAGAATGAAGACAGTTTTGCAGAGCTAGAAACAAACTCATAAGATTAGCATCAACAGATGGAGAAAGATAAGCAAATTCAATGTTAAGTATCAATTGATAAACATAAAGAGAGTCCACAATAAGATTTAGTGGTTCTTGTGCAAATTCCTGTAAGGCCAAAATAGCAGCAGCTAATTCAGCCCTTTGTGCTGATTGCTGAGGAGGGGTAATTTTTGTTTTCCATACCCCTTCCTGTCTCCATGCACAAGTGTCGTAGGTCTTACCACCGTCCGCATAAACGGTCACTCCTCCAACTGGCTGCTTAGCAATAACTGAATTAAAATTTACAGATATGTTTCGAAGCAACTGGAAACGAGGGTCACTGGGGGTGTGGCAAGAAATCTTCCCTGGCCAATTTTCAAGAGCAATTTGCAATTCAATGGATTGACTATACCAAGTTTCCCACAGAGTGAGGGAGATAGGTAAAAATAACTGAACTAGATCTATGCCATATAAATGCATACTGCGATTTCGGCCTTTGATGATTAACTCACTATAAAGCATAGCCATAGTAGAAACTGTTTTTCTGGGAGTATTCTGCAAATGCAACCATTCAATGATATAAACCTGAGCTTCATGTAATTGAAATAAAGCTGCAGTAGGCAAGGCTGGAGTTTGTAAAATTGCCAAAGCAAACGGAGTATCAGGAATGCATCGATCAACCCAACGCTGCATTAAAGACACATTAACATGTGTCAGTACCTTCCTTTGTTCTGCTGATAAGGTTATAGCAGAATCCGGTCTCGCAGAGCCCTTTAGGGCCAAGAACAAGGGCTGGAGTACTGCTGTGGTTAACCCCAGGTAGGGTCTAACCCAGTTAATTGTTCCTAGTATTTGTTGTAATTTTACTAGAGAAATCTTTTCCTCAATTTTGATTTCCAGAATGACCGGATGAGCATAGGTTGCAAGGACCTTATGCCCTAAGTAGGCATATGACGTTTGACTTTGAATTTTTTCTGGGGCAATATGAAGTCCAAATTGTAATAATACCTCTTTAAGGCAAGGTAACACTGCCTTAACTGTTTCCGGTGGGCCGGGAGCTGCTATTAAAATATCATCCATGTAGTGGTAAACCTTCCACCCAGGATGAGGGGTTCTGAATGGAGCCAGAGCCATTCGAACATATGACTGGCACATCGTTGGACTGTTTAGCATTCCCTGTGGCAAAACCTTCCATTGGTAACGAAAGGTAGGTGCATTGTTATTCAACTCAGGTACGGTAAAGGCAAATAATTTCTTGTCATCTGCATGCAAAGGGATAGAAAAGAAGCAATCCCGTAAATTTACTACAACTAGATCCCAATTACGTGGGATCAGGTTAGGGTTAGGCAAACCACATTGTAACGCTCCCATTGGTTGAAGGATGGAGTTAATAGTCCTCAGATCATGCAAAAATCTCCATTTTCCATTTTTCTTTTTAATAACAAATACAGGAGTGTTATATGGACTAGAAGTAGGCTCAATGTGTCCTAATTGTAGCTGCTCAGCTACCAATTGATGTAAAGCTGTAAGCTTTTCTTTTGGAAGTGGCCATTGGTCAATCCAGACTGGCTGAGAGGTTAACAATTGTAATTTTTCCATAATCCAATAACAATTTTTGTGTGAAATTGTGACAGCAAATCTCTACCCCACAAGTTTATATGTAGGGGCAACACAAGAGGTTGAATCCTTTCAGTCTCACCAGTTTCTCTATGCAATGCCTTCAACCAATGTACACTACTTCTTGCAAACTGCATACCACCCACTCCACGAACAGCCAGAGAGTCCTCAAGCACCCATTCATTTGGCCATTCCTTTTGGTGTATCACAGAGACATCTGCTCTGGAATCTATAAGGCCAGAAAATGATTTTCCCTGAATTTCAATTGTCAATTTTGGTTGATCTCTAGTCAAATTTTTTGTCAGCGCTAGCAATTCTGCAGCAACTGGAGAACTTGCCATTTCAGTGGACCCAAAACCACCAGTTTGTGGGATCCCAATTAAAGGATTTATAGGGATGTATGGAAGCAATAATAACTGGGCAATAGAGTCACCGGCCATTAATGATTCAGGAATATCAGTGTACAATTGTATCTTAATAACTCCTTTATAATCTTGATCAATAACTCCTGGAATAACAAAAATCCCTTTTTCTGATGCAGAAGACATGGGAAGTACTAATCCCACTGTTTTTTCTGGCAGTGGCCCATGCAAATGAGTGTCCTCAATATACACTTGATTAGGAAAGGTCACATTAATTGAGTTCAACATTTTTAAACCCAAACCTGCACTCCCAGTAATTGCAGGCGATGCTTTTGTGACAGCCTTGGGAGCGGGGCTAGCTTCACGCCCCAAATTTAGTTTCCCGGATTTTGATTCTGATTAGAGTGACATTGATTTGCCCAATGAAACCCTTTTTTGCATTTTGGACAGACTGATTTTGGACGGACGTCCTTAATTTTGTTTTTGTTAAATGCCATTCCCCCCCCCCCAGGGGCATGGCACTGGGCTTTAAAATGGCCAGGCTTTCCACAATTAAAACAATTCCCTGTAGGTTTCATCCCTTTTTGCAATGCCATAGCCAAAGTCTCCATGTTGTAAGCCTGAGAACCCACCACTGCACATGCTTTTAACAGATCAGCCAGAGTAACCTCACCTCTAGCCACCAAGGGCTGCAAGATACGCTTGCAGTCAGCGTTTGCATTTTCAACTGCCAATTTCAGCAAAAGTTCTTTTGCAGCTTCCTCATTAGAGATTTGTCTGGTAATAGCCAATTGTAGCCTTTCCACAAAATCATTATAAGACTCAGATGCTGTTTGCTTAATTTGAGAAAAAGACCGTGCTGGGGTTCCCACATCCTGAATGCGGGACAATGTCCCAAGGACAGCTGCCATAACCACTGGAAATATGTGATCAGGCAAATTAGCAGCTTGATCTGCAGTGGATTCAAACAAGCCTGCCCCATAGATTTGATCTGGTGTATACAGCCCCCCCGAATTCCTTCCCCTAGTGACAGTCTCCCTTTGGTATTCTGAGTCAAAGACCACATACTGAGTAGAGCTCAATATCATTCTCATTAAATCTTTCCAGTCACTAGGAATCATGCGTGAGGTAGCCAAACTTGTCAGAAGCCCCTTTGTAAAAGGACTTTGAATACCATAATCTTTTACTGCTTTTTTAATTTCCCTAAGAATTGCTAAAGGAATCGGAACCCATTCAGTCTGCAGATTGCCTTGAGCATCCACTTGCCTATTGACTGGAAACAAATTCATCTGGGTAATCTCATCAGACTCTAACTTCCCCTCATTGAAAGCCTGATGCATCATGGCTTGAACCTTTCCCATTTTTGATTGGATTTTATCATTCACAGGAATAGGTGCTGTTGGAAATGATAAAGCACACTCCAGTTTAGGAGAAGGAGGGTGCAATACAATTCCTTTATTAGGAAGAGGTTCTACTAAAGTTTTTAAAAGAGGTTGTTGCTGGGTCTCTAAAGCAGTCATAACAATTTTCCAAAATATCAAAATTTCAACTGTTGCCCGTGGCTCTTCATGAAGGATATTTCCAATTCTCCTCCATGTGTCTAACTTTAAAGAGCCTTTCTCTGGATACCAGGGACATTGCCGCCAGATCTCTTGCAGCAGCTCTCTCACATTATCTTTTGAAAGAACTATTTGCTCCCCCCAGGAGGGATTAAAGATAAAATTGTTTGTCCTTGCTAACTTCTGCAACTCACTAACATGCTGTTCCTGTGGTTGAGAGAGTTTTCCCCCCATGCTCCCTGAATAATCCTATTGTCCAGCAATAGTTAAGTACGTACTTTACCTATTCCAGGCGAGGAAACACGGAGGTCCGGACACGTACCACCTGCAGTGGATCACGTCGGGGTCACCACTTGTGGTGGACTCCCATGGAAAGAATGAGACACAGAGGCTGGTGTACTTGGGATGGGAGTCTAGAGCAAATTCTAGTGCCCCCTTTTATTGAGAAATTCGTACATAGTAAGCATACACATTGTGGATTACAATAATTAGATATAGCACACAAAACTGTTTACAATTGTCTGAGCTGCTTAATTGTTTCTGGTGTTTGTTTTTAATTTCCTTGCTTATCTCAGTGACCCTTAGGCAGACATGTATGTATAAGGTCTTAGACTAATCATTACCCAATACTGAAATCAAAGTTTTATTCCCACAGTGAGAAGTACCTGGAACCTGTTGGCCAGGATGCCAAAGGCGTTCTCCACCACCCACTTTGCCCTGGACAGTCTGTAGTTGAAGATCCTCTCTTCACGGGTCAGGAGTCTGGAAGTGTATGGCTTCATGAGGTAGGTTGTGAGGGAGAAGGCGTCATCCCCCACAATGAAGTAGGGCACATCTTGCATGTTGTTGGGCAGGGGGTCTGGATCTGGGAAGCCCACAATGAGGTTGCATTCCAGCCCCTCCTTGAGGTGACTGGCGTTGTGTACCTGGGCATCTGAAGATGAGCCGTTGCCTGAAGCATCGATGTACATGAATTTGTAGTCAGCATCGACCATGGCGAAGAGGATGATGTTGAAGAAGCCCTTGTAGTTGAAATAAGTGGACCCCAACTTGGCTGGAGCTTTGCAGGCCACGTCCTTGCCATCGATGGCTCCAATGGTGTGTGGGAAGTTCCACCTCTGATACCACTGCTCTGCAACTTTCTTCCAGCCTTCTTCAGTGGAGGGGCACTGGAGGAGCTCCTCCTTGTATTCTTCGATGATGGCCTTCACCACTTCTCTGACCACAATGCTGATGGTGTTCTGTGGCACCCTCCAGCCGTACTGCATGCTTTGTAGGTGGTCCCTGAGGCCAGGTGGCGCAGAGTGAGTGCCACCTTGAGCCCAGGTTCCAGGCTGGGCCGGAAGTTGGTGTTTGCCTTGGTCAACCTGGGTGTCAGGCACTGCACAACTTCGTCAAACATGGCTGGAGACTTCCTCATGAAGTTCTGGAATGCCCGAGTGTCTTCGTTCCTGAGCTCCACCATCAGCTTGTTGTACAGTCCATACTCTGCTCTTCTCCCGATCCATTTTTGGACCCAAACGCTTCTTGGCCGCCTCTTTTTCTTCCCGTAGTAGAGTTAACAGAGCCTGTAGATGGCTTCGTACTGTTGCAGAAGGATGGTGGCTGCCAAAAGGACTGTGGTATGATCCACGGTGGACATGACTGGATGCTGTGGAAGAGCAAGAGTCAGATGAAGGCTGCAGAGGTCTGCACAGGTGGGCTGCTGTTCTGAAAATGAGATGCAGACGAGTTGCTCCCCCTTTTTATAGGCAGTATAGGTGTCCCTTTGCATCCTCTAGGCATTCTCTAGGCATCCTCTAGACATCCTTAATATCTGAGTTAGGTCCCCTCTGCGAACGTTTTTTCTGCTTTAAATGCTTTGTTTCCGTGCTGCATCCGTTCTGCATCCGTTCTGCATCTGTTCCGCGTCCGTTCCGCTTCCTCCCTGCGTCCAGGCGGATGCGTGTTGCGCAGATGCACAGCGGATGCCAAGTGGATATAGTGGATGCGTAACAGATGTGTAACGAATGCGTAGCGGATGCGTAGCAGATGCAGAATGGACGAACTGGATACATTTTCCGCGCAAAAGTTTTGGGCAGCCCAAAACTTTCGGAGCGGATGAAACGTCAATAAACGGATGCTGGAAGCAAAAAGGAGGCAGTGAGTACATCGTGTTTTCGAATGGATGGCAAGGTTTTTTGTCTGTTTTACATCCTCTTTGCATCCGTTGGTTCAGTGTAACATGGGCTTACGATCCTGCAGTTTCTGTCTGTGAATTCCCAAAAGTGTGAGGCATATTGTCCTCTTTACTCCTTCATTTACAATGTTAAAAGGAAATATTTTGAGCAATATGTGTATGCATGAATTTATTCATAACTATAAGAGAAAATTCTGATAAGTGTATATTATTAACTTATATTAAAATAGCATAGTTGGAAGGGACCTTGGAGGTCTTCTAGTCCAATCCCCTGCATAAGCAGGAAACTATATAGCATTTCAAACAAATGACTATCCAATCTCTTCTTAAAAACTTCAGCGTTAAGAGCATTCACAACTTATGAAGACAAGTTGTTCCACTGATTAATTGTTTTAACTGTCATGAAATTATTCCTTAGTTTTAGGTTGCTTCTTTCCTTGATTAGTTGATAACTATATTTGCATTTAATTCAATTGTTTACATATTTTACATATGTTATTTATATATATATATTAATATATTCATTCAATTATTTACATATTTTGTTTAAATTTATAGCCCAGGTAACTTTAAAAACTCACTAAAAATTTACAGGTGAAAATATGTTAGGCAGTCAAATAATTCAAGACATAAAAGATAAAGAGAAGCTCTGACATTCTCGTCCATAATGCTTATATCTCTCACCATCATATAATAGTGCAGTCATATAATAGTGCAATTGCTATAGAGTTGATGATATCCACATATTGAAATCATTGATATACTCTAATAATACTAGCAACACTCTAAAAGCATCAGATATAAGTGTGAATTTGTCAAAGGGATAATTAATTGTAACATAAGGTTTGTGAAACCTATTTCTATATGCTGACATTGGTCACATTATAATTAGTTTAATTTACAGGTTATTATTTTGGAGTTCATAATTTTTTAAATGAAAACATCTTATGCCTAGTCTTTCTCATATATACTGTGCCAATAAATAAGGATCACGTGCTTATGAGAGAATCAGTTTGTGATATTGTTTTGTTTGCAGAGTTTCACATTTTTATTTTTTTTCTATGATGATTGTCAGTCTAGATATGTATCCTGTTTTTGTAGGCAGCTGCTTCATGAATTTTAGAAAAGTAAGTGATCTGCAAGGAGATCACATTGTTGTATTAATGGCTATTCATATCATAGCAAATACCTGAGGGGAAATTTTTTCCATTGCAGTGTCTGTTCCTTGAGTAGAACAGACTCACCTCTAAAAGAACACATGCATTAATCAAAGAAGAGATTAAGGTTTGACAGCCACATATTGGAGAAGACCTTGGAGCAATCACATGCTGCCTCCCAGGCTTTGCTAGAAAAAATCTTTCTATGGGCTAAGATCCAAGTGAGTATAAGCAAATGTGTCTGTGCACATGTGGGTGAATAGGAAATATTTTTTTTTTTTAGCACTGGCTCAAATTCTGATTAATTCTGATTACATTTCCCATTGTTACTTTGTGGGAGCTACAACATTAGGAGGTACAATAATTAAATCACACTTAACTCACTAGAAGGGATGCTTAAAACAATTAAGCTTAAATTGTGACATTATAAATTATAAAATTGGGAAAGGATATAAGAAGTTACATCTATTTTACTTGGAATAAAATTATCAAATTAATGAACACACACATCACCAAAACTGTAGAATGATATATTTTGAAGTGTCTGTTCACAACATGAAATTGACATGAAACTCAATGAAAGTAAAAAACACCAGATGTTGCCACTGGAATTTTGGGAATATAATAAATTGTATTACAATTATCAAGGTGATTGTTACTTTACATTGTCACTTTTCTGAGTTCGGCAAAAGAATGCATTTATTCAGAATGGCCCTTTTCAATTATATATTGAAAGATGTTTCAATCAGAAAGACTGCATTATTTAGATTTTTGCATTAAAATTCAAAGCACTATAATAAAATCAGAAATGTCAAATTCCAAACTCTCTAAACCAGTTGTGATACTTTTAGGTAAAAACTACTCTTCTACAGTAAGAATGGAAAAATGGTAATTTTGTTAAAAGTTTCAGACATCAGTAATGGACAATGCAGTTTCTCTCACTCTGCTTTTAATACATTGATCCTGTACAGCAAAGGTATGATATACTTATATACTTAGCAATCCAGAGGTCCACTGTAACTCAGTTCTGTCAGCCATGATTAACAGAAGAACAATCTTCAGTCAGAGGTTTCTTGGCTTTGCTATTGGAGGTCAAATATGGAACTGTCAATTTTTTTAGCCATGTTCAAATGGAAATATAATAATCACTCAGACATATGACCTGAACAATAAAGTAAATTTTTTAAAAAAGAATTGATCTCAGCTGTGATAAAATTCATGCTCTCCAGAGAAAATATTAATAAAGGAAATTTTATTGCATTTACTAACGTTTGTCTCAATTATTATATATAAAAATAATTGATCATGGTTTCTCTTAAAACTCTGCGTATCAGATTATCCAAGCTGCTTTATGAATTTCATTGGCATTTGACCTTAGTCCAGGAGTGGGAATCTACCAGTTCACACCTATTCGCTAGAACCAGTTGTTAATATTCTCAGCAGTTTGGAGAACTGGTTGTTAGAAGAAATTACTGGCCTCATCCTGTAAGGAAGGCAGGAAGGAAACATTCTGGTGTTACTTACAGAAACTGCCTCTCTCTTAACCCTTATTACATTCTTGGCAGGACTAGTCTTCCTGTCTCAGGAACTTCTCTGGAGTTTTTTTCCCCTCCTTTGCTGGTACTTTGCTTGTGTGGAGTGACCATTAAAAGTTACAATGACACTGAAAAAAGTGATTTATGACAATTTTTCACACTTATGATTGTTGCAGCACCCCCACAGTCATGAGAAGCCAGGCGAGGAGATGCATGCCTCAATGTGAGTGATATTGAGCTTGCCATATCCAGCCAATAACATGACCACCAAGCCACCCCCACCAACTAAGCCACGCTCACAGAACCAGTTGTTAAAAAATTTGAATCTCAGCCCTGCCTTAATCTATTCCTTAGTAAAGACCTCTTATCGTAAATGGGTGGAGCAATATCTCACTATACATTTAAGATTTTAAATTTTAAATACTTAAAGATTTTAAATGCTTCTCAATATCTATATTGTACATTTAAGATTTTAAATGCTTCTCAATTTCTATAAAGCCCTCTATAAGCTTTTTTTTGTAGCTAAGCTATCTTATGTTAAGGAATAATTTCTATTTTTTTTACCTATAAGTAAACAAGAATATCTCATACAATCTACAACTATATTCTTGTAGACTAAGCATTTCATCACTTACAAACAACAATTATTTAATATTTTATTACAAATCAGCTATTAGCATGCCTTTCTAATATCTTGGTTAAAAGTAGAGTTTTGTTTTGTTTGTTTTATGGTCAAGATGGGTTTACTGATAAATGTCTATGAATCTGGATGCTCTATGTCATGATATACAATGGATTCTGAACAATTGTTACAAGCTGTACAGGATGCAAGATTATCTATCCAGATTTTTAAAGTATTTTGTGGATACTGTGGATGCTAATTTAGATAATATAAATTTAAATGAATATTAATTTAAATTTCCTATACATTATGGTCATATCAAATATATTTTATGTATTATCATAATGTTTCAATCACATATTAAATTAAAAACTTGCACAATCAGGAAAAAACATGCATAGGATTTTTATATGGTATGTGTATTTAAGAGTCCTTTCTAAGCAATAATGACATCTTCACCTGCTCATTGAAGAATCAATAACTGTGCTTAATTCATTCGCTTCCATAGTTGATTGAAGAAAGCAACAATGCAGAAAGCCACTGACCATTGTAAAATTCTGCTACAGTTTATTACAAGTGAAAAAAAATTCTTTTGTTCTATTCTTATGAAATGGCTTTCTTTGAATGGGGGCCAACCAGTCTCCCACTGACATACTCTTAAAAAAAATCTATTCCCCTCTAGTCTCTCCCCAAACAGCAGGCTGCAAGGAAGAGATAGATATCTCTTACCAGAACTCTGAAGTGATGATCTCTTGCAGAGCACTTTTGAAATTAGAACAAGGACTGCCTGTGGCCCTAGAGCCATAATTGCTAAACCCTACTTTAAGAAGAGTCTCTGTTTAAAAAAAAAAATAGATTATAGCTCATGGAATTTCTTTTTCTGTTTTTTCCAAGCTCATGAAAAGCTTTTTCCATGCTCCAAGTATAGATGCATCTTTGTGTTGTTTTTTAGAAAAAAAAGGTTTGTGGCATGGGTAGTTAAGGAAGCCTTGTTGGAAATACACCATTACAATGATGACAGTAATGTTGGAAAGGAAATAACAAATATGCTTCAGAGTTGTGTGTGGGATGGAGTGAATGGGTGACAGAACCCAATATATTACATACTATGCAAGTTAGGTAAAAAGTGAAAAAGTCCAAAAAGTCCTTGCACCTTCTTTTAAAGCATTTTTCATTTTGACTTATCAGTCTGTAATCATGAAATACAATCATATAGGCAGAACCCCAAGATTGTTAAAAACCATATAAAATACCAGCTTTATTATACCATATATAAAAACCAAATTCCATAAAAAGTTTCTATTTTTTGTTCATTAACCCCAAATTTTTTTAAAAAAAAACTTGTTTCCATCAAAATACATACTTAATTCCACTATTTGTTATTTGTGTTTGTTTGTCCTCCAAAATTGATTACAATTCCAACAATTGTTTGAAATTTCTGAACAGATTTTAAACAATTTATCCAGTGGCATATTAACTCCACCTTTAGTCCCTATTAGGGGTAAAATTGTTGCAACTGAATGGAACTGTTTACTGACCACATACTCTTTCTGATACCTATGCGGAGTCTGCAGCAGATATTTTTTTCTTTGTGGCCTAGGAGAGAAACTTCTACCATTATCTATGATTGTACTCTCAACCTTGAGTGAGAGACCAACAACTTCACTACTAGGCCAACACACCGCTCTCATATTATATCAATGATATATCACTTTATAAGAATTCTCTTTAAGTTTATATTTTATGTAAATTTCAACCTTTCATACTCTTCCATTGGCCCAATTGCATATTATATTCTGCCTTATATGCCCACACAGTGTTTAACTTGCTCATCCTCTGTTTCCATTTTCAATTAAGTTTGTATATCTTAGCAATAATATTATCATTTGTACAGAGCTTTGCATAAATTCAATTTTACACATTGCAAAATAATCTAACTTTTATCTAATTTAAATATTTCTGCTAGTTGAGCATAAGAAAACTAACTGCATGTAAAACTTTCCAACTCCAAGTTTATCTCTTTTTTAAAAAGTTAACTTCTACTTGGGACAAAGAAGTTAAAAGTTAACTTCTACTTCAACAAATCAGCATAGGTTAAACCACTTTCCTTTAAGAAGGCTTCTTTGGGTAACAATCATAAAGGGATTTTAGGGCTAGACTAATAAAATATTTTTAAAATCTACTTTCACTTTGTCATACCATAAATACACGTGAAATTTGAAAAATTAGAATATCGTGCAAAAGTTCATTTATTTCAGTCATGCCTCTTAAAAGGTGAAACTAATACATGAAATAGACTTAAATCATTTCATCCAATTCCAATAATTTCCTGCTTCTTAAAGTCATCCACTCTTTCATGCAAACTAAATAGCCAGATGCTAAATACAATTTAAAATCTGATACTATTAATTCCCCTCTTTATTTAGTAACCTGCAGCAATTTGTATTTCATCTATGATTTCTTGTCTTTTATAGACATTTTTACAGTCATTGCTTAAATTTTACATTAATCATCATTATTGATATTATCTAGAATAAAAATAGAATTTAAGATGAAACATTCATTTTAATCACAGAAATTCATCCCAAGAATGACAAGTGCAATTATTCCCATCACAGCATGTATTTTTAACTTTATTCCATTCTATCAGTGTCTGAAACAGCTAGACCAAAAGAGAAGGTATTGATCATAGCTGCACAAGAAGGCACATAGGCATTAAACAGGACTTCTGGTTGCTCTTCCATCGTATTGGTACGGAATCTGTGATCATGTGCAGTTTCCACCAAGGCAGTGTTCTAGGATCAACCTTGGTGTTCCCCCCAGGGAGTGTTCTAAGACCAACTCTTTTCATACTCTACATAAATGACCTCTGTGATCATATGAAAAGCAACTGTGTTTTCTTTGCTGATGATGTAAAACTATCCAATACCACAGACAATACTGCTACCCTTCAAAAAGACCTCTACTCGTTGCAGAATACCTTATGCCACCAGACTCGAAATTCTAGACCTAGAAAACCTAGAACTACGCTGCCTTTGGTCCGATCTAAATATAGTATATAAAATCATACATTGCAATGTCCTACCTGTCAATGAATACTTTAGCTTCAACCATAACAACACTAGAGCAAACAATAAATACAAATTCAAGGTTAACCACACCAAACTTGATTGCAGGAAATATGACTTCAGCAACAGAATGGTCAATGTCTGGAATACTCTACTTGACTCTGCTTTTTTCCCCAAACCCCAAAAACTTTAACCTTTGACTGTCTACTAGTGACCTCATCCCTTTCTGAAGAGGACTGTAGGGGGCATGCATAAGCATACCAATGTGTCTACCATCCCTGCCCTATTGTTTCTTTTATATTTCTTTTACTTTTCTCATATGTATCCATGTATTCATAACTATGTTTTTACTTCTACCTATTATCTTGTAAGCAATTGACAAATAAAAATAAATAAATAAATAAATAAATAAAAATAATAAAAGGAAAAAGTGGAATTAAGAGAAAGGACCAGAAACTAAAGAGAAGCAGGAAGCAAACAAAAATGAAAAGTAATTACATAGTTAGGAGGATGAGAGACAATGGGTAAAAGAAGGAAAGGGAAGTAGATTCTGCTAGGTAATGTGTTATGATATATAAGAATAAGTATTTGAAAATAGATAAGATTGGAACTGATACTTTTTTGTTGTTTTAAGGATACTTTTTGTTGTTGTTGTTTTAAGGATTTAGATTTTAAAATTAAATCCAGATATAGATTTTATTAAAATAGATATGGAAATGTGACTTTATTATAAGAATGTTAATTGATAATCAATGATGAATAAAATTAACATGAATTATGAGAATTGTAATGGAAAGATTAATATCAGTTTCTACAATTAATTTAGTAGATTAATAGTTTTGGAATATATAGATGATTTACAAAGCGATCGAGAAAAAAAAATACCATGCAGCATCTGAATTATATATGATATATTATATGTATATATATGATATGTAGGAGAATATGTAGGTGAATAATGTTATTAATGTAGAATAAGGTAATTAAAAAATGACTATGCTATGGTTAATTTTTATAATGAATTAAAGGGAATAAATGGAGGAAAAGTACAAGGTAAGCTCGAATGACAACTAAATGTGACAATTTTTTGGACTATTAGAACAAGGCTGAAATTATTGAATAATAAATGGAATAACAATATGTGATAAAATTGCAAATATGACAGATAAAAGTAATGTATGTAATGAATATAGAAATGAAATAAGAATCGTAGATAATATTGTAAAGTAAGATATGAGAATATTTTAAGAAAAATGAAATAAGTTAAGATATAAACTGAAATTAGATAAAATAAGTTTAATGAATTTAATATGTGAGAATATTTAAAAGAAAATAGAATAAGTAATAGTGTGACATGAAATTGAACAAGAAAGATGAATATGTAATTATGGTCATGTTTGTACTGAAATGTAAAACCAGGAACCATAGTGCTTGCCAAAAGAGATTTTTTTAAAAATATAAAAACAAAAGAAGAAATTGAATAATGAAATTATCATGTATGTTTAAACAATATGGTGATTGGCATCAGAAGTATGTACTGGAATATTGAATAATTAAATAATAAAGGAGCATAATTTAATACAAATATATGTATTAACATTAGAATTATATAAGTTTGACGAATGTAAGAGATATGATTCATTTTGTTATTTTTGTTTGCACCAAAATGTGCAATGCTTAGGTGTCACACTGTTTATGTATTGATGTGTATATGCAGAATAAAAATAAAAAAAACTTGAAGAAAAAAAAAGGCACTAGATACTGTATCAAAATAATAGTTAGACAAGATCTAAGATGCAAGCTGCGTAAAGAGGCCTCAGAGATAATTTAACACATACTAGCCAGGTATAAAATGCAGGCAGGAATAGCACAGCACAACAAGTAGCTGGTATTGTGTACAGGAATATCTTCAGAGTGTGATGGACTAAACTGCCCCAAGTCCATATAAAAGGTGGGAGAATAATGGGCTACAATCAGTGATGGGATTCAGCCAGTTCTCACCAGTTCAGGAGAACCAGTTGTTCAATTCCTGAGCAGTTTGGTGAACTGGTTATTGGAAGAAATCATAAGGGCAGAGAATTGGTTGTTAAATTATTTGAATCCCACCACTAGCTATGATCCTTTGGAACTTCCACATCCAGACAGACAGGTAGGTACTAGACAATCAATCAGATATTGTAGTAGTAGACAAGGACCAGAAAACAGCAGTGGTGATATATATAGTAGTGCTAAGATAAAGAAAGGTGGTATGAGAAGCTGGAGAAGTATCAGTACCAGAAGTACCCAAAAGAGACACTAGAGAAGATGTGAAAGTCAAGCCCAAAGTGGTCCCAGCAATGGTAGGAGTGTTCTGTACTGTGATCTGTAATCTGGAAAGGTGTC
The DNA here is from genome assembly GCA_015471245.1 of Laticauda colubrina. Classification (NCBI taxonomy): domain Eukaryota; kingdom Metazoa; phylum Chordata; class Lepidosauria; order Squamata; family Elapidae; genus Laticauda; species Laticauda colubrina. Next base: position 49,213,148 of record BLBF01000006.1, on the reverse strand, counting down.
TCCAATGGATCAAAATAACATTAGAGATCTTTGTCCAGAAGAATGCAGTGCCAGGAATAGTTACATTACTGGGTGAGAAGAGAATTTTTTAAAAATATAATCAGTACATTTTTGACAAAATATTGAGATACAAAGAAAATTCCAAAAAGCAAAATAGATGAAGACCAGTGCTTGACAAAACTTCTGTTTTAATTATGCTGATCAGATTTTCATATTAGCATATTTTCCAGTTTCAGGTGTCATCCTCTGATCTATTTTTTTTTACCATTTTAATCTAATTGATGTTACATAAATGGACAGGCCATTATACAGTAAAGAAGAAGACAAGTTCTTGAAATTACTGAAATCTAAGTAGAACATTATGATCTACCAATTACATTAATAGAATTCTGGAATTCAAAAATCATGATGTCTTATACCATGGAATGCTTCATTCCTCTAATGGTTCTTCTTCTGATTGTGCACCTCATTTACACTTTAGCTTCTATTTTTATTTGGTTCTAATATGGAGTTTCTAGGTTAGTTTGTAGTTTCTGACTACTATGATTCACTTATTTCTCTATATTCTATATTCTTTCATATGGTCTCTAACCCATCAAATCAATGAAAAAAATAATTTCATTTCCATTCCTGAAGAGACAGACCTAATCAGAAATTTTGAGAGTCCAAAAATTAGGGGAAAAAATACTCGGACAGCTCTGAATTGTTTTCAAGGTAAAAAATAATAGAGTAAAGATTCACAGAAGAAACTGCATGATTGGTGAGGGTCATTTCTTTAGAAAAATATCAGAGAATGTCCATTATGAAATGATTGTTAGAATGGGGAGGACTGCTAAAGAAGGAACATGGGAAATGGCAGAAAGATAAAGATTTATCTTTATAAAGATAAAGATATTTTAAATCTTTATAATAAAGATTTAAAATAAAGATTTCATATTATTTGTAAAAATGGTAACAATAGTTATGCAGAAAGCCTAAATGTATATTTCCCAAAGTTAAAGTAGTTTGCTATATTTTTTTAATCTTCTGATGTTTTAAAATTGCAGGAATGGGTCCCTGGGTTGACATAAACAGCTAATGTATGCCATATATAACACAAAGAGACTTGATAACCTCTCCAGTCCCATTCCCTAGAAAACAGTTCCTAATTCTCTATTCCTAACTCACTTCTTAATAATAGCAATAGATATCTGCTAAAACAAATGCATATCATTGTGCTACTTTGCAGATTGAAATGATCTGTGTCCAGAAGAAGATGGTGTATACTGTTACGGAAATTTGCACTGAATATTGCAGGTCAAATTGAATGTAACTAGCAAAAAATAATGAATTTTTCCAATATTTATCCCTTTGTCCATTGCAGTACAGGTTTAAATTAATGCTACAGAGGACAGGGTTGGCTTTATTATAGTTTTTACCCTCATGGTAAAGATTAAATTGAGGAATTAATTAATTAATTCAATTATTAACAGATAGAATTGTCAGTGCTGTATCCCTATAAAAATCAGAGCTATTTTCAGAAAAATTCCTAGCTGTCTGTATTGATTAATGTTAATCTGCAGGTTAGAAGTATGTCAGAGGGATGTTTGGATCCTAACCATGAAGCAACAAACAATCCAAATTTCAGATCCAAGACTAAGTTGTATAAGGAGCTTTCTTGCTGCTCTAACACATGAACTAACTGCATTTGTTTGTTTGTTTTTCTAAAGCAATGAATGCTATTATTAAGATACTGGGTGATCATGAAATGTTTTGCTGCAGTGCATCATAGGTTGTCAGTGCTCGTATATAGCTCTATATATCTGCAGCAATTGAATCAAAACCAGTCATTTGATTTTTGAATTGTGCTTGGTTACAATGATTGATTAGAAAATGTGTTGCAAATAAAGTAAATCCTATAAAAATACAGACACTGCAAATCGATAGTTCCCAGAAATTAGGTAGCATGGGGTTCTTCTAGGTCAGGGGTGTCAAACTCACACTGTCACAGCACCATCAAATGACATATCAGGATTTTTCCCCTTTTGCTAAACTGGGTGTGGTCATGGCCAGCACATGATGCATCCAGCCTGTGGGCCAGGAGTTTGACAGCCCTGTTCTAGGTGTTCCAGACATTCCTATAGCAAGAAAGACTTAAGCAGTTTGGAGTTAAATCAAAATTATTGCTGTTAGCTATTTAAATATTCCTTGCCAAGGAAATCCTCTTTTCAGTATCTCAAGCTACATTAATGGGCAAGGACAGCATGGAAAAAGAAACATAGATGTAGATATATCTATGAGAAAACCACTAGGACTCCAAAATGACTCTTGCAGTTAGTGCTGTTGAACCAAGTTTCACCTAGTCTATACCTGTACATTTGATTTTTCTTTCCTAAAGAAACCTTGCTTTTCTCTAAATTGAATTTCATTTTATAAGTAGGAAATAATATTAAAGACTGTCAATATCCATCTAGATCTTGAGTCTATTTTTTGAGGTGTTGGCTATAACTGCCAACTTCATCTTGTCTGTAAATTTGATGAGTTCCCCTTCAGTCCCCTCATCTAAATCATTTATGAAGATATTCATAACTCACATAATTCAATATGACTATGTGGTCAAAAATAGGAATCATACAGATCTGGCAATTCAACCTGAGTCAGGCATTCAAATCTGATCTGAGTTAATTTGCATACATGTATATACTGTCCAATATCTAGAAGTGAACCAAGTATTGTTTGGAAGACTCCATTCCTAAGTAAATATTTGCATGATCAGGTTCATGAATTTTGCATTGCTAAATAAGATAGTTTGCAATAGTACTCATTTTGTCTACCTCTAGTTTGATAAAATTCAAACTACTGTCCAATCTGAATTATTATTTGTGCTGTATAACCAGCAAATGGTTGTTTTTAGAAGCAATTTCAAATAAGCATTCTGACATTCCAAGTCCCTGGGCTACTGAGACTTACTAAGACTTACCATTTATCACCATGGGGTATCTTTCTCATTATCGCTTAAATAACACTTAAGCTTACAAAAGAGACATTTATATCTTTTTGACATATTCAGCCAATGTTCAAGAAATAATTGTTTCCCACAGAGGCTTTATGCTCTCTACTGTTGCATCATGGAGTGCAAGAGGGTTTTGTGCAGTTAAATGCAAGCTGAATTGGAACTTCAAATTAAAATTTACTGTTACTTCTAAGTATAATACACGCCCTGACATTTAGTGTTATTTCAGGTTTATAACATTGTTGTGAATTTTTTCTCCTTAGACTCTCATACAAAACAAGAAAATAACCTTCCATTGACATAGTACTGGGATGCAATTAAAGCCCATGTCACACCGAACCAAGGGATGCAAAGAGGATGTAAAACGGACAAAAAAGCTTGCCATTCATTGGAAAACGCGATGTACTCACTGCCTCCGTTTGGCTTCCTCTCTATCCGTCCAGCATCCGTTTATGGACGTTTCATCCGCTCCAAAATTTTGGGCTGCCCAAAACTTTTGCATGGAAAATGTATCCAGTTCGTCCATTCTGCATCCGCTACGCATCCGCTACGCATCCTCTATGCATCCGTTAAACATCCGCTATATATGCCAGGCATCCGTTCCACATCCACGCAACTCGCATCCGCTCGGACGCAGGGAGGAAGCAGAACGGACGCAGAACGGATGCAGAACGGATGCAGCACGGAAACAAAGCGTTTAAAATGGAAAAAACGTCCGCAGAGGGGACCTATCTCCGATATTAAGGATGTCTAGAGGATGCCTAGAGGATGCCTAGAGGATGCCTAGAGGATGCCTAGAGGATGCAAAGGGACACCTATACTGCCTATAAAAAGGGGGAGCAACTCGCCTGCATCTCACTTTCAGAACAGCAAGCAAGCTGTGCAGACCTCTGCAGCCTTCATCTGACTCTTCCTCTTCCACAGCATCCAGTCATGTCCACCACCATGTGGATTGTGACAAAGTCCTTTCGGCAGCCACCATCCTTCTGCAACAGTGCGAAACCATCTACAGGCTCTGTGAACTCTCCTACAGGAAGAAAAGGAGGCACCCAAAAAAAGTCTGGGTCCAAAGATGATTCGCCAGAAGAGCAGAGGACGGACTGTACAACAAGCTGATGGTGGAGCTCAGGAACGAAGACACTCGGGCGTTCCAGAAGTTCATGAGGATGTCTCCAGCCATGTTTGATGAACTTGTGCAGCGGCTGACACCCAGGTTGACCAAGACAAACACCAACTTCCCTCCCAGCCTGGGACCTGGGCTCAAGGTGGCACTCACTCTGTGCCACCTGGCATCAGGGACCACCTACAGGAGCATGCAGTATGGCTGGAGGGTGCCACCCAACACCATGAGCATTGTGGTCAGAGAAGTGGTGCAAGCCATCATTGAAGAATACAAGGAGGAGCTCCTCCAGTGCCCCTCCACTGAAGAAGGATGGAAGAAAGTTGCAGAGCAGTGGTATCAGAAGTGGAACTTCCCCCACACCGTTGGAGCCATAGATGGCAAGCACGTGGCCTGCAAAGCTCCAGCCAACTTGGGGTCCACTTATTTCAACTTCAAGGGCTTCTTCAGCATCATCCTCTTCACCATGGTCGATGCTGACAACAAGTTCATGTACATCGATGCTTCAGGCAACAGGTCATCTTCAGATGCCCAGTATACAATGCCAGTGACCTCAAGGAGGGGCTGGAAGGCAACCTCATGGTGGGCTTCCCAGATCCAGACCCGCTGCCCAACGACAAGTAAGATGTGCCCTACTTCATCGTGGGGGATGACGCCTTCTCCCTCACAACCTACCTCATGAAGCCCTACACCTCCAAATACCTCACCTGTGAAGAGAGGATCTTCAACTACAGGCTGTCCAGGGCAAGGCGGGTGGTGGAGAACACCTTTGGCATCCTGGCCAACAGGTTCCAGGTACTTCTCACCACCATGCAGCATAGCCCAGAGACCATGAGGAGGATCGTGGAAGCTTGCTGCATCCTGCACAATCTCATGCGCACCCGCTACCCAGTCTTGCAGTACAGGCTTGTGGACCGTCAACAAGGCAATGGGGACATGGAGCCTGGGGAATGGAGGCAAGGGCAAAACCTAATTGACACTGAGGATGTGCAAGGCCCCAACAGAGCCTCACGTGAGATGAAGAAGCAGTGCAACCTCCTGAGACAATGGTGCAACTCCTCAGCTGGAGCAGTGGAGTGGCAAGACAGGAAGGTAAATGCTTAATGGATGCTTCCTTCAGCCTGTCTCATCACACGGATGACATTGGGCCATGTATGTTTGGTTGGCCTACAGTGAACATGGCATTTAATAAAGAGTTGTGTTTACGTTGACATGTGTGGATGATTGATTATATTGTTATTGATAATAAAGGGCCATAGGTGTGGCACCTGGGAGGGTGGACCATAGAGTCCCACTATGCTTGCTCTGGAGGTTTATCTATCCCACTGCTATCCTAACCCATCCCACAGCTATTACCTATCCCACAGGTATCCTAACCCATCCCCCAAAGCTATCCTTACCCATCCCACAAGCAAGCAAAGGCTTTAACCATTTCTAAAAGTTTCCACCAAGACTTTATTAAAAAAAAGAAATGAAACAAGTGTGTGAATCATAAATAGACTTTATTAACAACAAGCTATAAGACAAAAATGAGTCTCTGGAACTCCTCTTGGTCGCTCAGTCTCGGGGTGAAGGGTGCAGATGCTGTGGAGGTGGCTGGTGCTGGAGTGTTTGTCATCAGCTCCTCCAGAAGCAGAAGCAGCAGAAGCCCCAGCCCCAGAAGAGTGAGCCTGTGCTGCAGAAGCCCCAGCAGAACCAGAGTGAGGGCCAGGGGGCGGGATGGTAGCCCTGTCCCTCTTGCCAGGGCTGGCAGCAGATGGCTGAGGCTTGCTGTGCTTCCGCATGGTTGTGGGGTTGCTAGCTGGCAGGGAGGCTGGCAGGAACCAAGGTGGGAAGCAAGGCTGGCAGAGAGGGTGGCAGCAAGGCTGGCAGCAAGGCTTGCAGGCAGACATGCAGGAAGGGCAGGCAAGGCAGTCGATGTGTCCGGCAGCAGGTCTTTCCTCTGAATGGTGACCTGCTTCCGAGCTGCTTCCGTTATATCTGTGGGGCTGACGCAATGCATCCTCTCCGCATGCGCAATTAACGCCAGGCATCCATTAGGCTGTGCATCCGCTGTGCATCCGCTTCATCCGCTAGGCTTCTGCTCTACATCCGCTCTTTCCGTTCTGCGTCCGCTTTGCTGAGACCCCCCGGAAGCCCTGCGGATGTGCCATCTGCTCCCATCCGCTTCCATCCGCTAGGCTTCCGTTCCGCATTCGTTTTGTATCCGCCCTGTGTCCTACATGCGTCCGTGTTATCCGCTCCGGTTATGCAAATTTTTGCCCCTTTTGAGAGTGGATAACAACGGATGGAACATTTTGCTCGTCCGCTGTGTCCTTTTTGAATCCGTTGGGCAGTGTGACATGGGCTTTACTTTCTTTCAGTGTTGGATTAAGACCTCTTATTAACATTTATTTTTGTATTGAATAATGTGTAGATCTGCAGGCAAAGCACTTCAATCCAGAAGACAGTTACATATGCTACAATGATAGGATTTAAATTCATGCAAACTGAGAGATTATTTTAGTGGAATGAAATGAATACAGTACATACAATATCTATCAAATCCCATTATTATTATCATCATTTATGTCCAAAATTGTTCAAATTAGAACATAAATATATTCTTCAGTTATACTGTCTACAAAGCAGACATAGGCAGCTTTCTTTGATCAAGAAGCTGTACTTTTACTTGTTATTTTTTTAGACCCAGCAATATTTAATGAAAGGACTTACAACTTTGATTCCCAAAGTTATAGCTTTTTCAGTGACTTCATAAAGAAATGATTTGATCTGAGTGGTTAGCAACCTGATCACACTTATTATCAATTGCCCTTTATAATCTTTCTTGCTGGCTTCCCAGAAAGTAGGTGGGGAAACTAGCAGGAAGGATCCAAGCATTCCCTCTTATCTTTTTGGACTGTTTGAAATGCTCTGCTCTGAAAGATTTGTTGCTTATAAAGCCAGCTCTCAAGAGACCATAGATGAAAATCCAGTTCCATGCCAAAATCCAAGCAAGATCTTCAGCCACAAAGGATTTTCAGTCCCAGATAGAGAAGCTAAAAATCCAAGTGGTTCTGAAGTCCTTTCAATCTCATTCCAATTCTACTATGAATCCTATGCATCCTCTCACTAACCTCTTCCTATCTGGCAACACCTGGGCCTTTCAATGCCCTGCTCACTTCCCCATGGGGCCAATGACCCGACTGTGAGAAACCGACATGAAGTTGTCTTACTTACTGACTTACTTAATGATGGCAACCCAACCAGGATAATATATCTCGGCTTTTCTAGAGAAGAACACAGAAACTTAATTCAGTAACATAGGACTTACTATAACTTTCTGAAATTCTGATAAGGTATCTACCTATCTGTTTCTCAGTCTATTTGTTGCTACAGTGTATATTTTTATCAAGTTTTATTATCCAAAAAAAAAACAACATTTGGAAGAATTAAGAAACAGGACAGGCAAGTATAGGACATGAGAAATATTTACCAACTCATTTGTAGCTCAGTTTCAAGCTCCCAAATGTCTTAAACTAAGGACTAAAACTTCCATATTGAAAACAAAGTCCTGGGAACCAAAAGTCAAGTGACATTATAAGTTTTTATAAGTATCTGACTAACTATGGAATGACAAGTTATTGGACATAACTGTTTCTTTTTTGTCTAGATTGCAGCTTATGTTTCTAGCAGCAAAAAAGTAAAGTTTGCATGAGAGATACTTAGATATATTAATTTAACTTTTATTTTAAAATAAAATGGCCATTCAAGATAAAAATAATAAAGGTGGTAGAAATTGTGAATTGCAAAATTAGAATTCTTCCACTCTAAATTATTTTCCTGAGTGGTTCAAAAATATTTTGCAAAGCTTTTTCTTGTATGTTATAGACTTCAGTGTACAATTTGATGTCAATATTTAATTGTATAAAATAATTAAAATACTGAGTAAAAGAGTTTTTTTCTTTGAAAAGCAACAGAAAGTCAAGTTTCATACTGCAAAAGTTTAAAAGCATAAAATGAAATATATTGGCTACTTTCTCAAATCACTATTTAACAGTTGGTTTGTTAAGGCCCGGTCCCACTGCACTTACGGATGCAAAGAGGATGTAAAACGTTAAAAAAAGCTTGCCATCCATTGGAAAATGCTATGCATCTGTTGTGTACTCATTGCATAAGTGTTTCATATACTCTATCCGTCGAGCATCCATCCACTGCGATTTCATCTGCGCAAAAAGTTTTCAGCTGCACAAAACTTTGTGAACGGATGAACTTTCCGCCGCGTAGGATGTACATCCACGACATATACGGGCAACAAACGTTTTATGTCTGTTATCATCCGTTAAACATCCAATGTATCCTCTCTGCATCCTCTGGCCATTCTCTCAACTCACATCCGCTGCAGCTGAAAATGGAAAGAGGGAGGAAACAAAAGGTACACGGAACATCTACACAGCATTAGTAGCATGGAAATAGAAAGGATGTGAGCGTATGCATCTCGTATATAAAGCATTAAAAATGGACAAAACATTTGTATCTGGGATGTATCTCGTGTATTTAGGATGTCTAGACTATGTCTAGAGGATGTAGAAGGACACCTAGCGGACAACCAATATTTCCTATAAAAAGGGGGAGAAAATCATCTGGATCTCAGTATGAGTCCAGCAGCCGTGGTGTACAGACTTATTCACCCTTGGTCTTGGTCTTCAACATCATCAATTGTTCTCCACCATGGATGATGACAAAGTCCGTATGATAGCTGCACTCATTCATCACCAGAACCAAAACCTGTTCAGAATGTTTCAACTTTTATACAGAAGGAGAAGAAGGAGATGTCCAAGAGCTGTGTGGGTCGGAGGATGGATCGTGAGAAGAATGGAGTTTGGACTGTATGACCAGTTGATGGTGGAGCTGAGGAATGAAGACCCTCGTGCATTCCATCACTTCATGAGGATGCCACCAGGCATGTTTGATGAACTTGTAGAGCATCTGAGACCCAGGTTGACCAAGCCTAGCACCAACTTCCATCCCAACCTGGACCCTGGACTGAAGGTGGCACTGACTCTGCAGCACCTGGTCTCTGGAACAACATACAGAAACATGCAGTATGCGTGGAGGGTGCCACACAACAGCATCAGCAAAGTGGTCAGAGAAGTGGTGCAGGCCATCATCGAAGAATACATGGAGGAGCTCCTCAAGTGCCCCACCACTGAACAAGGCTGGAGAAAACTTGCAGAAGAGTGGTATCAGAGGTGGAACTTTCCCCACACTGTTGGAGCCATAGATGGGAAGCACGTGGCCTGCAAAGCTCCAGCCAACTCAGGGTCCACTTATTACAACTACAAAGGCTTCTTCAGTATCATCCTCTTTACCATGGTTGATGCTGACTACAAGTTCATCTACATCAATGCTTTAGGCAATGAGTCAGCTTCAGATGGCCAGGTATACAACGCAAGTGACCTCAAGGATGGGCTGGAACGTAACCTCATCATGGGTTTTTCAGATCCAGACCCCCTACCCAATGACACACAAGATGTGCCCTACTTCATTGTTGGTGATGACGCATTCTCCCTCAGAACCTACCTCATGAAGCCATACATTTCAAGATACCTCACCCATGAAGACAGGATACAGGCTGTCCAGGGCAAGACGGGTGGTGGAGAATGCCTTTGGCATCTGGCCAACAGGTTCCAGGTACTTCTCATCACCATGCAGCATAACCCAGAGACTGTGAGGAGCATCGTGGAAGCTTGCTGCATCTTGCACAATCTCATGAACACCCGCTACCCAGTGTTGTAGAACAGACTTGTCAACCATCAAGAAGGGAATGGAGACATGGAGCCTGGTGAATGGAGGCAAGGACGTAACCTGATAAACACTGTGGATGTACAAGGCCCCAACAGAGCTTCACATGAAGGGAAGAAGCAGCACAACCTACTGAGACACTGATGCAACTCCCCAGCTGGAGCAATGGAGTGGCAAGATAGGATGATAGATGATTAATGGATACTTCCTTCATCCTGTCGCATAACACTGATGAGATTGTGCCATGTATGTTGAGTGGTTCTACAATGAATAGGGCATTAATAAAGAGCTTTGTTTATTTTAAAATGTGTTGATTAATGAATAAATTATTATTGAAAATAAAGGTCCATATGTATGGCAGCTGAGATGTTGGACCATTGAGTCCAACTATGGTTGCACTGGAGGTTTATCTATCCCACAACTATCCTTATCTATCCCACAAGCATGCAAAGGCTTAACCATTTTTTCAAAGTTTTCACCAACACTTTATTTAGTAAAAAAAATGAACCAAGTGTCTTAAGCAAAGATAACCTTTATTAACTTTCTTAGGTAAACTTTATGACTTTATTAAATAAGCAAAATGAACCAAGTAAACTGTATTAAGTGTGTAAAGCAAAGATAACCTTTTTTAACTTTCTTAGGTAAACTTTATGACTTTATTAAAAAAGCAAAATAAACCACGTAAAGTGTCTTAAGCAAAGAAGTACAACTCAGTCTCTGACACTATTCTCAGTCACTCTGAGTCATGTCCATGGTCTCAGTTGTTAAGCGGGCAGGGACTGTGGAGGTGGCTGTAGCTTGAGTGCTGGTCTGAGGCACCATTGGGGTGCTTGACCCCGAGGGTACAACAGGGGATGGTGTGTTCAGGAAGCTATCTGAGAGCTGACTCTGTCCCATGAGGTTGAGAGGCCCCTCATCAAGGACTTGAGATGTCAGGCCCAATACTGATGACAGATTGTCTGTTGACAGGCTTGGCTGTGGGGTGGAGGAAGGAGGAGTGTAGTGGGGCTGTCTGGTCTGCAGGTGGGTGAGGACTGGAGTCTGTGGCATCCGATGAACCTGGGCCTGGACTGGGAAGTTATGCTTCTGCTGTGGGAAGTCCTCGTAGTCATAGCCTTGGTAGGTGAGGGGCTTTTGAAAGCTGTGGAAGGGCTGTGACATCGCCTGTGGTGGAGGAGCAGACCTGGACTGGGTAGGAGCAGCTTGAGCTGGGCCTTGAGGGTTATGCAGAAGTGCTATGATCTTCTGCTTCATCACCTGGTACTGGGCCTCAGGCAGGTCCCTGAGGGTCTGGCTCATGTAGGTGATGAAGGGCTTCCAGCCCGAGGGTGGTATGCTGCTGTGGACCAGCTGAGAGAGAAGTTCTGTTCTGGTCCTCCTTGTGTCCCTGATCTCCAACAGCACACTGTGATCCTGGCCCTGCAGTCTGCCTCTCTGCCTGCATCCTCTGGAGCTAAGGGTGGGGGTGGGTTAGCCTCTGGTGGCTGCTGCTTCTTCCTCCATTTGTGACAGCAGGGCGTCATCCCCCATGGAATCCTCCAAGTCTGCCGGCATGGGGAGTGCAGCTGTTGGGGGAGTCTCTGCCATGGGGCCCTCTGAAGACACCTGCCTGGACAGGGTAGCTTGCTCCTGGCTGGAAGAAGACTGGCTGTCTGTGAGCTGTCTGAGGGAGAAGGGTCTCAGATGGGCTTCTCCTCAATGGCGGATCTCACCCTCCAGGAAACTGCACTTGTCCATGATGTACATCTCCCGGTCAGTGAGCTTGACAGCGGCCTGGCCAGATTTCCTGAGGTGTAGCTTGCCATACCAGTTGTGCATGTGCTTCCACCATCCAAGGAGTACTTCTTCTGTGTACCCCAGGCTCTCTGCCTTGTCTCTCAAAGCTGCCTGGTTCTTCTTGGTGTCCCGACACAGTCTGTGGCCCTTTCTCCAGAGGTACTCATTCTCCCTCAGCCATTCCAGCACCTCATCCTCATGCTCCTTGGAAACAGTGTACTGTTACCTCTCTCCCTTCTGCTTCCCTTGACTCTTCCTCCCTCTGGCAGGGGCTTCATCAGGGACTTCAGGGGCTTGAGCAACAGGGCCTTCAGGGACTTCAGCAGCAAGGCCTTCAGGGGCTTGAGCAGCAGGGCCTTCAGCAGCAGGGCTTTGAGGGACTTGGGGCTGGTCCGCCACATCAGCAGCAGCAAAAGCAGCAGCAGCATCTTCAGCGTCACTGCCAGGGGGTGGGAAGCTGGTTCTGGCCTTCTTGCCTGGGCTGGAACGAGTAGGCACGGTCTTCCTCTTCTTGCCTGACTGACGAACTATGGTGTTCCTGCTAAATGTATGTGGCAGCACGTCTTTCCCCTGTATGCTGACTGTGTGCGTGCTGCACCCTTTTATATCCACAGAGCTGATGCAATTCATACTCCTCGCATGCACAGTGAACGCTTTGCATCCGATATACATCCGCGCAGCATCCCCTTTTTTTCCTATAGGCGTCCGTGATGCATCCTCTTCATCTGCTATGCATCTGCCCCTTCTGCTATGCGTCCACTTCGAAATTCTCCCCCGTAACCCCTTCAGATGTGTCATCTGCTTCCATCCGCTGTCATCCTCGAGGCTTCCTATGAACATCCGTTTAACATCCGCACTACATACTACCCACGTCCATTCTTTTCTGTTCTTTTCTGTTCTGTTTATTCAAATTTTCACCAATTTTTGCAGCGGATGACAACGGATGGAGCCACCCCCGAAATTTTGCTCGTCCGCTGTATCCTTTATGCATACGTTTTGCATCCGTCAGCCAGTGGGACCGGGCCTTTAGTTACATTCTGCTCTAGTAAGTGCTATCTTGACTTAAATGCTTCAGCCACTCCAATAGACTATCTAAAAAAACAATTTTCAAAAAGAAAAAGAAAAAGGAACACATTGAACAATTGATTACTGTAGAATTTTTTTCCATATTGTTTAACATTTATAAGGATTGTTGTTTATTTGATTTGTACCTCAAAGTCTCCCAGAGGGTGAATAAGTACATTAAAAGCATGAAGCTTTTAAATATACTGACCAGAATCTCTAAGGACACATTTAACCTTGGTCACAAAGAATAGCCAGTATTAACAGACTGAAAATGATGCATAAATCAGTATTCAATGAAAAAGGAATCTCATAAAATGAGACTTGACAAGGCATGGAAAAAGTGGCTGGTATGAAGATAACATAGTGCCCTTCATTTATATATGCTTACATATATAGGAGCAATAGCACAGTACTTTCCCTCATGCTTAAGAATACCATAAACTGTTCGAAGGTAAAACACATTCAGTGTTGTCCTAAACATTGTTTCCTGTCTTCCAGTATATAGTATTTGAGGAAACTACTTATGGTAGGATTAGTACAATGCCTTGTGTAAGCTAAAATAATAGGTTAATGAGTTGCACAATAGGTTAATGAGATACAAATGCGCAAAGTCTGGGGAACAAGCAGATTGAACTCAAACTACGAATACATGAAGGTAAATATGGTATAGTTGGAATAACAGAAACTTGGAGGGATGAAACCCATGAATGGAATATACTGGTAGAAGGATACAGAATATTCAAAAACAAAAAACAAAAACCAGACCCCATAAAAGAGGAGGTGAGTTGCACTGTAGGTAAAGGACCACTATATTGCTACAGAAATGCATGAAATCAAACATGAAAACCTCCTAGAATGCATATGGGTCAATATAAAAGAAAAAAGAATGACATGGCCATAGGCGTATATTATAGGCCACCCAATCAAGCAGAAAAAATAGATGTCCTTTTCGCCAGCCAACTAACAAACATATGCAGTAAACACACAACAATAGTAATGGGAGACTTCAATTATCCTGATATCAATTGGAAAACTAATTCTGTACCAAGTGATAAATCAAATAAGTTCCTTACTAACCTAGCTGACAACTTTGTTGTCCAAAAGGGAGAGGGTGAAACTAGAGGGACAGCCAAACTGGACTTAATTCCTACAAACGGAGAAGAAGTGATGGAGGGAGTTGAAACTGCAGGAACCTTGGGTGAGAGTGACCATGTCATACTAGAATTCAACATAACACAAACACAAGCAACAGAACATAATGACATCAGAGCCTTGGATTTTAAAAGAGCTGATTTCAATAAACTCAGAGAGAACTTGGGAAAGATTCCATGGATGAAAATCCTAAAGGGGAAAACAACTCAAGAATCTTGGGAAACTCTTAAAAGTATGATCATAGAAGCCCAGACCAGCACAATACCACTGAGAAAGTAAAACAGCAAGAAGAAACCAGCATGAGTGCACAAAGATCTCTCTGGCAAATTGAAAGAAAAAAAGGACAAGTACAAAAAATGGAAAGAAGGATATACAACTAAGGCAGAATATCAGCAGATAGCCAGAAACTGCAAAGATGAAGTCAGGATAGCACAAGCTCAGAAGGAACAAAGACTTGCAACAAAAATCAAAGATAATAAAAAAAGTTCTTCCAACATATAAATAACAAGAAAAAAATCAAGAAAACAGTCGGTCCACTAAAGAGAGAAGATGGCAAGGAAGTAACAGGCAACAGAGAGAAAGCAGTAACAGGCAACAAAAAGAAACTATAGCTCAACCCACCAAAAACATAACTGTAGAAGACAGACCAGAAATAAAAGTTAAAATAAACAAAAAAAATAATAAGAGAACACTTGTCTGATCTTGATGAAAATAATTCACCAGGGCCTGATGGATTACATCCCAGAGTTTTAAAGGAGCTGGCAGAGGTCATCTCAGAACCACTGCAACATGTCTTTCAAAAATCCTGGAGCACCAGGGAACTACCAGAGGACTGGAAAAGAGCTGATGTGGTTCCCATCAAAAAAGGAGAAAAAAAAAAGACCCAGGAAACTATAGACCACTCATCCTAACATCAACACCCGGGAAGATATTGGAAAATATAATAAAAAAACAGATCTGCCAACATCTAGAAACAAGAAAAGTAACAACTAGCAGTCAGCATGGGTTTGTTAAGAACAGATCACGTCAAACCAATCTTATTTCATTCTTCAACACAGTGACTAAATTAGTATACCAGCAAAATACTGTGGACATAATATATTTAAATTTCAGTAAGGCATTCAATAAAGTAGACCACAACCTACTTCTTAGTAAGCCAGGAAAAAGTGGAATAGATAGCACCACCACTAGATGGATTCGCAACTGGCTGGTACTCAATGAGTAGTCCTTAAACCGTACTCAATGAGTAGTCCTTAATGGGTCTAAGTCTACATGGAGGGAAATAAGCAGCGTGGGGTACCAAAAGTACACATATAGACTGGGTGCAACCAGGCTCAATAGTAGTAACTGTGAGAGGGATCTTGGAGTCTTAGTGGACAACCAGCTAAATATGACCCAGCAGTGTGCAGCCACCCTCAAAAAAGCTAATGCAATCCTAAGTTGTATTAACAGAGGGAGACGGTCAAGATAAAGGGAAGTACTAATACCACTCTATAAAGCCTTAGTAAGAGTACTGTATCCAGTTTTGGTCACGACATTATAAAAAAAGATGTTGAGACTCTGGAAAAAATACAGAGAAGAGCAACCAGGATGATTAGGGGACTGGAGGCTAAAACATACAAGGAATGGTTGCAGGAACTGGGCTTGGCTAGTCTAGTAAAAAGAAGGACCAGGGGAAACATGATAGTGGTCTTCCAATATTTTAAGTGCTTTCACAGGGAGGAAGGGGTCAACTCTTTTCTAAAGCTCCTGTAGGCCAGACAAGGAATAATGGATGGAAACTGAACAAGGAGAGATTTAACTTGGAAACAAGGAGAAACTTTCTGACAGTGAGAACAATCAACCAATGGAACAGCTTGCCCTCAGAAGTTGTGGGAGCGCCATCAGTTGAGACTTTCAAGAAGAGATTGTCTCCCGCTTGGGTGGTGGGTTGGACTAGATAACCTACGAGGTCTCTTCCAACTCTGATTATCTGTATCTGAGATATATTGAATTAGAGAAAATTGAAATTGTTTTGGAACACTTCACCATCTTCAATATTCTAATAATTCCCCCTTTTATTGCTGGAAGCAAGGAAAGTACTTTGTTGTTCAGTATGCAAAAATGGTCTGGTACTCAATTTTTAAAATAAAAAAAATATCTGAGTAGATAAAATTAAATATATTCAAATAATTAAAATAATTGTAAACCATCTATCTGAGCTCAAAAATTTTCAGGAGTGCCTTTAGTCATGTCGTAAAGAGATCCTGACTATCAAGAGAAAGACTACAACAATTTTAAACAAAATATAAAAATGTCACAATGAAAACAAAGGTGTGTTTTCTTAGGATGATGCTTTTTTCTCATTGTAATATATAGCTAAGAACATTGAAAGACTAAATGAAGATAACTGATGATTTTTAACTAGTTCTGGAAAAAGAAAGGTTGAAAATGCAAGGAATATATAAAGAACAAATCATTCAATACTAGATAAATTAAAATCAAATATACTTAAGTATACTTATTTTGGAGACGTAGGAATGTAAAAATAATTGGAGAAACCTCTAAAGATAATTGAAGAAGAGATCAGCAGAAATCAAGGTGAATAGATACCACGGCATATAACACAAGCAGATGCTAATTACACAGAAAAAGCAACTAACACAACCATTCTGGGACTAAGAATGTACTGGAAAGAATAACACAATATTAACCAAGGAATTGCTCATAGAAAATAAGTATAAATTCATACTAATAATTTCAGAAGATGAGACATCTAAATGGATAAAGAAAAGACACATCTGTGCTCAATGGAAGTTCATAAAAATAGACCCAACAAGAGCATGGGTCCTCAAACTTGTCAACTTTAAGACTTGTGGACTTCAATTCCCAGAATTCTCTAGACAGCATAGCTGGTGGCAGAATTATGAGAGTTGAAGTCTACAAGTCTTAAAGTTGCCAGGTTTAGAGACTTCTGACCTAAAGTAACAATTTTAGTTGTATTTCTGAGTGCTCAGCAATGAGGATTTTGTTTATCAATATTTCATAAATATCATTTTATCATTTCTTTGGCTTTTTCATATCCAACACATGTCACAAAAGACAAAAAAACTCATTAATTTTTGTTGCAATAAAGTCACCCACCTCGGTTAAAGCTGAAGATTCAAGGTTAAATGGGCTAAACCTTCTGGACAATATTTCAGTTGTACCCAGTCTGCTTTACTAGAGAGAATTCTAAACAAGAAAGCCAGCTTTGATTTTTAGTACAGCATTTGAAACACAACTGGGAATATTAAAAAAAAAAATCATCCTCAGGCATTTAGATTGCACTTTTTGAAAGTGTTCAAGATCTCTACCTTTATATGTGTTTGTCTGTGCCCTGTCAACAAATTGGACAATTGTTTTACCCTGAAAATATCAGATTGGTAAGAGTATAATTTGTTATCCTTTTCATTGGAAAGCATTAAAATGGGAAATGTTGACCCCTGCCAATGTTCTGTGACTGAAAACTTTGGGCATTCTAATTCCAAAGACCTAAAATCTAAAATATTATGATCTAATATGTATATTATGTATACGTATGTATCTTTCTAATCAAGGAGAGAAGCAACCTGGAGTTAAGACAAAACTTCCTCACAGTTGCCTCCAAATGTTGTGGGGGCTTCATCACTGGAGAATTGTAAGAAAATCTGAAATGGTATCGGGTCTTCTGCTGGAGCAGAGGGTTAGACTAGAACTTTCCAGCTCTATTCTGATTGATTGTATATTACCTCACTTCAATCATGTTGACTAAAATAGTCACTAATTACCATTGACCAATGTTTTATAATGATTCATAATATTAGATTTAGAATAATTTACAGTATAATGTAAATTGCACTATACACTTTCTTCTTTGTAGTATGTTGTGAAGGATTGTAAAACTTTCTTAACACCATTTCAAAACCAAAAAGATAGAAGGAAAACTATCTGACCTAAACTACTTAAATGAAGTTCAATAGAAAATAACCCAGTATTTAGCTCTTTTCATCCCTTTATTCTGAGGGAAGTTTTGCATCAAGTGTTCTGGGCACTGAAGAATGGTGATGATGGTGATTGTGATTGCAATTGTGATGATGATGATGATGATAAATTTGTGCTTTTGATTTATTGTTGACTTCTTGTGACTACCTGGATGACCTAGACACGTCCCTGCAGGGTTTTTTTGGTAAGATTTCCACAGACCAATGGGACAATAATTGGCAGAAACCTTATTTATTGATGGGATAATAACTGAGAAAGGGCAGTCTTTGGGGATAATCTGGGATGTCCTACTGCACCTCAATAACTATTTTCGAGACTGCAACATATTATAAGATTAAATTAAATACTTATAGATTGACTTCTTTCTGTTTTAAATATTTAAAATATCTAGTTTTTAATATTAGCATATTTGGAGTTAAGTAAACAAATATTACATATTCAACTACTCTTGCTCTTAAAGTCTCTTCCTATTTACATTGTTTCTAGAGGTCTTCCTTAAAAATAAAAAATGTAAATTAAGAAATATACAGTATATTTTTCAAAAATAAGATAAATATCTTTCAATTTTTGACAATTGCATTTTCAAATGTGAACAGCTGCACATCATCACAATTAATTTGGCCATGGTTCATTTATTGAATAACTGTCATAAAAATAATATTTCATAGCGCAGCTATTTATATTACAGCTTCCTGAGCTTTGCCTGGAGCACAGCAATTCCAGGGATGTTTCTGAAGAGAACTGGCTGGAATTTAAAGTGGAGAAGTTGAAGTTTCAGTACAGGGAAGCAACTGAGGACCTTATATGCCATGATGCTGTAGAGGTATATGTAAACTGAGATGATTAATTTCCTGTCAATTGTTGCTACGGATGAAATACCATATTGAAACAAATGTTTCATTGAAATCTTGTAAATACTATTATGGCATCAATTACCTTGAAAGGGAAGACCTATCAAAACTGCCAAATTTGAATTGGTAATGGAGATTCCTCAAAGCTGACAATGTATTATAATGGCATTTATCAGGTCTTATTAAGGTATATGTCTGTGTGTGCTTGTAGGTGTGTATGCACTGAAATAAAATACTTTAACTGATAGTTTATGCACAAAATTAGGAACATTTTGATGAAGAAATGAGCTGCTGAATTTTTCTGTTATTTCCAAGAACAATAAAGAATATGCATGGCATTTTAAAATGATCTTTGGGCACTAGATCAATGTGAACAGGTTTATTTGAAGTTGTTCTTATATAATATTATCAATCATGTAGCAGTGGGAGGGATCTAAGCTTTCTACAGGTCTATAACAGAACTTATAATGATCAGAACTTCTTTTTAGAATTCTTTAAAATTATTTATTTGTATACCCAAGGCCAGGCAGTCTGGGATTATACTTTGACTTGATTTAATTTTTAATAGACTAATAGCAACACCTTCAAATATGTTGGAGATATGATGGATAACTCTGTTCAATGCCAGAAGATGTAAAAATTTCAGCTGGAAAAAATAAATTTAAAATAAATCCTAGTATAACAATTGTCTTGCTTTTTGTCAGTTCTTTCATAGGATATGGATATCCTATGATCTATCATCTACTCAAAAGGGTAGATTAATAACTTGGGGATCCTCTGCATATGACATCTTCAGTAAAAAGAACTTTATTATGTTAGCTGGTATACACAATTGCTGCCTTATTCCATAAAGGATGAATAATATCAATATACAATAATCTTTAAAATACTAATAATCAACATTAAAAACAATATTCATATATTCTTAATCTTTAATTCAATGACCTATTGATTATAAAAGAATAATAAACTTATATCAAAGAATCCATAATATTTTCCAATCAAATCTAAAATCTAATCCTCAAATCCCCATATCAAAGCTTCATTTTTTCTTTTCCCTGTTGGAAATCTAACAATGATCTCTAAGCTACAAAAAAAAACCCATCAAATTGTGTCTAATCAAATTCACCCTTTCAGAAAGCTCTTTCCTTTCCCTTTTTTCTATTTTGTCTTTTTCCATATTTTATCTCTTATATTTTCATCTTTTTTATGTTTTCATTTTCTAATTTTCTAAAATGTGCATTTTATCTTGTTAAAAATTGTAAATATTCATACATATAGTATATGAGTTTAATATTAGTAATAAAATCTATTTTTAATATGGTAGTGACTTGCTATGGATAATAATGCCAGCCTTTCTCATTAGCACTAGTGTTTAATACATTTTTAAAATTCATTCCAATACAGTCATTTTAGGTTCCTGATGATTTCACCTAAATCCATTCAAATAGTGTGTGAAAAGATAGTGAGATAACCTACCAATGGAAATTAAAAAAAAATTCTGGTACTGTTCCTACAGACATATGCATAAGAGAAATCCACCCTGAGGAGGAACTATAGGACATTAAAAATGCTGAAAATGACATACATTTGTCTATAACAAGGGCGTCAAACTTGTGGGCCATGGGCCAGATGCGTCATGCACAGGCCATGCCTACCCCAGCTTATGAAAGGAAAAACATTGTGAAACATCACATGATGGCAATGTGACACCATGGTTTGACACTTGTGATCTACAAGAATGATATCTACATATGGAAGCTTCTATCCTACTCTGTGAGGGGCTAAATGCTGACTTAATCTTTGATTAAGTTTTTTTTTTTTTTGCTCAACTTACTTTATTTCATATTACTTTGATAAAAGGACTCATTGGTCTTATCTTTTCTAACTTTCCATAAATTATATTGAAATCACAGTTTGTACAAAACCAAAAGAAGATATATTTTCTTTCTGTAGGAGAAACATTTGAATATCTTTGCTATCATAGAGAGCAGTAGGAAGCAGCAGTTTAGTTAAAAGTGATGCATCTTTGGAATAAGATGGTTACAATGACAAATGTTGATTTATATACGTGAAGAACATTCAAAACAGTTGATCAGAAAGGTTATTTTATTTTAAAAGAGAGAAGTAATAAAAGCAAAAATGAAAACATTTGTAAGCATCACATTTAAATAAAAAAATTGTAGAAATTGGTATGGTTCTGTACATTAAAATATGTCAATTTAAAATGTAAAATCATTGTTAAAATATAGTAACAACTAATTATAAATAACCATATAGTGGAGATTATGAATACAGATGAATATTACTGTATAATAACTTTTCTTTAGCCTGAAAAAATTTATCCTTATTTATGGACAAATTTAAATGTTAAAATTATAGAATTATTTTACCATTCTTTTGGAAAAGGATTGTACATAATTTTCACTGAGAAACAGTGAAGTATGAGTATACAACTGTAATTCTTTATGTCTGGGTATCTGCATGTGTTTCTGTGTGTATTTGTGTGTGTGTGTATGTGTATTCCTTTGAAGAAAGCTTTAATATTAAGAAATATGAAATGAATGAAAGAAGGAAAGAGAAAAAGATAGAAAACCAGCAGCAAAATGGATAGATTTAACTATACTGACAATGTTTGTTCTGTTAGAACAGGGATCGCCAACATTTTGGACCTCAAGGACCACCAAACTCAAAATTTTAAATCCCAGGGACCACTAACTGGTGTGATTAGCTGGGCATGGACTGTATGTAAATATGATAAATAATTATATAAATATTTTCTTTATTAAAAAAGAGCAACTTTTACCCAAAATCAGACAAAGCAGGCAGGCAGATTGAGTTGCTCACAGAATCATTCAGTGATCTATCTATCTGCCATCAGCTACCTGAGTCTGTCACATAAAATTTGCTTGCTGTGAGTCTGCACTGAATAATAGAACTTGAAGTCCTAAGGGAGGTTCAGCTGTGCTTAAAAGCAGAACCAAAGGCTCTGCTAGCTAGAAAGACTAGCTAGAAAGCAAGAAAACCCATTTCCTACTTCCTATCTAATCTAAATCTCCTGGCACAGCAGACTAGTTGATGGTCAGAAAAAGGAAAAATAACAATTTAGCAGGCAAGTTTAACCGGGGAAGAAGTGAGTTGGTGGGGAGGGTTTCCGCGGGCCATGTGGGTGGCACAGCCTTGTGTTTCTGCACAGCCTTGTGTTTCTGCACAGCCTGAATTAATTGCTTTCGGGCAGTGCTTTGGGGTTGAGATTACTCTGCGGCCTACCAAAATTTTCTTGTGGCCCACCAGTGGGCAACCACTGTGTTAGAAGACTTGAAAGAGCAGTTAAAGTCAGATCATCATGCCATGCAGAAGCTCTATGTAGGTCAGGTGTGTCAAACTCAATTTCATTGAGGGCCTTATCAGGGCTGTGGTTGACCTCGGGGGCCCAGGAGGGCATGGCTGCTATGTGGGTGTGGCCAGCTTAACACCACTCCCAAACTGCAGCATGTTTCCTCTTTACACTTGGTAGAGTGCACAGGGTTGATCAGGCCAAAGCCACACTGGCTTGATGTTTCCTCTTTGCATTGGGTAGACTGGGCTGAAGCCATGCTGGTCCAATGTTTCCTCTTAGCATTGGGTAGACTGGGCCTAAGCAATGTGGGCCGGCCCCTTTCATTTTCCAGGATGGCCCTGCAGGCCAGATCTGACCATATCACAGGCTGGATATGGCCCACAGACCTTGTGTTTGATACCCCTGATGTAGGTAGTTGCTAAGAGTCAGCAAAGACTTGATGAGACATCATATGTAGGTGTATAGGGATATTCTAAATTATTATTATTATGTATATATATTCTGTTTGATATTGCTATCTTGCTAAAATATGATATTTCATAATATTTAAAAGAAAAATAACTTCAAAAATTAATTACATCTTAAGAATTGGTTTCATTGTATTATAAATCATTTTATAGAATTATTGCTCGACACAGAAAATACCAATTGAAAAAATGCTGACTAGATTTTTATATTTCCAATTGTTCAGTCTTCTGTCTTACATTTTTTTATAACTTCGACTGTTTATCTAGAGATATTGAAATTAGTGATACTATTCTAGCTGTTCTGAAAAAATAATCTAAAAAGGTTTCCCTTTATTAAGAATTATAACTTTTAGTCTTTAAGAGTTATGATTTGTCCACTAACTTTCTTTGTACATTCACCTTACTGAAAGAAGATACGTAATATCTATGCAAAATGTC
Source organism: Laticauda colubrina (assembly GCA_015471245.1). Lineage (NCBI taxonomy): Eukaryota > Metazoa > Chordata > Lepidosauria > Squamata > Elapidae > Laticauda > Laticauda colubrina. The sequence continues at coordinate 49,190,161 of BLBF01000006.1, read as the reverse complement.
AAATTCTTTTTCTGTATGTTCCATTTTTTTAATATGATATTGAATATGGATGGTTTCTCATAGGCTACATTTTCTATTTCTAAAGAAACAAAAGTTGTTATGCTAAACGTTTGGAAGTACTAGTCCCCTGATATAACCAACACAGAAAATATGTTAGCAAAGTTCATCCTCTTGTATGTTCCATCTATTTCTATTAAGTCCAGCTAATTGGGATCATGTTAATCTTTTTCTCTGAAACCTGCTTATTCTTCAATCTATTTTCTTGATTTCATTCATCAATATGTCATTTTGTTTTGTATGACTTTCTATTTTATGGCAGAACAATAAGCCATCCTCTAATATATGGAAAGAATCACATACTGTAGACAAAGGAACATCAGGAATTAAATAGATTTGGAAGAAGGTCTTCAGTTCATCTTAGCACTTCAGTTTAATATTTTTTTCTTCTAATAATAAAATATTAAGTCTCATTCTTTTTGGATTAGAGATTCCTCTGTGTAATTTTGCAATTATTGGATTATGATCTACATAAGTAATGTTAACTTCACATCTATGTATTTAGTTAACGATTTAAACACACACAAACACACACACACACACACATATATACATACATAAATATATATATGTGTGTGTGTGTATATATATACACAGTGTGTGTATATATATATATATATATATACACACACACACACACACTAAATACACATACATACATACATACATACATACATACATGTGTATGTGTGTGTGCATGTATTGTGTGTGAAAAAACTATATAAGATATATATATATATATATATGTGCTGTTTAGCTTCCTTCGGGTATTATCCCACGACATTGTAGTTCTGTTAAAGTTGTAGCAACGTTTCAGCAGAATCTCATCTGCCATCCTCAGGCTTATGTATAGAGTTAGTTCCTGGTTTCAAATTTGAGGCTGGTCCATTCTGATTGGCTGGGAGCCTGGATCTGTATTCATTGGACTTGGAGTTTGATTGATTGGTGTTTCTGGTTTCTTCTGTCTGTTTTGTGGCTTTGATTGGCTGGCAACACTCTGTTCTTGTGTTGGAGGCTTTCAGTGCAGCTTGGCTCCGTGTGAAGGGATGGCTGCTCTTCATTAGCAAGCTGCTATTCATTAGCAAGTTGGGTTTCACCTGGGTGCCTGGTGGGGGGGTGTTTGGGTTGGAGCTATCAGAGGGAGTCTGTTTTTGCCCAGGTGTTTGCCTGGCTTGTGGCATGGAGATTTGAGAGTGCAGGCTTCCAAATGATTGACAGTCTGGTGGAATCATCTCTTCTATTCATGCTGTCAGGTCTTTTTTCAATCTCTATGGCTTCTCTGATGATTCTGTGGTTGGGGTTTTCTATAGTGGCTAGGGTTTTAGTGCCATTGAAGTTGATGTTGTGACCTGTGGTTTTCATGTGTTGGACTAGTGAGGAGATGTGTTCCAGCTTTTTTACACAAAACACAAAATGCAGTAAAAATATAGTGTGTGTGTGTGTGTATGTGTGTGTGTGTTTGTGTGTGTGTGTGTATGTTCAAAAAGAAAAAGGAGAAGAAAAAACAGAACCCACAAATTTTGAATATGATGCAATACTGGTAATAGTTATACATTTGTTGATTATTTGATGAATAAAAGATGCTAGTTGAACAGAGTATGGTGAAATATCATTCATGTAGGATTATTTTATGCTGATAGAGTACAAAGAAGTTGATAGAATTATTGATGCAGTTTGAATTCGGCTCAAACCATGCATTTAGTATTCTGATGGTTTCACAGATTTAACAGATTAACAGAGTTGGAAGGGACCTTGTAGGTCATTGAGTCCAAACCCTTGCCCAAGCAGGAGACTCTATCCCATTTATTTATTTATTTATTTATTTATTTTATTTGGTTTGTCAATTGCTTCAAAGTTAATTGGTATAAGTAAAAACATAGTTATGAATACATGGATACATATAAGAAAAATAAAAGAAATAAAAGAAACAATAGGACAGGGACGGTTGGCATGCTAATGCACACCACAGACCTCTTAGGAAAGGAGTGAGGTCAATCGTAAACAATTTTAGGTTAATGTTTTTGGGGTTTGGGGAAGAAACCAGAGTCATGGAGAGTATTCCAGACATTGATCATTCTGTTGCTGAAGTCATATTTCCTGCAATCAAGTTTGGTGAGATTAACCTTGAGTTTCTATCTATTGTTTGCTCTTGTATTGTTATGGTTGAAGCTGAAGTATTAATTGACAGGTAGGACGTTGCAATGTATGGTTTTATATACTATACTTAGATTGGACCAAAGGTGGCATAGTTCTAGTTTTCTAGATCGAGAATTTCAATTCTGGTGGCATAAAGTCTTCTGCAACGAGTAGAGGAGTGAAGAACTCTTCTTGTGAAATATTGCTGGACTTTCTCAACTGTGTTAATATCAGATATGTAATGTGGGTTCCAGACTGATGAGCTGTATTTGAGTATTGGTCTTGCAAATATTTTGTATGCTCTAGTTATTAGTGTAATATTAGCAGAGAAAAAGCTACGTAAGATTAGGTTAACAATTCTTAATACCTTTTTGGCTATGTAATTATAGTGGGCTCTAGCACTTAGATAATTAGAGATGAGTACTCCAAGATCCTTGACAGAGTTTGAATCATCAACAAGGTCTTGACTAATCAGCATGTATTTTATTTTCTGAATTTTTTTTTGCCAATATGTAAGACAGAGCATTTATTTGTTGAGATCTGAAGTTGCCATTTGTTTGACCTTTCTGATTCATAGGCAAGATCTTTTTGAAGAGTAGCAGTATTGTCTGTGATATTGGATAGCTTTACATCATCAGCGAAGAGACAGCCGTTGCTCTTGATATGATCACAGAAATTATTTATGTAGAGTATGAAGACAGTTGATCCTAGAACACTGCCTTGGGGGACATCACTGTTGACAGGTACAGAATTTGATAGGATGCTCCCAATTTTGACCATTTGTTGTCTGTTTGCCAGGAATGCTTCTATCCAGATATGCAGGTGTCCAGAGATACTGTAAGCTTTTAGTTTTAGGAGTAGTTTGTCATGTACCACTGAATCAAAGGCTTTACAGAAGTCCATGTAGATTGCATCCATTGCTTTGTCCTGATCGAGTTGTATAGTCCATATGTTTTTGCAGTGTAAGAGTTGAAGGTTACCAGATAGTTTTTTTCCTGAAAGCAAATTGTTTATTGGAGAGTAGGTTGTTTGTCTCTAAGTGGAGGATAATGGATTGGTTAATAATTGATTCCATGACTTTACAGGTGACACAGCATAAGGAGATTGGTCTAATTTTCAACTAGGCTGGGGTCTCTCTTTTTGAAGATGGGGATGACTGTGGCTTGTGACCATAGGTTTGGCAAGGAGCTGGTCCTGAAAGATTTTTCAAATATTATGTTTAGAGGTTCTGCTATGGCAGTGGATAGCTTTTTTAAGAAGTAGGCACATATTCAATCCAGTCCAATAGATAGAGATGGTTTTAGATTGTGTAGTGCTTTTTCAACATTGTCTTCTGTAAAAATAGATATGTATTAGATCATTGTAGTTATCTGTGGTTCAACTTGGAAAAACTGGGCATATTCTATTGCTATTTACAAATATTGAGCCAAATAATGTGTTAAAGAGGTTGGTTTTAATGGTGTCATCGTTGCAGTCTTTACCATTAGGTCCTGACAGATTATTTATTTCTGACAGATGGCAGTCCAATCTCTTCTTAAAAGCTTTCAGTGATGGAGCTCCAAAAACTTCTAAAAGCAAGCTGTTCCATTGATTGATAGTTCTCACTGTCAGAACATTTCTCCTTATTTCCAGGTTGAATCTCTCCTTGTTCAGTTTCCTTCCTTTAGTCCTTGTCTGGCCTTCATATGCTTTGGAAAATAGCTTCACACACCCCAACCCTTATCTCTGTTGCTGCCCCTCAACCATTGGAACATTGCTTTCATGTCTCTCTTGGTCCTTGTCTTCACTAGACAAGCTATGTAAATGTTAATCACATGTTTTAGTCTCCATTCCCCTAATCATCCTGGTTTCTCTTCTCTTCATAGTTCTCTTCACACAATGATTATCAATCTAATCGTTGATATATGTCTTGAGGTAATAAAGTTATAAGTTTTGAGGTAATGAGGTAATCAGTGTTATAAGTATTAAGGTAACGAAGTTGTAAGTCAGCAAGTAAAGGTTTATTGCTTTGCTGGTTGTTGCTATCCGATCCGCTTGGTGAGAAAGATTTATTGCTTTGCTGTCTGTTGTTATCTGATCCACTTGTATAGCTGAGTCTGTTCTCCGCTGACAGGAAATCTCCGCTGGGGGAGTTTTTGCCCAGGAAATCTTTGTGAGAAAGAGGTTGAAGGCACATGATTTCTTTTTGTTTTTATGGCTTCAAATTGATTGATTTTTGGTGAGGTAGAGGTTGGTGAGGTAGAGATTGTTGGACATTAGTGAAAGATCTTGGGCATATTCTTAAAGTTTTAAAACTAAAAGTTTAAAGTAAAGAGCCCCCTTCTAGCTCAGAATCGCACTCCTTATCCACTTTCAGCTCAGAATTGCATTTGCAGCCTGCTCTCAGCCCTCTTCCAGTTCAGAAGCATGCTGTTCTCAGTCTATCAGACTCCACTGATTTCTCTCAAATTTCGGTGGCCCTGTCGGCTCTCTGGTATCAGCTCCTCTTCAGTCTCCCATGCTCTCTGCTGATCTCAATTGATCTCAGCCTCTTTCAGAGATCTCACTCTGAGATCTTTACTATTAGCTCCTCTCCAGTCTTCCTTGCTCTCCACTGATCACAGTATAGCTCTCGGAGCTCAGAATCGTGTTTCTCAGTCTCCTTCTAGTATCAGCTAGCATGATTGGGTATTTATTTTGTATTTTGGGGGGCTCAGAATTTGATCTCTCTCTTGGGTCCTGGTAAGCTATAGTCTGAAGCTCTATAGTATCTTCTTTGTCAATCAGTTGGCTGTCGACTTGGTCTCATTGGAATTCTTTTCCAGTCTAAGCCTCCCTGTTGGATCTGCAGGCCAGCTATCCACTATCAGTACCTCTCAGTGCTTCTTGCCAGGGTTCCGTTGACCCGAGATCCCACTCCTACCTTGGTAGTTAGTAGATGATTAAAAAACTATCAGAGATTAATGCAATTCAGGATTGCATTGGCTCATATTTAATTGGTTGTTCACTAAGACTCCAAGATCTCTCTCAGAGTTACTGCTATTAAGCTTGGTTTCACCCAGTCTATATGTGTACTTTTGGTTTTTCTTCCCTAAATATAAGACTTTACTTTTTTCTACATTGAATTTCATTTTGTTAGATAGGGCCCAATGTTCAAGTCTATCAAGAACCATCTGGATCATGAGCCTATCATCTAGGGTGTTAGATATTCCTACCAGCTTAGTAGCATCTGCATATTTGGTAAGTTCCCCTTCTATTCCCTTATTTAAATAATTTATGAAAATGTTGAAGAGTATTAGGCCTAATGAGTATAGAACCTTGTTATACCCCACTGCTTACTTCCCTCCATATATTTGTCAGTCAGTTACAAATCCATCTGATGGTGATGCAATCTATCCCACTTTTTTCTATTTTACCAAGTCATAGGTTGTGGTCTATTTTTTCAAATGCCTTGCTGTAGTCTATTATGTCCACAGAATTTCACTGGTCTACTAATTTAGTCATTATGTTGAAGAATGAAATAAGATTGGTTTGGCATGATCTGTTTTTAACAAAACTATGCTGACTTCTACTTATTACTTTACTCATTTCCAGATGTTGGCAGATCTATTTTTTTATTATCTTTTCCAGTATCTTTCTGGGTATTGATGTTAGGCTGATTAGTTTGTAGTTTCTGGGTCTATTTTTTTCCCTTGTTTGAAGATGGGAACCACATCAGTTCTTTTCCAGTCTGGTAGTTTTCCAGTGGTACAGGATTTTAAGCAGCTCTGTTTTTTCTCTGCTGCCATCCTTGCCACCTTCTCTATTTAGTGGACTGAGTGTTTCCTTTATTATTTTTCTTGTTGTTTATATATTAGGAGAAACTTTTTAAAAATTATCTTTGACTTTTGTTGCAAGTCTTTGTTCATTCTGAACAAGTCAGGTCTTTTCTTTCCTGACTTTGTCTTTGCAGATGCTGGCTATCTGCTGGTATTCTGCCTTAGTTATGTGTCCTCCTTTCTGTTTTTTGTACTTCTCCCTTTTGTCTTTCAATTTATTAGGGAAATCTTTGTGCAACCATGCTGGTTTCTTCTTGGATTTCTTTTTTTTTTTTTTTCAGTGGTATTGTGCTGAACTGGGCTTTAATGCTCATATTTTTCAGAGTTTCCCAAACTTATTGAATTGGACGAAAAAAAATCAACCTTTTGTCAAGGAAAGTAAACAGGATAGGATTTCTGGCCACAAATACAAAACCAAAGCCATGCAATTGCATTAAATAAAATCACATTAAAAACATTTCTTATAATAAATTGATGATATTCAAACCTTTATTGTCAGTGTACAACATTGGCTGAGCCTCCCTTAGTATACCCTTAATGCATCCCCACATACAATGAAACTCACAGTGAAAGACAGAAAATTCTTAACCCAGTAAATCCTACTGACAAACACACAATCCTATTGCACCAATGTGAACATATTGCATGTTGCGCTGACCCTGAAGGTCAATCATACTTCATTGTTATGAGATTATTTCGCATAAAGGAGTCTGACAGACCATGGATAAAAACTGTTCTTCAGCCTTTTGGTGTGACTGGCTATGCTTCTATATCTCCTATCCGATGGTAGGAAAATAAAGAAATGCTGACTAGGGTGGGAGTCATCCCTGAGGATTTTCCTCACTCTTCTAAGGCAGCAAGTCCTAGCAATGTCATCTCGTTATATCAAGGGACAGTCCATGATGTTTTGTTCTGTGATCACCACTCTCTGTAATGTCCTTCTATATGTAGCTGTCAAGCCGGCATACCACATCATAATGCAATAAGTAAGAACTCTTTCTATTGTGGACCGGTAAAAGGAGGTCATCAGTTATTATTCCACATTGGCTTTCTGCAAGATCCTGAGAAAGTGGTGTCTGTATATATAAGTGATTGTCTTGTCTACAGAACAGTACAAAATGTGCAGACAGTAACAAAACAAAACAATTAAAAATCCTGTCAATTGAGATCAAACAGATTCAATAGGGACTCCTTCTATGATATTTTAACAATGATTCTATCCATCCTGTAAGTTAAAACTTGCATTTTAAAAACTAATTCTAAAGGATGATATTAATGAACAAGTCCAATTAACTGGAGACATTATAAAATATTCAATATAATGACTAAAAATAAAGATATTTTCTATTCTAAAAGTTTTGATATTGTTTAGCTAGGCTTATGGCTATTCAAGTGACTTTACTAAAGGTTCAAGTGTATGTATCTGCATGTATTTGTTTAAGATGCTCATAATTTATGTCTTCTATTTGATCCTACTCTACAATCCTGACATCCTTTTTACTGGTGGTTGTCCTATGAACAATGGAAATGTGATTCATTGCACTATTAAAATATAGATATTAGCTATTACATATCTTTTGTTGTTACAAGGTCATTATCCTTGACAAGTCCTGAAGTAATAATCTTTGACAAGTGGTGTTGGCTCCAATATTATACAAATATATTTGGTGAGGCAAAATGAAAATATATTTCTACAGAAGACTTGTGAAATCAAAATATTTCAAAATACATGGCCAAGTAAAATTAAAAATGCATAAATTTTGTTTATTCAGATTCACATGAATAAGCAAAAGGACATATGGAAAATATTTCTGACAGATTCACAGTTGACTCTTAGCAATCATATAGATAGATCTTCTTCAGTCCTTGAGATCTTCCAGTGAGGCAGGTTTTTCTCCTTGCTGTGATCATCATATTCCATGCTGATTTCCTATCAGTTAACTGATATGCCAGCTCTGCTTATGCTGTATTTATTTATTTAAAGAACCTCTATGGCTACTCCCATACAATGTTTCTAGGTGGCACGTAAGTAATAAAAACCTGATATAAACAACCCCCCACTCTCCATTGTACTCTAATTTCTATTTTTCAAAGAACTGTTTAAAAGAAAGTTTAGACATTTCTTGAGGATAAACTTCATAAACAAGACAAATACCTCTTTGATTGTCAGGAAATGTTCATTCAAAATGTCTTCAAATTGGCAACCAAGTCTTCATTTTAAAGTATTATATTACCATATTACCATTGTAAAGAGTACAATATTTTATGGCACATTGAAAACTTTATGTAATTTTTAACAAAAATAGAACAATAATTAACATATCTTTAGTCTTTCATTTTAGTTTATTAGAAGTAATAGCAAAAAAGAAGCAACAAATAATCATACCTGATACAACCAATGTTATAACAAATAATTCAATGGGACATTATGGAGGCATAAGGATCTACAACATTTGAAGTCAAAATATAAATGTGAACTGTGTTTATTGATTGATTTTTTTCCTGAAATTCAATCAGTATCAACTTCTAGAAATAAACAGGCTTTCTCCTCAATGTGGTTCTTCAAGTTTTTTTTTATTAAGTTTTATTGATTTTTAAAAACAAACAAAGAACAAACAAAACATAAAAACATCCATCTTTCTTCCATAAATATACAAGCAGTGTGTCAGTTGGTTTGCAAATTTTTTGTGCTTCGATTTCATAGTCTCAGTTATAGTTACATTGCATAATAACTCATATTATCAATCAAAAATTGAATATCCTAGTATTATTATTAATCAATCAATTGACTATAATTTTGTTCATTCATACTTTGTGAGATAGCTATACTTTACTTAGTTTATTTTATAACAATTCATATTGTCCTCCCAAATCTATCCTAAAAACATTTTATATATATAATAATAAAGAAAAAGAAAAGAAATACATCTTTATATATTCATTATTTTCTAAAATTCTACATATTCTGTTATTATATTTTGTTATCTAGCCATTGATAGAAAAGGTCCCAAATTTTGTAAAATTGTTTGTCCTCTTGTTCTCTAATTTCAAAGGTCAATCTACTCATTTCAGCACATTCCAGTATTTTCTTGATAGTTTCCTCCTGCAATGGTATTTTCTTATTTTTCCAATTTTTAGCAAATACAATCCTAGCTGCTGTTAATACATTTACAATCAAATATTTTAAATCTTTGCTGTATGTATCAGGTAGAATTTCCAATAAAAATATCTCTGGTTTTAAATCTATATGCTGTTTAATTATTTTTTTCCAACCACGTGTGGATTTTAGTCCAATATTTTTTTTGCATCCACACAAGTCCACCACATATGGTAATATGAGCCAGGAATCTGATGACATTTCCAACATCTTTCAGATTTATTCTTGAACATTCTTGCTATTCTTATCAGGGGGAAATGCCACCCGTAAAACATCTTATACAAATTTTCTTTAAATGCTGTTGACATTGTCATTTTATAATTTTGAGACCACAATTTTTGCCATTTCTCTAGATCAATCCCACATCCAAAATTCTTCCCCCAAGCAATCATAGTCTCTTTAACTTGTTCTTCTTCTAATTTAATTTCTAATAAATATCCATACAGTTTTTTAATCACCTTTTCATCAATACCTGTCAAAATCTTATCTAAATCAGTCAATTTATTATAGAAACCTTCTGTTTTAAAATCTTTATCATACTTTGAATGTATTTGCGCATAAGAAAACCAATTCATCTTTATACCTTGTTCCTCTAGTTTTTGCATCAATTTAAGTTCACCCTTTTCATTCAAAATTTCCCCATATCTAACTATTCCTTCTTATGTGTTATAGGATAAGAAAATGCTTCAATAGTCGATAACCAGACTGGAATTTTCAAATAACATTGTCTTTTAATCTTTTCCCAATTTAACCACAGAGACTCCCGTATATGATGTCTTCTAAAATAACCTGTATTTTAGTTCCCTTATACCATAAAAAGGCATGCCACCCCAACAACAGATCATGTCCTTCTAATCTCAACAATCTAGTATTTCTTAATGTTATCCATTCCTTAGCCCATGTCAAGTTTGTAGTTTGATAGTACAACCCCCAATTAGGCAGACCAAATCCTCCTCTAATTCTAGCATCTTGTAAAAGTTTTAACTTTATTCTCGCTTTCTTATCTTGCCATATATATTTCAACACAAATATATGTGTGTTCAACACAATTTTATTTAAATCTTCAAAGTAGTCCTTTCCAAGACTAATTGATATTGCTTGAAACAAATATAAAATTCTGGGTAAAATATTCATTTTGATTGTTGAAATTCTCACTATTAGTGACAGTTGTAGGTTCTCCCATTTCATCAAATCTTGTGCTATCTGTTGTCTAAGTTTAGTGTAGTTGTTCTCTTTTAGTGTACTACATCTTGCTGTCAAATGTATCCCCAAATACTTAACCTTATTCGTGACTTGAATTTTCAGTACATCTGCCAATTCTTCTTTTTGTCTTAGTAGCATATTCTTTGTCAAAATCTTTGTCTTATCTTTATTTATTTTCAAGCCAGCCACCTTGCCATATGCCTCTATCTTTTCCAATAGTTCTGGTGCTATTTCTAGAGGGTCTTCTAAAATAAAGGCCAAGTCATCTGCAAAAGCTTGCAATTTAAATTCTTCCTTTTTAATTTTCATTCCTTTTATCCTCTTTTCATCTCTAATGTTTCTATTTTACACTTCCAGGGTTAGTATGAATAGCAAAAGTGACAGTGGGCAACCTTGTCTTGTACCTTTTCTTACATTGATGGAGTCTGTTAATTCTCCCTCTATCATTACCTTTGCCGTTTGCTTGTAATATATGGCTTGTATTGCTTGAAAAAATTTTCTGGCGAAGCCCATCTGTTCCAATAATAATAACATGAATTTCCAGTTCACATTATCAAATGCCTTTTGTGCATCTAAAAATATCAAAGCCATTTGTTTTTCAGGGTGTGCCTCATAATATTCCAAAGTATCCAATATTACTCTCATATTCTCTTTAATTTGTCTCTGGCAGAAATCCATTTTGGTCAGGATGAATAAAATTATTCAAATATTTTTTTGAGTCTCTCTGCCTATATTGATGCAAAAATTTTATAATTTGCATTTAATAAAGAAATGGGTCTATAATTCTTAATTTGGAATGGATCAGTCTTTTCTTTTGGAATAATTGTAAATATAGGCTTCTGACCATGTTTTAGGTATCTTTTTCTTTAAGATAACTTCATTCATGACTTCTAGCAATGGAAGGTTCAGCGATTCTTGCAATGTTTTATAGAATTCTGCCGTAAGTCCATCTGGGCCTGGTGCCTTCCCACTATTTTGTTTCTTAAGTGCTTCAGTTAACTCCATCATAGTTATATTGCTTTCTAACATTTTTCCAGTCTCTTTAGGTATCTTAGATAGATTAGCATTCTGTAAATACTGTTTAATTCTTTCCTCATCAATGTTCTCTTGCTCATATAATTTCCCATCAAAGTCTCGAATGATTTCCTTCTTCTCTTTATTGCCGTGACAAACTTGACCTTGATCATCTATTAACTGCAGTATTTTCCTTGATTCTTTTTTCTTTCTCAATTTGTATGCTAACCATCTACCTGGTTTGTTTGCATCCTCAAAATAATTCTGTTTAGCACTTCTAATTTTCTGTGCTAATTCTTCTTTCTCTATTAAACTGATTTTATGTTTAATTGTATCCAGTTTTAGCTTTATGTCTTTTTTCTGTGGCGTTTTCTGTAGTTCTTTTTCAAGTCTTTCATATTCATTTTCTAAAGCTTCCGTGGCTTGCCTTTTCCTGATATTCCTTTTCCTTGTGTAGTCTATTATCAAGCCTCGAGCATATGCCTTCATTGTGTCCCATACATTCTGGATTGAAGTGTCTTCTTTTTTATTTTCTCAAAACAAAAAAGCCAATTCTTTCTCCATCTGCTGTATAAAATCTTTCTCCTTTGGAATAGTATTATTTAACGTCCATCTCGATCTTCTTTTTTGTCCTTTCCATTTAATTGTCACTGGGTTGTGATCTGCCCAAGTACTTGTTTCGATATTTGTTTCTTGAATATTAAGCCCATGTCACACTGAACCAACGGATGCAAAGAGGATGTAAAACAGACAAAAAAGCTTGCCATTTGTTGAAAAACGCGATGTACTCACTGCCTCCATTTTGCTTCCTCTCTATCCATCCAGCAACCATTTATTGATGTTTCATCCACTCCAAATTTTTGGGTTGCCCAAAACTTTTGCGTGGAAAATGTATCCAGTTTGTCTGTTCTGTATCCACTACGCATCCGCGAGGCATCTGCTACACATCCGTTATGCATCCGCTATATCCTCTAGGCATCTGCTACGCATCCATGCAACTCCATCCGCCCGGACGTGGGGAGGAAGCGGAACGGACACAGAATGGATGCAGAATGGATGCCAAGCGGATGCAGCACGGAAACAAAGCGTTTAAAATGGAAAAAACGTTCGCAGAGGGAACCTATCTCATATATTAAGGATGCCTAGAGGATGCCTAGAGGATGCCTAGAGGAGGCCAAGAGGAGGCCTAGAGGATGCCTAGCGGAAAACCTATATTTCCTATAAAAAGGGGGAGCAACTCATCTGCATCTCACTTTCAGAACAGCAGCCCAGCGGTGCAGACCTCTGCAGCCTTCATCTGACTCTTCCTCTTCCACAGCATCCAGTCATGTCCATCGTGGATTGCAACAAAGTCCTTTCGGCAGCCACCATCGTTCTACAACGGTGCGAAGCCATCTTCAGGCTCTGTGAACTCTACTGTGAGAAGAAAAAGAGGCAGCCAAAAAGAGTCTGGGTCCGAAGATGGTTCACCAGAAGAGCAGAGTATGGACTGTACAACAAGCTGATGGTGGAGCTCAGGAACGAAGACACTCGGGCATTCCAGAACTTCATGAGGATGCCTCCAGCCATGTTTGATGAAGTTGTGCAGCAGCTTGACCAAGGTAAACACCAGCTTCCAGCCCAGCCTGGAACCAGGGCTCAAGGTGGCACTCACTCTGCACCACCTGGCCTCAGGGACCACCTACAGGAGCATGCAGTATGGCTGGAGGGTGCCATCCAACACCATTAGCATTGTGGTCAGAGAAGTGGTGCAGGCCATCATCAAAGAATACAAGGAGGAGCTCCTCCAGTACCCCTCCACTGAAGAAGGATGGAAGAAAGTTGCAGAGCAGTGGTATCAGAGGTGGAACTTCCCCCACACCGTGGGAGCCATAGATGGAAAGCACGTGGCCTGCAAAACACCACCCAAGTCGGGGTCCACTTATTTCAACTACAAGGTCTTCTTCAGCATTATCCTCTTTGCCATGGTCGATACTGACTACAAGTTCATTTACATCGATGCTTCAGGTAATGGCTCATCTTCAGATGCCCAGGTATACAATGCCAGTCACCTCAAGGAGGAGCTGGAATGCAACCTCATCGTGGGCTTCCCAGATCCAGAACCCCTGCCCAACGACACGCAAGATGTGCCCTACTTCATCGTGGGGGATGACGCCTTCTCCCTCACAACCTACCTCATGAAGCCCTACACTTCCAGACTCCTCACCCGTGAAGAGAGGATCTTCAACTACAGGCTGTCCAGGGCAAGGCGGGTGGTGGAGAACGCCTTTGGCATCCTGGCAACAGGTTCCAGGTACTTCTCACCACCATGCAGCAATGCCCAGAGACCGTGAGGAGGATCATGGAAGCTTGCTTCATCCTGCACAATCTCATGCGCACCCGCTACCCAGTCTTGCAGAACAGGCTTGTGGACCTCCAACAAGGTAATGGGACATGGAGCCTGGGGAATGGAGGCAAGGACAAAACCTGATCGACACTGAGGATGTGCAAGGCCCCAACAGAGCCTCACATGAAGCGAAGAAGCAGCGCAACCTCCTGAGACACTGGTGCAACTCCCCAGCTAGAGCAATGGAGTAGCAAGACAGGATGGTAGATGCTTAATGGATGTTAAGTTAACTTCAGCCTGTCTCATCACACAGATGAGATTGGGCCATGTATGTTTGGTTGGCCTACAATGAACAGGGCGTTTAATAAAGAGTTGTGTTTATGTTGACATGTGTGGATAATTATTACATTATTATTGATAATAAAGGGCCATCGGTGTGGCACCTGGGAGGGTGGGCCATACAGTCCCACTATGCTTGCACTGGAGTTTTATCCATCCCACTGCTATCCTAACCCATCCCACAGCTATTACCCATCCCACAGGTATCATAACCCATCCCAAAGCTATCCTTACCCATCCTACAAGCATGCAAAGGCTTAAACCATTTCTAAAAGTTTCCAGCAAGACTTATTAAAAAAGAGAAATGAAGCAAGTGTTTGAATCATAAATATACTTTATTAACAACAAGCTATAAAACCAAAATGAGTCTCTGGCACTCCTCTTGGTCGCTCAGTCTCATGGGTGAAGGGTCCAGGTGCTGTGGAGGTGGCTGGTGCTGGAGTGCTTTTCATCAGCTCCTCCAGAAGCAGAAGCAGCAGAAGCCCCAACCCCAGAAGAATGAGCCTGTGCTGCAGAAGCCCCAGCAGAACCAGAGTGAGGGCCAGGGGGCGGGATGGTAGCCCTGTCCCTCTTGCCAGGGCTGGCAGAAGATGGCTGAGGCTTGCTGTGCTTCCGCATGGTTGTGGGGTCGCTGGCTGGCCGGAAGACTTGCAGGAAGGCTGGCAGGCAGGCTGGCTGGAACCAAGTGAGGCACCAAGGCTGGCAGGGAGGCAGACACCAAGTCTGGCAGGAAGGCAGTCAGCAAGGCTGGCAGGCAGACCGGCTGGCAGCAAGGCTTGCAGGCAGGCTGGCAGGAAGGCTGGCAGCAAGGATGGCACCAAGGCTGGCACCAAGGCTGGCACCAATGCTGGCACCAAGGCTGGGAGCAAGGTTGGCAGCAAGGCTTGCAGGGAGACATGCAGGCAGACATGCAGGCAGGGCAGGCAAGGAAGCCAATCTGTCCGGCAGCAGGTCTTTCCTCTGAATGGCAACCTGCTTCCGAGCTGCTTCCGTTATATCCGCCGGGCTGACGCAATGCATCCTCCCTGCATGCGCAATTAACGCCAGGCATCCATTAGGCTTCCGCTGTGCATCCACTGTGCATCCGCTTCATCCGTTCCGCGTCCACTGTGCATCCTCTGTATCCGTTCCACGTCCGCTTTGCTGCGGCCCCCCGGAAGCCTAGCAGATGTGCCATCTGCTCCCATCTGCTTCCATCCCCTGGGCTTCTGTTCCGCATCCACTTTCCATCCGCCCTGCGTCCTCCCCGCGTCCATGTTATCCGCTCCGGTTATGCAAATTTTTGCCCCTTTTGAGACCGGATAACAACGGATGGAACATTTTCCTCGTCCGTTGTGTCCTTTTTGCATCCATTGGGCAGTGTGAGATGGACTTTAGATATTAATTCTGTTGAAGTCCAAATCATTCCTATTCTGGACCATGATAAATGTCTATTTGAATAAAAAGTGTATTGTTAGGTTTTAACATTTCTTTCTCTCCATATATCTTTTAAGTTTATTTCATCTATCAATTTAAAAAAGGATTTAGGGAGAGTCTTCCTATTTTGCTTTGTTGTTGTTGCTATATAGTCCTATATACTCCCATCATAACTTTATTGACATAGTGCAGTTCAATTATTTTCATGTGTAATTTTTTATAAAATTCTTTGTGTTCATCATTTGGAGCATAAATTTCAATCAAGAGTGTTTTCGTATTATATATTATATGTCCATTATTTCCACCATTAATACTCTTCCATCTTCATCAGTATAAATCAATTCTGCTGGAATGGTTTCTTTAATATATAAAACCACTCCTATTTTCTTACATTGAGTCAAAGAAGAAAATATTTCCCCTAATTTTGGTTGTATCAACAATTGTTCATATTGTTTTTTAATATGTACTTCTTGTAGACAAATTATATCAATTTTTTGTCTCTCTAATTTGTGAAAAATTTTCCTTTTTTTAACAGCTGAATTAAGTCAATTTATATTCATTGTAATCAGTTTTTCTCTTCCAAGATTATGCTTTATAATTAGGTTTGGCAGCTCTCGTAAATCTTGGTTTACGTTGTTCTTTAATCTCCACCGATCCACCTATTGCACCATCTTCTTTTTCAGTCTCCATTTGGTCATCTTGGAATTCAATTAGTGAAATCTCTTTTTCTGCCTCCTCCTGTCTCCTTCCAAAAAATTCTGCATGAAAATAATTCTGTTTTCTCCATTGAATCAATTCTATGTCTCCATTCTTGCCATATAAACATTAGCCCTTCTGGGATTAGCCATCTATAATTCACCTCTTTTTTCAATAGCATTTTAGTCAGAAATCGGTATTGTCTTCTCATCTCTCTCACTCTTCTTGGTATTTGCTTTAAAACCACAATCTCCTTGCCTTTGTATTTCAATGTTTTCTCTGTTACCACTTGTAATATTTGTGTTTTAATGGCTTTTTTTGTAAATCTGATGTGAACTTCTTTTGGTAGGTTATTTCTCATCGCATATCTTGTAAAAACTTGGTATACCTCATCTACTCCATCCATCATCTTCTCTTCTGTTATTTCCAAAGTTTCAGCCAATATTTCTATCATAATGTCAGCTAGATTTTGTCCTTTTTCTTCCTCTATGTTTTGAAATCTGAGATAGAATTCTGATTTGTCCATCTCCTATTTCAGTATCCCACTTTTATCTTGTTCAACCACTGTTAATCAATATCTCCAATCTTCTTATCTCTTTGTTTATCTTCTTCTTCAATTTTTTGGAATCTCTCATCATACTTCACCATCATTAGTTGAATATTCTCCACCTTTTCATCAGTTTTCCCTGTTCTTTGTTCAATATTCTCTGTTCTTTGCTCAATATTTTCTATGCTCTTTTCAGTGATGTCTGATTTTATTTTAAGATCTTGGATTCCTTGCATAATCATCTGTAAAGTCACCCTTTCTTGATCTTTGTCTTGCTTTAACATTGTCTGAATTGAACGTTGTCCTCCAGATGGTGGGGAGGCGGAAGTAGAAGTTGAGGAGCCAGAAGCTATAAACTTCCTACTCTTTTTAAACAATTCTGGATCTTCAGGTTCTTCTAAACCCTAATCCAATCATGGAATAGCCATAATATAATAATAATAATCAAAAAATATTAATAATATATTAATTAATATATAATAATATGTATTAATAATATTAATAATAATAGAAAAAGTTTCTTGAGGTTCTTCTCAACCTTAATCCAATCATTAATTAGGTAGAAAGGAAGAAGAAAAATAAAAAGGTTTAGAAAGAGCAAGCAAAAAAAAATTCAGAAAATAAAAATAATTCTTCAGGTTCTTCAATACCTTAATCCAATTGAGAATTCTCAAATAAAAAAAAGCATAAAAGTGAATCAAAAGAATAGATCAAAAAACCAAAAATCCCAAAGAAGAAAGGAAAAAAAAAAAAGAAAATTTTGAGGCTTTCCCTTTTAAATATTGAGCAAAAATGAAAATATTACAAAAATAAAGGTTTTAAAAAGAAAAAATGAACAGTATGGCTGGTGGGGGTGTGTGGTAGCACAACTTAAGAGAATAAAAAAGACACACTGCACTTTATTTAATTATCCAAGGCTCTTGTCATAACTCTCTCCAAGCTTCAAAGCCAAGTTTCATTTGTTGATAGAAATCCAGAAGAACACCTGCAATAACACTCTCCCGTGCTTTTCCCTCTATTTTATCACATAGCAATATCCTTGAAAGAGAATTTCAGAGCTTTCTTTCTCAGCTTTCTCAGCCTCGTCTAAAATATTTTCAAGCCTCTAGCTGGCAGTGTTACAAAGTGTCTTTACTCTCACTCTCACTCTCCCCCTCCTTTCCCAGACAAAACATAATAGAAGTTAAAAAGAATAAAAAAGAAGTATTTAAAAATAACTAAAGGGAGCCTCTAACCTAGAATATTACAAAGTCCAAAAAGAAAAGAAAAAATTGATATAAATAGACAAAAAACCAGTCCAGTTGGCAAGTGCAAAATCACGATAGAAGTCCAGCCATTAAAAAAAACAAAAACAAAAAGCAAAGCCTTATTTTGACACTTCTGTTTAAAAACCGCCGCTTATTCAGTTCTGTCAAAACTTTTACAGATTCTTTTTTCCCTTTAGGGTGTCCTTTAAGGTCCTTTTAAGCCTTAGAATAATAAAAGAAAAATTCTCACCAAACCGACACACTTTCTCTTTCAGCCTCTTCCATTCGGAGCTGTCCCAGCTTCAGCAGCTTTGATGGCTGCCTCTCTGCTGCTGGCAAAAGGGCTTCTCCTGGATCAACCAGGGACCTTGTGATATCCCTGGGATCTACAGGACGTGCCCTTCACTATCACTGTCTCTTCGGGACGGTTTAGGTCCGTTTGGACTGTCCAGGGACAAAGATATTGGCTGCAATCTCAGACCTCTGATATTGCATGCAGTATCGTTGTGATGCCAGCTCCTCCCCCCCCACCCGTGGTTCTTCAAGTTTTGAAAGGGTGTACCCTATCTCTGTTGTATTTATATTTATCTATCCTGTTGCTGTACATGTTCCATCTCTTTATGTTTATTTTTCTGTGTGTGTGCCCAGAATGACCAGTCCAAATATATATATGGTCATATATAAAAGAGTGTAATATAAGAAAGGTACAGCCAAGAGAGGAATCAGTCAATTGTGTTATCACAAGTGATCCAAGCTCTAGCCCCACCCTTGAATTCTATTGATTGTTATCTACTACCAATTTAATGATGACTATTAGTTTACTAGGTTCTTGTGTACCTATAGTCCCTATACATTTCTTGGTAAGATTTTAAAAGTAGTTCCTAAGGTTGAGAGAAAGCAATTGGCCCAATGTCATTCAGTAAGATTTATTCTTAAAAAGGGGCTAAAATTCAGGATATCCCTGTTTCTAGCCTGATGCCTTAACCCCACACCAAACTGGATCTCTTTGTTTCATTTAACTACAGGAAGGGACTTTTACTCCAATTAATTACTGGTCATTATAAAAGAAATACTTCCTTTCCTCTGGTCATTGATGAGTATTTCAAATTCCCTGAGGAAACAGTGAAACAGTGGACTCCTCCATCTCTCTCACAGCTAGAATTGACAAGTATTCTACTAATCTTCCCTTCAAGCCCAAAATGACAAGAAAATGGTTAAATTAAAGAAAATTAAAAATTGTTTGATGTTTTGCTTACTTCTCAATGAAAGATAAATAAACACAATCAATAAATCATTCATAAACTATGATAAATATAGTCTAGAGAAAACATCAGGTCAAATTACTGTGACTAAATTAGTTTATACAAAGGAAAGCTGGAGTTGAAGACTACAATGCAGAAAAACTACAGGTCATGTGATTTCTCACATATGCATATATTTGGAAATGTAAAAAAAAAATAAGAGTAAACATTTTTTCTCCATAGTTTCCCCTGGTGGCAGAGACCTGCTGTTAGACTTAGAAAAAAAAAAGAAAGAAAAATGGCTTTAGATAGATGCAGCATGCTGAAAATATGTGGGTTCCTGAGTGATTCAGTAGAAAGAAATATAAGTCAGCATAGAGACCATTATGCAAAGAGATAATGTGGTATGTCATTAGTTTACCTTGCACAGATGTCCAGGAAAAAAAAAAGGGAGGGGAACCCAACACAATATGTTCTGCCAGCAGTAAGAGTGTGCTAACTAAGATTTTAATTAAAGCCCTTGATTAACTCCTTGGGGAATATAGTAATAACTACACAGTTAACAATAACTTAAGAAAGGTATATTAGCATGGTAGGAGAATTATTATTATTATTATTATTATAAGCAGGACAATCGGCAATCACCAAATGGAGAATTAGACCACAAATCAATTTGCTACATTCCACAGATTTCTGAAATCAGATGTGGGAGTGAGGAGGCAGTCATTTCTATGCTTCAGCTGAATGCCATTTGCATACTCTTATGTGAATGAAATGAAACTAGATCTTTTTATCTGTGAAATGTCATAGATGAAGAAAATAACTGAAATTGTTTCCCAAAATGTTTTGCATACTGCAATTTCTCTCTATTACCCTCCACAAACAGAAAACAAAATAATAATATTGATAAAGGAAAAATATAGTGCTTAATACTTAAATATACTTAACAATATTAAAAAGAGAGAGAAAAGAAATTGGTACATAAAATATTCACCTCCATAGATGTGGAAATTATTTCTGAAATAATTATTATTCAACAATTTAACAATTTACATAACATAAGAAAATCTTAGATTCTATGGAAAGAATAATTCATGAACAGACAAAAAATTACCAAATTGTTGCTTTATAGCTAAACATTTTGCTATATTTCTAAAAATATATGTGACATAAAATAAATAGTAACAACATATAATAACAGTTACTATTCAGTTCTAGCTACCCTAATACTCACAATGTCTTTCAATTTTCTGAGGTTTAAACTCAAAGTTTTAAAATAAAATTAAATATGAAATAGATGGATGGATGGATGGATGGATAGACAGACAGACAGACAGACAGACAGACAGACAGACAGACAGACAGACAGACAGACAGATCAGAGGTGGGATTCTACCAGTTCAGACCAGTTGTTATGATTCTCCACAGTTTGGAGAACTGGTAAATCGGGCCTCTGGCTGGCCCTGCCCCTCTTCGCACACTTCTCTGCTCCCTGCCCTTTCAGTCCCTTTCTCACATGTGCAACATTGTATGCATGCATGACCTGCCTGCTTGACAGGTCAGCCATTGATGCCCACCTTTCGCTGCAGTCCTGCATGATCTGATGATCTTCCTGGGTGAGTGAGGTTCTGCATGCCCCGGTTGCCCTTCCCCCCACCCACCACTTGCCTTTTGTTTTGCCCCATCCTCCCTCACAACTTGCGTTTTGCTACCGCTGCCAATCGTCTTTCCCCCCTACCACTTGTCTTCCACTGGGGAACACATGGAGAGTCTCCTGTTGGCTCTGGCCAGGTCAGTGGTTCACCTGCTGCTCTAGCTGGAAGAGCGAGATAGTCTTTCCCAGTGCAACAAAAAGCTTGCAAGTCCCCCTCCCTTTGGGAAATGGCTCCTGTGCGGGGTTGCGGGTTTTCAATTCAATGTGTGGGTGTGAAGGATGTGTATTTGTGTTTATTTTATTGGTCATGATGTGCACTGATGGTGTTTTATTTCATTGTATGAGATGCAATGACAATAAAGTAAACTAAAAAAAATAATAGTATCCGTTCTGTACTCACTGCCTCCGTTTTGCTTCCTCTCTATCCATCCAGCATCTGTTTATTGACGTTTCATCCGCTCAGAAATTTTGAGCTACTCAAAACTTTTGAGCGGAAAATGTCTCCAATGCATTCGTTCTGCATCCGCTACGCATCCGCTAGGCATCCGTTCTCATCCATTACGCATCCGCTATATCCGTTAGGCATCCGCTGCGCATCCGCACAACTCCATCCGCTGCAGCAGTAAACGGATGCGAAACGGATGCAGAATGGATGCCTAGCGGATGCAGCATGGAAACAAAGCATGTAAAACGGAAAATACGTTCACAGAGTGGACCTATCTCAGATATTAAGGATGTCTACAGGATGCCTAGAGGATGCCTAGAGGATGCAAAGGGACACCTATACTGCCTATAAAAAGGGGGAGCAACTCACCTGGATCTCACTTTCAGAACAGCAGCCCAGCTGCAGACCTCTGCAGCCTTCATCTGCCTCTTCCTCTTCCACAGTATCCAGTCATGTCCACCGTGGATCATAACAAAGTCCTTTTGGCAGCCACCATCCTTTTGCAACAGTGCGAAACCATCTACAGGCTCTGTGAACTCTACTACAGGAAGGCAGACAGCAAGGCTGGCAGCAAGGCTGGAAGCAAGGCTGGCAGCAAGGCTTGCAGGCAGGCATGCAGGCAGGGCAGGGAAGGTTGTCAATCCGTCCGGCAGCAGGTCTTTCCTCTGAATGGTGACCTGCTTCCGAGCTGCTTCCCTTTATATCCATGGGGCTTAAGCAATGCATCCTCCCCGCATGCGCAATTAACGCTCTGCATCCGTTAGGCTTCCGCTGTGCATCTGTTAGACTTCCGCTCTGCATCCACTTCATCCGCTGTGCATCCACTGTGCATCCGCTGTATCCGTTCCGCATCTGCTTTGTTGCGCCCCCCCGGAAGCCTAGCGGATGCGCCATCCGCTCCCATCCACTTCCATCTGCTGGGCTTCCGTTCCGCATCCGCTTTCCATCCACCCTGCATCCTCCCCCCGTCCATGTTATCCGCTCCAGTTATGCAAATTTTTGCCCCTTTTGAGAGCGGATAACAAGGGATGGAACATTTTGCTCATCCGTTGTGTCCGTTTTGCATCCATTAGGCAGTGTGACAGGGCCTTAAAATAGAAAAACAGTTAATTTTTTTTTCTTAGTTTGCAGTTGTTTCCAATCAAATTCTTTTTAGCTTTCAAAGAACACTTACTTTTGGCAAAGCGTATTTTTACTATGCAGTCTCCACAAATCACTTAATTTATTTCTTTTTTAATATTATTTTGCCATGTTATTAGGCTAGGAGGGAAATGTAAAAGTGTGCATGGAAATAAGCAAAACCCAACAGTTCTAATATTATTTTACATTTATATCTTGGTTTTATTATCATTATTTTTGTTTAATTAAAGCATATATTGAAATACCTCTTTTTCTTGGCATTTATAAACATGATATCACCAAAATCAATGCTTTGCAAACATCTTTAGAGAATTATTGATGCCCTGGGAACTAATAAAATGGTCATATATTTGCTTTTTAATTAGCAGAATCTATAACTTATAGCATCACTTTTCCTTCTTTTATTTTAAACACTGACAAGACACAAGTTGTTTCCAACTGGAGAAAATATAGGAATGAACACATTTTTAATTAATCTATTCTCACTTTCATTTGAGAACCACTTTATCTTTCTTGTTTATTCATGTAAATGCTAGCAGATATTTAACATTGAAATTAATATGAAATCAGAGGTATAGGTTATGGATGTTTCTTTCCCAGATTGCTGCATCATTGGGGCATTTTTTATAAGTTTTATATCCCAATTTTCATTTATGAGCTTAATATAGTAGGTGTTCCTCCTATAACAGGAACTTCCTTTCAATTGTTGGAGGTGAGTTAAAATGATTGGCCCAGAATCATCCAATGGCCTTCCAGGGCAAACAGAAAAGTACTACTTCTAACTCAATTTGCCTGGAGTGCCTTGTTTCACACATTCTTTGAAATTAAGAAGAGTAATAGGGATAATCATTGCTCTTCACTCAATTAAGGATTCTATTGCTCTTAACTACTTTAGTTCAAAATAGAGATTGATATTCTAGCCTGAATGTTTCTAACATACAGGATAGGCAGGACAAATTTGAAATTACACCTTGGTTAAATTAAAGTGCAGATTATCATAAAAATCAGATCTGGATTTAGAAGCAAACTGTTCTGAAAAGTGTTGGGCTTCATAAAAGAGCACATATGCTTTGCTGTTCAGATATCTGTGATCTTTCAGCTAGCAATAGTGAAGTAACTAATCAATTTTTGTCTTATTTGCCTAATGTAGCTAGATTACTACAAAATATTACTCTTGAACAGGATATATAAGCTTTAGTTGTTCATGCAGCATCTAGGATATTAATCATTGGGGAAAAATCAACCAATATCATATATGTGTTTAAAATTAGCATTTATTATTTAGTTGTTTAGAGTAACAATGATAACTTGCTGATTTTTGGGTCTGAAAACTAGTTTTATAAGACCAAAGTTTGTTCTTATTGTTCTGTTCTGAGAAGAAAGGTACGCGAGACCGGTGTTCCAACAAACAGCTCTTTATTATAACAACTCAGTGACTTGTAACAGAACATTTGCCGAAGCCGCAGCCCTTTTTATAGTGGCTGCTTGCAGCTTGCGGCCAATGACAGTTCTTTAAGCTTTCCCACCGTCAGACGGGCCAATTGCAATGGTACTTTATTATCCAATCATATTGCAGCCTGCTCGGCCAATCAGATTTAGGTACTTGGAGTATTCTAATATCTATACACAACACTTATGTTATTGTTGTTTCTCATACAATCATGCATATTTTGTATCAAGCTAACCTACTAGTGTGCAAAATTGCATGCAATTATTAAATGGCAACAAAGAATCAGAATTTATTTTGCTTCTTTACTGCTCCATAATGGACCTTTGATATTCTACAGCACAGGCATTGTAGTCCAGGTGGAAGAGGGCAGACTGTTACAGGGGACAATGTCCCTGATGCATAAATTGGTGGTGTGTTCCAGCCCCATAAGCTTATCCCCAGTTCCTGAACAGCATATCCTGGGAGGTTCTGAGGTTTGTCTGCTGCTGCTGAATGCAGTTAATAATAAGATTCTTCTTATTCAAAATCTAGTTGAGGAGGAGTGAACCAATCGGGCATGTCTCACCAAGACCTATCTGACTCCATAAGGAAGGTTCTTCTCATAGAGATGAGTTTAGTACCATCCAAGACCCCAGTGCAAGGAAGGTGGGATGGCAGTAATTATAAGAGAATCTCTTTTGGCTTTCAGGAACCTTGTTCCTCAAGTTTCTGATTATAGGACCTTGTTTCTAAACTAGCTTCATGGGATCAGTTGGGATTATTGCTTGTGTACCAGTTTCTCTACTAGGTAGCAATTTCCCTGTTTGAGCTGCTGGAGATCATCTCGGGGCTGGTGTTGTTGTTTCCCAGACTCATGGTTCTGGGGGACTTCAATCTGCTATTTCTAGGTGAGGCATCAGAAACGGCTCACAAGTTCATGACCACTATTTCAGATTATTCCAGGTCTGACTCAGAACATCTCCATGTGAGAGCAATAGCAATGTGATCTGATGGGAGTTTTAAGATTAATCCTTGTCATGGTCCGATCATACCCTGATGTCCTTGAGACTCTCAGGTCCAGCCTCCTCTGCAGGGAGATTAGTTCACCTCAGACTAATAGACCTAGAAGGGTTCCAGAGGGAAGTGGCATATATCCCGGAAGTTTTGCTGCATACTCCTGCTGAAGCCTGTTTCTGGGAATATTAGGGTGGCTACAGCTCTGGACAAGATCTACCTATGCAGACTCTCTTGATCTATCATTCCCAACCATCCCCAGGCTTCATGGATCATGAGTTTTGATAAAGCTCAAGAGATGCTTAGAGTACTGCTGTAGGAAGATAAAGGATGCATATAGATATGATGTATAGTTACTATTAAGACCTACCTTGTGATTATTAAGAATCATTATTTTTACTACTTTTATTATTACTTTATTATTACTATTATTATTATTATTACTGTTAAGAATGGCAAAATAGCATTATTTCTCTGCTCTTATTGCATTCTCAAATATTTCTTGGTGACCCTATTTTGAATCACCTGATCCCTTCTGGATTATGGGGGCTTGGATTACCATCTGCAAGGCTGTGCAGGGGAGTTTGTCCCGCATTTGATGGACAAAGTCACTTGGATTCATTCCCAGTTGGAGTCTATACATAATGGCCATTATAATATCTTCCTTTTGTTTTATTTTCTGTAACCTGAACATATCATGTTAATTTCATCGCTCCTTATATTACTTGGTTTAAGATACCTTTTTATCCTTATCACTTTCTCTATACTTGCTAAAGTTTCTTCATGTCTGGACACAATATTTATTTATTTTATGCATTGCATACTACCCAATCCACCAATATCTAACAGGTTGTACTAAACTCATTGTCGACAATCAAGTAACATAGTAAAATTATTTGCTGAATTGATGACTAAAATATTTAAAAGTAAAATTAATAAACAAAACAAAATTAATGTCACATTCAGGAAGAATATTTTTTTAAAATAAAAAAACTTAAAATTGAAATGCAAAAGTATTCAGCAATTTCCTGAAAACACGTGTGTGGATTTTGGAGGGACAAATTGTTCTAAGGATTGGCATTAGCCACAAACTTCTTGAAAGGGAATTGAAATATCCTTTCTCAACTTGATTATAAGGGATGGGAAGATTCTTTTCCAAGAAGCAGACAGGATTCAAATCATAGAATTTCAAAATCAGAAATTTGGGTTTTTCTCAAAGACATATTGATATCCAACATAATGTTACACAAAGTTATTCTTATTCACTAGCAAATAGGCTTTTTCATTCTATACATATTATTGTTTCTGTCTAGTCTTCAAAAACAACCCCAAGTCATGAGGACCTGGTGAACAAGATTAATATGTGAATTTCAGAACTGTTTCTTTGGAGAAGTGTGATGCTATTTAGAGTCAATTAAAGCCCATGTCACTGCACCAATGGATGCAAAGAGGATGTAAAACGGACAAAAAAGCTTGCCATTTGTTGGTTAATGCGATGTATCCGTTCTGTACTCACTGCCTCCGTTATGCTTCCTCTCTATCCATCCAACATCCGTTTATGGACGTTTCATCTGCTCAGAAAGTTTTGAGCTGCTCAAAACTTTTGCGTGGAAAATGTATCCAATTCGTCCATTCTGCATCCGCTCCGCATCCGTTCTACATCCGCTATATCCGCGAGGCATCCATTCCGCATCTGCGCAACTCGCATCCGCTCGGACGCAGGGAAGAAGTGGAACGAACTCAGAATGGATGCCTAGTGGATGCAGCACGGAAACAAAGCATGTAAAATGAAAAAAAACATTCACAGAGGGGACCTATCTCGGATATTAAGGATGTCTAGAGGATGCCTAGAGGATGCAAAGGGACATCTATACTGCCTATAAAAAGGGGGAGCAACTCATCTGGATCTCACTTTCAGAACAGCAGCCCTGCGGTGCAGACCTCTGCAGCCTTCATCTGACTCTTGCTCTTCCACAGCATCCAGTCATATCCACCATGGATTGTAACAAAGTCCTTTTGGCAGCCACCATCCTGCAACAGTGCGAAGCCATCTACAGGCTCTGTGAACTATACTACGGGAAGAAAAAGAGGTGGCCAAGAAGCTTCTGGGTACGAAGATGGTTCACCAGAAGAGCAGAGGATGGACTGTACAACAAGCTGATGGTGGAGCTCAGGAACGAAGACACTCGGGCATTCCAGAACTTCATGAGGATGCCTCCAGCCATGTTTGACGAAGTTGTGCAGCGGCTGACACCCAGGTTGACCAAGGCAAACACCAACTTCTGGCCCAGCCTGGAACCTGGGCTCAAGGTGGCACTCACTCTGCACCTCCTGGCCTCAGGGACCACCTACAGGAGCATGCAGTACGGCTGGAGGGTGCTACCCAACACCATCAGCATTGTGGTCAGAGAAGTGGTGCAGGCCATCTTCAAAGAATACAAGGAGAGCTCCTTCAGTGCCCCTCCACTGAAGAAGGATGGAAGAAAGTTGCAGAGCAGTGGTATCAGAGTTGGAACTTCCCACACACCGTTGGAGCCATCGATGGCAAGCACATGGCCTGCAAAGTGCCAGCCAACTCAGGGTCCTCTTATCACAACTACAAGGGCTTCTTCAGCATCATCCTCTTTGCCATGGTCGATGCTGACAACAAGTTCATGTACATCGATGCTTCAGGCAACGGCTCATCTTCAGATGCCCAGGTATACAATGCCAGTCACCTCAAGGGTAAGCTGGAACGCAACCTCATGGTGGGCTTCCCAGATCCAGAACCCCTGCCCAATGACACGCAAGATGTGCCCTACTTCATTGAGGGGGATGACGCCTTCTCCCTCACAACCTACCTCATGAAGCCCTACACCTCCAAATACCTCACCCGTGAAGAGAGGATCTTCAACTACAGGCTGTCCAGGGCAAGGCGGGTGGTGGAGAACGCCTTTGGCATCCTGGCCAACAGGTTCCAGGTACTTCTCACCACCATGCAGCATCGCCCAGAGACCGTGAGGAGGATCATAGAAGCTTGCTGCATCCTGCACAATCTCATGCGCACCTGCTACCCAGTCTTGCAGAACAGGCTCGTGGACCTCCAGCAAGGCAATGGGGACATGGAGCCTGGGGAATGGAGGCAAGGGCGAAACCTGATAGACACTTAGGATGTGCAAGGCCCCAACAGAGCTTCACGTGAAGGGAAGAAGCAGCGCAACCTCCTGAAACACTGGTGCAACTCCCCAGCTGGAGCGGTGGAGTGGCAAGACAGGATGATAGATGCTTAATGGATGCTTCCTTCAGCCTGTCTCATCACACTGATGAGATTGGGCCATGTATGTTGGGTGGGCCTACAATGAACAGGGCATTTAATAAAGAGTTGTGTTAATGTTCAAATGTGTGGATCAATGAATAAATTGTTATTGATAATAAAGGCCATATGTGTGGCAGCTGGGAGGACCATACAGTCCCACTATGCTTGCACTGAAGGTTTATCTATCCCACAGCTATTACCCATCCCAAAGGTATCCCTGCCCATCCTACAGGTATCCCTACCCATCCCAAAGGTATCCCTGCCCATCCCACTGCTATCTTAACCCATCCCACAAGCATGCAAAGGCTTAAACTATTTCTAAAAGTTTACACCAAGACTTTATTTAAAAAAAAGAAATGAAGCAAGTGTATGAATCAAAAATAGACTTTATCAACAAGAAGCTATAAAACCAAAATGAGTCTCTGGCACTCCTCTTGGTCGCTCAGTCTCAGGGGTGAAGGGTCCCGGTGCTGTGGAGGTGTCTGGTGCTGGAGTGCTTGTCATCAGCTCCTCCAGAAGCAGAAGCAGCAGAAGCCCCAGCCCCAGAAGAGCGAGCCCGTGCTGCAGAAGCCCCAGCAGAACCAGAGTGAGGGCTAGGGGGCGGGATGGTAGCCCTGTCCCTCTTGCAAGGGCTGGCAGTAGATGGCTGAGGCTTGCTGTGCTTCTGCATGGTTGTGGGGTTGCTGGCTGGCAGGGAGGCTGGCAGGAACCAAGGCTGGCAGGAAGGCTTGCAGGGAGGCAGGCACCAAGGCTGGCAGGAAGGCTGGCAGGCAGGCAGGCACCAAGGCTGGCAGGAAGGCTGGCAGGCTTTCACCAAGGCTGGCAGGCAGACAGGCACCAAGGCTGGCAGGGACACTGGCAGCAAGGCTGGCAGCAAGGCTGGCAGCAAGGCTGGCAGCAAGGCTGGCAGCAAGGCTTGCAGGCAGACATGCAGGCAGGGCAGGCAAGGCAGTCAATCCATCTGGCAGCAGGTCTTTCCTCTGAATGGTGACCTGCTTCCGAGCTGCTTCCATTATATCTGCGGGGCTGACGCAATGCATCCTCCCCACATGCGCAATTAATGCTCGGCATCTGCTGTGCATCCCCTGTGCATCCGCTTCATCCGTT
This sequence comes from Laticauda colubrina, assembly GCA_015471245.1. Lineage (NCBI taxonomy): Eukaryota > Metazoa > Chordata > Lepidosauria > Squamata > Elapidae > Laticauda > Laticauda colubrina. The sequence goes on along the minus strand of BLBF01000006.1, from coordinate 49,160,901 downwards.
CGGCGTCTGTTCTGCATCCGCTGTATCTGTTTGTGTCCGCTTTGCTGAGGTCCCCCGGAAGCCTAGCGGATGCCCCATCCACTCTCATCCGCTTCCATCCACTGGGCTTCCGTTCCGCATCCGCTTTCCATCCACCCTGCATCCTCCCCGCGTCTGTTCCTTTCCGTGTTATCCGCTCCAGTTATGCAAATTTTTTCCCCTTCTGAGAGCAGATAACAACGGATGGAACATTTTTCTCGTCCGTTGTTAACTTTTTGCATCCATTGGGCAGTGTGACAGGGCCTTAAGATTCTTACACTGACATAAATTCATATCTCTGCTGATGTCTCATGATTAAATTTAATATATGAATCCCAGATCTTCTTTGAAGGAGTGTAACCCCTTCCAGAACAAATAAACATGACAATAAAATATTGTTTTTAACAAGATAACCTTATGTTGCTGAGATTCAGTTTCAACTTCATTTGCCTCTTTGTTAGAGCCTCCAAGTACAGAGTGAGAATGGCCCCTGCCTTTCTTGTCTAATCCAAAAATTAGATGAATAACTTGTTATCATCTACATACTGTTGATGCTGTCCATTATTTAATGGCTAGACTTTCATCTATGTTTATGGCACTGTTGCTAGCTTTAGAATGGATTAGGCATGTCCATACTGAATCAGAATGATAATACTATTTGATTCTTTGTTCTTAGTAAGGACAGATACAGAAGCTGAAGCTCAAGGACCTTTGTCAGAATTGATATAAAGGATATGTAAGAATTATATGGTAATAAATTTAGATTCTGAACAAAGAATTATACTGTATATACTGGGTTTTTCAATATACTTCTGTTAAATTCAAGATGGGCATTTTGCAATAAAGGTTTGTATTATGCTGATGTGAATATTCTTTTCCTTTTATCTCCTTTGCATATCAAATTTAGGTTTAAACAGAAAATTAAAGCAAACATAATGGGAGTTGGAACAATTTGGGAGGAGTGTATATTCTTTCTGCAATTGATTTGTCTAATTTTCAAGTTTTGACTATCAGAGCAAAATGAAACAGGTTATTCTTTTCTGAGTTGTGTAGATCATTTGTGCATTAAGAGGAAACATTCAGCTATTGTCCATAATAGTTGTAGTTGTTCATCATATATATTAGGACATGGTCATATCATATTGATAAAGACCATATAGACTCCTTTACATCTTTTAAAATTTTTGAGGGACTGAATGATTTATTGCATAACTGAATAAACAAGTCCCTTCAGTAGGAAGTGATAACATAGCCGATATTGCTCTTGTTTCACCATTATCTATAATAGGAGAAACTCATGATATCATTAACTCATGTGCATCACAAAAGCAATCCATTCATCCAGAAAAACATCCCCAACAATGCGCCAAACAATCTTATAAAAGCTAAGCATATCAGCCTCACACCTCATCAAATCACTTGCGGAAGTACTTTCCTGTTTATTTGCTGTTTAGTTGATTGTCCTGGTTCTCAATAATTCTGGTTGAATTTAAGTGAAAACATGGTTCAGAAAATAAATAATTATACAAAGGCTTGAATGTTAATTTTATCTGTTTTAATATTGTTTTTAACTATTGATAGTGCTTTTAGTTAATATTAATACATTTAATATAGATTTATTAATATTAATAAATTTAATATTAATGCATTAACAACTTATTAACAATATTCATTTAATTAACATTGTTCACCATAGATAATTAAGATACCTTTGTAATTATGACAGTTGTAGTGTGAATAAATCATATTCTCCACTCTAAAGGAAAATGCTCTATTGGGCTTAAATGAATAAAAAATAACAGATTGCATCCAAATGTATACATGGCACATTACAATTTATTAATAAACAATTAACAGTCTTATTGAATGGTCAGGAGAAAGTCCAATTAAAGTATTAATATGGTAAGCTAGCCAGTAAGGAAAACTTACAAACTGCTTACCAAATGGAACATGCTGGAACTAGTAGCCGGCTCAGACTAGAATTAACAGTAAAACTATCACACAAGCTGAAGGAATTACACCACTGTTTATCAAAGCAAGATAGCTCTGCAGACTCCAACTGAGCAAATCTTACTGAGCCAGAAAAGAAATCTGTCAAAGTTCGTGATAGGTGTCTTTTATGCTGATAAATTATTTTCTTCCATCTTTAGCAACTGATGTAAATGTATTATAGAAGTGATATGCTGATACTGTTAAACCTAGTGTGAGTGTAAGATTTGGTTTAGGAATTAAAAAATAATTTAAAATAATTAATTTCATGGGGCTTGCACAGTCTGAACAACTTTTCTTGCATTTCTTACGGTTTAAGTAAAGTGATTTATTGGTAGGTTTATGGGTACTTAAAAATACATACACTTTTTTTTTAAAGAGCAGTATTTAAAATACCTCCAAAATAAGATTTTTATTTTGATGTGCTTAGATTACATTTTTACTAAAAAAAAATGACCAAATTAGGCCATTGCTCATAGAAATCTATGGCAAGGGAAAATAGTTTAATGATTAGAATTGCTTATCAAGACTGGAATTCTTACAACAATTTAAATTTATTTATATTATTGTGTTACTGCAAAATTTAAATGAGGGGATTTACAAAGTATACATCATATAAATACTAAAAAGGATATCTATCTAGTTGAATCTAAGTATAAATTAATACTTTTTATTATCAATCACAATATAGGTTGCAGACCATGCTTTGAGAAATGGAGTCTACAGCTTCCTTTTGTTATTGACATAAAGGTCTGTCAGTTATTGTTAATTAATGTTTGAATTTGCATTGGTTTCATTCAATCATTTTATCAGTTATTGCTTACTTCTGAAGTAATTTTTCTTCCTCCTGCCTTCTTGTACTTCATTATTTTCACTGGAGTTTTATTTTATTAGATGGTACTAAAATATTGGAACATCCTAAACTGATGTAACTTCAGCAATATTGCAAAATATATTTTAGTTACAAATATTAGCTTTTCAAATACCAGAATAAGAAAAGTATAACACTTTACCTGATCACATTGATCTGTCATTAAAGAAATATATGACATATTTTATTCATTTATTAAACAAGCTAATGTAGCTCTCCATTGTTACAAATGTTTTCTTTGACTTAAGCCGCTGTCACACTACACCAACGGATGCAAAGAGAATGTAAAACGTAAAAAAAAGCTTGCCATCGGTTGGAAAATGCGATGCATCCGTTGTGTACTCACTGCATACCTTTTTCATACTCTATCCATCCAGCATCCATCTACTGAGATTTCATTCACTCAAAAAGTTTTGAGCTGTACAAAACTTTTTGAGCGGATGAAGTATCCAACGCGTCCATTCTACATCTGCTACACATACAGGAAACATCCGTTATATGTCCGTCATCATCTGTTACGCGTCTGCTATATCCGCTAGGCATCCACTGCGCATCTGCGCAATTCAAATCCGCTCCAGCAGAAAATGGACACAGGGAGGAAGCAAAATGGACACGGAACGGACACACAGCGTTAGTAGCACGGACGTAGAAAGGATGAAAGTGGATGCAGCTCGGATATAAAGCATTAAAATGGAAAAAACGTTCATATAGGGGGACGTATCTCGGATATTTAGGATGTCTCAAGGATGCCTGGAGGATGCGGAAGGACACCTAGCAGAAAACCGACATTTCCTATAAAAAGGGGGAGGAAATCACCTGGATCTCACTTTCAGTCCAGCAGCCCTGCGGTGCAGACCTCTTCAGCCTTGCTCTTGCTCTTCAACAGCATCCATTCTTCTCCACCATGGATAATCGCATACTCCTTTTGGTAGCCACCATCATTCAACACCAGAACCAAGCCCTCTTCAGGTTCTTTCACCTTTTCTACGGGAAGAAAAGGAGGCGGCCAAGAAGTGTCTGGGTCCGACGATGGATCAGGAGAAGAGCGGAGTTTGGACTGTATGACAAGCTGATGGTGGAGCTGAGGAACGAAGACACTCGTGCATTCCAGAACTTCATGAGGATGCCTCCAGCCATGTTTGATGAAATTGTGGAGTGTCTGAGACCCAGGTTGACCAAGCAGAGCACCAACTTCCATCCCAGCCTGGACCCTGGGCTGAAGGTGGCACTGACTCTGCAGCACCTGGCCTCTGGGACCATGTACAGAAACATGCAGTACGCCTGGAGGGTGCCACACTACACCATCAGCATTGTGGTCAGAGATGTGGTGCAGGCCATCATCGAAGAATACCTGCAGGAGCTCCTCCAGTACCCCTCCACTGAACAAGGCTGGAGGAATCTTGCAGAACAGTGGTTTCAGAGGTGGAACTTCCCCCACACTGTTGGAGCCATAGATGGGTAGCACGTGTCCTGCAGAGCTCCAGTCAAGTCAGGGTCCACTTATTTCAACTACAAGGGCTTCTTCAGCATCATCCTCTTCACCATGGTCGATGCTGACTACAAGTTCATGTACATCGATGCTTCAGACAATGGGTCAGCTTCAGATGCCCAGGTATACAACGCCAGTCACCTCAAGGAGGGGCTGGAAGGCAACCTCATCATGGGCTTCCCAGATCCAGACCCCCTGCCCAATGACACGCAAGATGTGCCCTACTTCATTATTGGTGATGACGCCTTCTACCTCAGAACCTACCTCATGAAGCCCTGCACTTCCAGATGCCTCACCCGTGAAGAGAGGATCTTCAACTACAGGCTGTCCAGGGCAAGGCGGGTGGTGGAGAACGCCTTTGGCATCCTGGACAACAGGTTCTAGGTACTTCTCACCACCATGCAGCATCGCCCAGAGACCGTGAGGAGGATCGTGAAAGCTTGCTGCATCCTGCACAATCTCATGCGCACCCGCTACCCACTCTTGCAGAACAGGCTTGTGGACCTCCAACAAGGCAATGGGGACATGGAGCCTGGTGAATGGAGGCAAGGGCGAAACCTGATCAACACTGTGGATGTACAAGGCCCCAACAGAGCTTCACGTGAAGGGAAGAAACAGCGCAATCTCCTGAAACACTGATGCAACTCCCCAGCTGGAGCAGTGGAGTGGCAAGACAGGATGGTAGATGCTTAATGGATGCCTCCTTGAGACTGTCTCATCACACTGATGAGATTGTGACATGTATGTTGAGTGGCCTTACAATGAATAGGGCATTAATAAAGAGTTTTGTTTATGTTGAAATGTGTGGATCAATGATTAAATTGTTATTGATAATAAAGGGCCATAGGTGTGGCACCTGGGAGGGTGGACCATACAATCTCACTATGCTTGCACTGGAGGCTTATCTATCCCACAGCTATTACCCATCCCACAGCTATTACTTATCCCACAGCTATCCCTGCCCATCCCACAGCTATTTCCCATCCCACAGATATCCCTGCCCATCCCATAAGCATGAAAAGGCTTAACCATTTTCTAAAAGTTTCCACCAAGACTTTATTCAGTAAAAGAAATGACCCAAGTGTGTGAAGCAAAGAAAACCTTTATTAATAACGGTAAAGTGTAGGAATTTATTTAAAAAACAAAAGGAACCAAGAAAAGTGTCCCAAGCAATGATAAAGTCAACCGGTAACAACTCAGTCTCTGGCAATGTTCTCAGTCACTCTGAAGCATGTCCATGGTCTCAGGTGTAAAGGGGACAGGGACTGTGGAGGTGGCAGTGGCTGGAGTGCTGGTCTGAGGTGCCATTGGGGTGCCTGGCCACGAGAGGACAACAGGAGATGGTGTGTTCAGGAAGCTCTCAGAAAGCAGGCTCAGTCCTTTGAGGTTGAGAGGCCCTTCATCTAGGACCTGGGATGTCAGGCACAGGACCGATGACAGATGTTCTGAGGCCGGGCTTGGCTGTGGGGTGGAGGAAGGAGGAGTGCAGTGGGGATGTCTGGTGTGCAGCTGGCCGAGGTTAGGCATCTGTGGTGTGTGAGGAAACATCTGTGGCATCAGTGGCATCTGTGGCATCTGTGGCATCGGTGGCGTCGGTGGCATCTGTGGCATTGGTGGCATTGGTGGCATCGGTGGCATCGGTGGCATTGGTGGTATCGGTGGCATCGGTGGCACCTATGGCATCCGAGGAATCTGTGCCTGGACTGGGAAGGGCTGCCTGTGCTGCTGGAACTCCTGGCAGCCATAGCCTTGGTAGGAGAGGGGCTGTTGAAAGCCTTGGAAGGACTGTGACATTGGCTGGGGTGGAGGAGCAGAACTGGACTGGATGGGAGCAAGTTCAGCTGGGCCTGGAGGGTGGTGCAGCAGCGCTGTGATCCGCTCCTTCATCACCTGGTACTGGGGCTCGGGCATGTCCATGAGGGTCTGGGTCACGTAGGTGAGGAAGGGCTTGCGGTTTGAGGATGGAATTTTGAAGTGTACCAGCTGAGAGAGGAGATCTGCACTGTTCTTGATGGTGTCCCTGATCTCCAGCAGGACAGTGTGGCTCTGTCCTTCCAATCTGCCTCTCTGCCTGCTTTCTGTGGAGGTGGAGCTGAGCATGGGTGTGGGTTGGTCCCTAGTGGTTGCTGCTACTTCTTGCTCCATGTGTGTGAGAGAATCCTCCACGTCCTCAGGCACAGGGTGTGCAGCTGTCGGGGGGGGGTCTCTGTCATGGGGCGCTCTGTGACACGGTCACTATCTCCTCGCCAGAAGAGGACTGGCTGTCTGTGGGCTGCCTGGGAGTGAGGGAAGACAGAGGGGCTGCTCCTTGGTGGCAGACCTCACCCTCCAGGAAGCTGCACTTTGCCATGACATAGGTCTCCCGGTCAGTGAGCTTGATCGCGGCCTGGCCAGATCTCTTCAGGTGCAGCTTCCCGTACCAGGTGTGCATATGCTTCCACCACCCGAGGAGGACATCTGAAGTGTAGCCCAGGCTCTCCGCCTTCTGTCTCCAAGCCACCTGCTTTCGCTTGGTGTCTCGATAGAGCCTGTGGCCCTTCCTCCACATATACTCATTCTCCCTCAGCCACTCCAGCACCTCCTCCTCATGCTCCTCTGCGATGGAGTACTGTTTCCTCTCCCTTCTCCTTCTCCTTGCCTTGCCTCTTCCTCCCTCTGGCAGGGCCTTCATCATCAGGGCTTTCAGGCCTTTGAGGCTGTTCCACCACAGCTGCAGCAGGAGAAGCAGCAGGAGAAGCAGCACCAGCAGAGTCAGCACCAGTAGAAGCACCAGCAGAAGCACCAGCACCAGGAGCAGCACCAGCAGAAGCACCAGCACCAGAAGAGTCAGCACCAGCACCAGCATAGTCAGCACCAGCAGCCGAAGAAGCAGCAGCACCAGCACCAGCAGCAGAAGAAGCAGCACCAGCATCAGCAGAGTTAGCGCCAGGGGGTGGGATGGTGGATCTATCCCTCTTGCCAGGGCTGGCAGAAGATGGCACAGGCTTCCTCTTCTTACACATGATGAAGATATCTGTGATGAAGATTTCTGTGATAAAGATGTCTGTGATGAAGATGTGTCTGGCAGCAGGTCTTTCCTCTGAATGCTGGCCTCGTGCGAGCTGCCTCCTTTTATATCCGTGGGGCTGATGCAATGCATCCTCCCCGCATGCGAAGTGATCCACTAGGCATCCGCTATGCATCTGCTCTGCATCCGCTACGCACCTGCGTCATCCGCTACGCATCCGCCATGCATCCGCTCTGCATCTGCTCTGCATCCACTTCATTCACTCTGCATCCGCTCTTTCCGTTACCCGTCTGCTTTGAAATTTTCTCCCGGAAGCCCTGTGGACGTGCCATCTGCTTCCATCCACTTTCATCCGCTAGGCTTCCGTTGAGCATCCATTTTACATCCGCGATACGTCCTCCCCCCATCCATTCTTTTCTGTTCTCTTTATGCAAATTTGGGGCACTTTTGAGAGCAACGGATGGAAAATTTGCTCGTCCGCTGTGTCTTTTTTACATACGTTTTGCATCCATCAGGCGATGTGACCTGGCCTTTACTAATGGACATGCACACTTCATTCTGAAGGGATATGACTGACAAATAGTCCCTGTTGCATTTCCTAGTCTAAGGGTCAACAGCTTGTCCCTAGCGAAAGAGCAGAGAGTCACTAAAAGAGTTTCTTTATTAAATCAAGACAAATGTATGCCCCTTAAACACATATCATACTTATGTGGCATTCCCTATAATTATCACCATCTACAATGAATCCTGGAAGTTGGAAGAAGTCGTATCTGAATCCTGAAGCTTCTCAGTTCTTTCCTGTCTTTTTTTTTATAAGCAACCCTGCAGGTCATGGAATTGAAGGCCTTTTATTTGTATGCATAATTTGCACCTTGTTGAACTTGTGTTCTTTAATCCATATGTGTACAATTTATCAATGGCTTTTCATTCCATCATCTTTTATCTTTTTCCTTTTTTTTATTCCAGAAGTATTTCCTTTCTTCAATTGCTTTACCTCTGAGGTACCTTCTTCTGAAAGATTCATTCAGACAATATCTAGCAGTGTGGTCACCATCATATAAGAGCTAGAATGTTGTCCCCAGTAATTCACATAAAACTGTTCCACCCAAAACATAATTTATACATTAATAGATACCAGGTGTATGAACAATCTCTGGGTTAGTTGGTTTCATTCTTTTAAAATGTGTTTATTGGTATAAGCATCTTAAAATAGTCTTTCTTCATGAAATAACTGAGGAGAGTGTGAGTTAGAAATACACAGTTGTACAGTACAATACTATCTCTGAATATAATTGATTTTTAAAAGAATTGATTGAAAGTGGACTCATTTCCTATGTTGTACTTTTATCTCTGTAATGTCTGAAGATAGCAGATACTGAACATTTTGGAAATGCTTTAAAAGCAATGAATGAAGGTGATACTGAGTTTAACAGAGCACAACAACTTTGATACTAAGATAGTAAGATAATAAGATACTAAGATAATAATATATCTTGAAAGATATATTATTGTTCTTTTCTCTCTATCACAACATTAAAGGGTTGCCTTCAGTTGAGGACCTATATATTGCAATAGTAAAAAAGAGGGCTGTGAAATATTTATAGACTCCTCACATCCTAGACATAAACTGATTCAACTCCTACCCTCAAAATGACTTGATAGAGCACTGGACATGAGAACAACTAGACACATGGATATTTTTTCCCAAACACTATCACTCTGCTAAACAAATAAATCCCTCAACACTATCCAACTATTTACAAAGTGTGCATTACTATTACTATTAATATTCTCATCACTCCTTATCATCCATCCCCTCCCACATGTGACTGTATGACTGTAACTTTGTCACTTGTATCTTTACGATTTATATTGACTGTTCCCTAGTATGAATTGATTACTTATTGTACCCGATGACTTTTATTAAGTGTTGTACCTTATGATTCCTAACTCTTGACAAATGTATCTTTTCTATTATGTACACTGAGAGCATTTGAACCAAGACAAATTCCTTGTGTGTCCAATCACACTTGGCCAATAAAGAATTCTATCTATTATTATTCTATTGCTACTTTTTTTCTAAACAAATTAGGATAAGTTGAGAAGGTTGTTTGGTATAGGAGGACATGGGATACTACATGCACACTGCTACCTTAATAGTGAAAGATAGAGGAACAGGTCCAAAATACAGTTAGAGAATAATAAAGCTATTTGGCAACTCAGTATTATTTTAGCATTTCTACAGCTACAGTATGTATGAGATTTATAAAGAATAGAACAGCTAGTATAAAATAAAAAATAGAAGAACTGGAATTTGTTGTTTTTGTTTATTATTATTATTATTGTTGTTGTTGTTGCTGCTGTTGCTGTTGTTGTTATTGTTATTGTTATTGTTATTGTTATATTACCAAATGGTTCATGTTAGAGATACTCCAGTTAAAGTTCTTGGCAAGCTACAAATAATATGGATGAATCCTCAAAGTTGAAACATGACATAAATACCACATATAAATATGCGCACAGACATAATGCAGAGTAAAATAGTTGATTTGGCTCGGTTCTTGTTTTTATACACCATCATTCTTTTGCAGTAAAAGAACAAGACATTTGTCACTGTATTTTAAAAAAATACAAAAGCCAAGAATTTGAAGTTCTTTATTTAAAAGTGAATATATAGCGATATGGCTCAGTGGATGGGAGCAGAAAGCAGAGCTATTTCTCACAAATATTAAGAATAAGATGCTATAATTTATTTTTTATCAAATATATTTTATTTTTTATAAAAACATTGAAATGAAAAAATACAGATTAAAAAATAATAGAAATTAATAAAAAAATAAAAAAGAAAAAAAAGAAGTGGCAAAGGAAAAATATATAAAGAAAAAAGACATATAAACATGTCTTTTCTATTCAAGACAAGTATAAATAATTTCAGGAATCTTCTCAAATATTTCAACTCAAAATCTCTTTATCCCATATTTTTATCTTTTATTTAATAGCAAATAATAAAGTTGCATGTTAATTCAATATTCATTCATAGTCAATGTTAATTCATAGTCATTCAGTATATGACTATGGGTCTGAGAGGTATGCCTTCTTTGTGTATTTTTGGGAGGCCGTATAATTTGGGGCATCTAGAAGATTTTTCTCTTGGGATGATCGTCTGTTCTAGATGCCCCAAATTATACGGCCTCCCAAAAATACACAAAGAAGGCATACCTCTCAGACCCATAGTCAGCTCCATAGGAGTACCATTACAAAACCTAGCTAAATACTTAGCAAAACAACTACAGCCCCATGCTGAAACCGCAGCTTCATATGTACAAAACTCATACCACTTCTCAGAAATGATCAAAGATCTACATGTAGAACAAGAAGATCTGCTTGTAAGTTTCAACGTGGTTTCACTATTCACTCAAGTCCCAATAAAAGAAACTCTTGAAATCATCAAAAATAAATACCAACCAGCTAAAGACCTCATGGAACTAACAGAACACTGCCTAACCAACACATATTTCATATACAAAGGACAAAGATACAAGCAAATTGAAGGAGCCCCTATGGGATCACCACTGTCACCCGTCATTGCAAACCTGTTCATGGAAGAATTCGAATCCAGAGCCCTGGCTAATGCCACCCACAAACCCAAACTATGGCTAAGATACATCGATGACACATTTGTGATTTGGCCCCATGGAAAAGAAAACCTAAACAATTTCCTAACACACCTAAACAACACACACCCCAAAATCAAGTTCACCATGGAAA
>BLBF01000006.1:49116561-49139759 GCA_015471245.1 Laticauda colubrina | reverse complement strand
ATGACGGGTGACAGTGGTGATCCCATAGGGGCTCCTTCAATTTGCTTCTGTCTTTGTCGTTTGTATATGAAATATGTGTTGGTTAGGCAGTGTTCTGTTAGTTCATTGAGGTGTTTAGATCTTTGCTGAGGTATACTCTCAGGAATTTAAAGGAGTAAACACCCTCCACACAGCCTACCCCAGTGTAAAGTGGGGTGGGTTATTCTCTCTTCTTCTGGAAGTCTAACACCATCTCCTTGTCTTGTTGATGTTTTGTTGCAGGTTGTTTTCTAGGTACCATGAGGATAATTTTTGAACCTCCTCCCTGTATGCTGTTTCATCTCCACCTGTAATGAGACCCAATATGGCACTATCATCTGCAAACTTAATGATCACAGTGGATGAGTCAGGCTATACACAATCATGTGTGTACAGTGAGTACAAGTAGGGACTGAGCATATAGCCCTGTGGGGAGCCAGTGCTAAGCTTCAGGGAGGTGGATGTGATAGACCCAGCCCTCACTGTTTGTGGTCAATCCCTCAGAAAATCTTTGATCCAGTTGCAGATGGAAGAGGGAAAATCCAAGTCAGGCAGCTTTTCGATAACGATGTTTGGCAGGATAGGTTTGAAGACCGAGCTGTAGTCAATGAAAAGCATCCTGATATAGTTTCTGGGTTTCTCCAGATGGCTCGCTACAGAATATAGTAGCTATGACATTGTCTGTCAACCTTTACCCTTTAGGCAAACTGATGTTTGTCAAAGTCTGGTGGGAGGTATGTCCTAAGGCATTGGAGAACCAGTCTTTCAAAGCATTTCATCACTACTAACATTAACGCAATAGGTCTGTAGTCATTTAGACAGTTAATTGCTGTTTTCTTGGGGTCTGGGACAATAGTGGCTGTTTTCAAGCCTGATAGAACAGGCCATTTGCAGGGAAATGTTAAAAATCTTAAAGTTTAGTGTGTTATGTTTACTATCCATAGTTTTTAGGAATCTTTTCCTAAAGTTTTTTCAATAGTATTTTTGCCTCAGCTTACATGCTTTTAAAAGTTAATTGAACTGAGATTGCTGAGATCCAGAATCATAGAATTCCTCTACTACAGATCATAACTGAATACTCCATTTTATTTGTTTCAGCTAGGTATACTGAAACGTTGCATACAATGTTTACATATGCAAATACAAACTTTGCATACAAACTGCATACTTGGACACATGGACATACACACACAGAAATGTATGCACATTTTGCAGACATTTTTTCTTAATCTTATCTGATTTTATCAAATATGCCACATATTTCTTATATTATAAATTATAATTAAATTATACTTTATAAATTATAAAGTAAATTATAGAAAAATCTCCAGGAAAACACAAAAAATATACAAGGGTTTAGCTTTACATGCAAAGGAGCTACATATTCCTTTCTCATCACTCATTTTAAGTCAATTGAAAATTTTAATGTACAGTCATTTGAGGCCTTTGAGTTAGGCAATGATTATTCCTTGAAGCAGAAAGAGGTAGCAGAAACCAGTACATGAAAGGTCATAGAGAAAAACAGTTCAAGACAGGTTAGATTTTAAGAGACCAAGAGTTTAAAAAAATCCAGGCAGTGTGCCTGATTTCATCAAGGCAGATGCTTTGCTCCAGTAACTGTCAAAGTCAATTTCATATTATAATAAAATTTAGATTTTATTTAAGTTTTTATTTATACATCTCTTTCCCAAAAGTAATTGTGCTGAAATTTCTTCACAGTACATATAGATATACAGTTCATTCAAACATCTTGTAAATTATAAGATTTACATTCTAAACAATGTTAGAGAGGAACAAAAGTGTCAATTTGTTTTCTTTCGCAATTTTGTAAGTGAAGTTGGTCTGAGAATCATCTATTCAAAATCTCCTAGTGAGTTTCTATGTCTGAGGAAAACTTGCTAGAATTATTATTGATTATTCCTAAAGCCTAAATAAACTTTTTCCACAATGGTCTTTTCCAGATGCTATTGGCCATAATACCTGGCAATTCAGAATTCTAATCCCAATAATTTTAAAATATGGCAGAGTTAGCATATCCATCTTTACAAATAGATCATAAAGTGAAATTTGGTGTTAGATTCATATTTTGGCAGGCTTTGTCCCTTTCTTAAAAAGCAGTTATCATTCTTGTTACTCTAGACATATAATGGCATGATGGAAAGACTTTGAAAGACTGGGAAAAGAGATACTGCCAGGGGGATGGTCAGATAAGAAACAGCATATCCCACATATGAATAATAGGTGGGGCAAGAGAATCATAAGAGACCCTTCTTTGTTTCCAAGAGAAAGAAAACAAAAACTGAACTGTATTTTCAAAGTTTTAGGATTAATGTTGTCCTCATAGGGTAAATCAGGTAAGAATTATAACCAGATGACCTAATTCTACATTAGTGTGAAGCTATATCGATAAAACTTTGCAAGTCCAAAAGTACAACCTTCTTTGGTGTTGTATATTTTATCCCTCCTAGAAATGAAAGGGTAGTAAAGCCCCTGTCACACTGCACCAACGTATGGAAAGAGGATGTAAAACGGAGATAAACACTTGCCATCCATTGATTAACGCGATGCATCCGTTCTGAACTCACTGCATACGTTTTGCTTCCTCTCTATCCGTCCAGTATCCATTTATTGATGTTTCATCCGCTCAGAAAGTTTTGAGCTGGTCAAAACTTTTGAGCGGAAAATGTATCCAATTTGTCCGTTCTGCATCCGCTAGGCATCCGCTAGGTATCCGTTCTGCATCCATTATGCATCCGCTATATCCGCTAGGCATCCGCTGTGCATCCACACAACTCCTTCCGCTCCAGCGGTAAACAGACGCAGGGAGGAAGTGGAACGGACGTAGAACGGATGCAGAACGGATGCAGAACAGATGCAGAATGGAAACAAAGCATGTAAAATGGAAAAAAGGTTCGCAGAGGGGACCTATCTCGGACATTAAGGATGTCTAGAGGATGCATAGAGGATGCAAAGGGACACCTAGGGGAAAACCTATGCTGCCTATAAAAAGGGGGAGCAACTCATCTGGATCTCACTTTCAGAACAGCAGCCCTGCGGTGCAGACCTCTGCAGCCTTCATCTGACTCTTCCTCTTCCACAGCATCCAGTCATGTCCACCGTGTATCATAACACAGTCCTTTTGGCAGCCACCATCCTACTGCAACAGTGCAAAGCCATCTACAGGCTCTGTGAACTCTACTACGGGAAGAAAAAGAGGTGGCCAAGAAGCGTCTGGATCCAAAGATGGATCGGGAGAAGAGCAGAGTACGGACTGTACAACAAGCTGATGGTGGAGCTCAGGAACGAAGACACTCGTGCATTCCAGAACTTCATGAGGATGCCTCCAGCCATGTTTGATGAAGTTATGCAGCGGCTGACACCCAGGTTGACCAAGGCAAACACCAACTTCCGGGCCAGCCTGGAACCTGGTCTCAAGGTGGCACTCACTCCGTGCCACCTGACCTCAGGGACCACCTACAAGAGCATGCAGTACGGCTGGAGGGTGCCACCCAACACCATCAGAATTGTGGTCAGAGAAGTGGTGCAGGCCATCATCGAAGAATACAAGGAGAAGCTCCTCCAGTGCCCCTCCACTGAAGAAGGATGGAAGAAAGTTGCAGAGCAGTGGTATCAGAGGTGGAACTTCCCCCACACCGTTGGAGCCATCGATGGCAAGCACGTGGCCTGCAAAGCTCCAGCCAACTCAGGGTCCTCTTTTCACAACTACAAGGGCTTCTTCAGCATCATCCTCTTCGCCATGGTCGATACTGACTACAAGTTCATGTACATCGATGCTTCAGGCAACGGCTCATCTTCAGATGCCCAGGTATACAACGCCAGTCACCTCAAGGAGGGGCTGGAAGGCAACCTCATCGTGGGCTTCCCAGATCCAGACCCCCTGCCCAACGACACGCAAGATGTGCCCTACTTCATTGTAGGGGATGACGCCTTCTCCCTCACAACCTACCTCATGAAGCCCTACACCTCCAAATGCCTCACCCGTGAAGAGAGGATCTTCAACTACAGGCTGTCCAGGGCAAGGCGGGTGGTGGAGAACGCCTTTGGCATCCTGGACAACAGGTTCCAGGTATTTCTCACCACCATGCAGCATCGCCCAGAGACCATGAGGAGGATCATGGAAGCTTGCTGCATCCTGCACAATCTCATGCGCACCCACTACCCAGTCTTGCAGAACAGGCTTGTGGACCTCCAGCAAGGCAATGGGGACATGGAGCCTGGGGAATGGAGGCAAGGGCGAAACCTGATAGAAACTGAGGATGTGCAAGGACCCAACAGAGCCTCATATGAAGGGAAGAAGCAGCGCAACCTCCTGAGACACTGGTGCAACTCCCCAGCTGTGGAGTGGCAAGACAGGATGATAGATGGTTAATGGATGCTTCCTTCAGCCTGTCTCATCACACGGATGAGATTGGGCCATGTATGTTGGGTGGGCCTACAATGAACAGAGCATTTAATAAAGAGTTGTGTTTATGTTGAAATGTATGGATGATTGATTACATTATTATTGATAATAAAGGGCCATAGGTATGGCACCTGGGAGGGTGGACCATCCAGTCCCACTATGCTTGCACTGGAGATTTATCTATCCCACAGCTATTACCCATCCCAAAGGTTTCCCTGCCCATCCCACTGCTATCTCAACCCATCCCACAAGCATGCAAAGGCTTAAACCATTTCTAAAAGTTTCCACCAAGACTTTATTAAAAAAAAGAAATGAAGCAAGTGTGTGAATCAAAAATAGACTTTATTTACAACAAGCTATAAAACAAAAATGAGTCTCTGGCACTCCTCTTGGTCGCTCAGTCTCAGGGGTGAAGAGTCCAGGTGCTGTGGAGGTGGCTGGTGCTGGAGTGCTTGTCTGATCCCCCACATCATCAGCTCCTCTAGAAGCAGAAGCAGCAGAATCCCCAGCCCCAGAAGAGTGAGCCCGTGCTGCAGAAGCCCCAGAAGAACCAGAGTGAGGGCCAGGGGGCAGGATGGTAGCTCTGTCCTTCTTGCCAGGGCTGGCAGCAGATGGCTGAGGCTTTCTGTTCTTCCCCATGGTTGTGGGGTTGCTGGCTGGCAGGGAGGCTGGCAGGAACCAAGGCTCGCAGGAAGGCTGGCAGGGAGGCAGGCACCAAGGCTGGCAGGAAGGCTTGCAGGCAGGCAGGCACCAAGGCTGGCAGGAAGGCTGGCAGGCAGGCATGCACCAAGGCTGGCAGGCTGGCATTAACCAAGGCTGGCAGGAAGGCAACCACCAAGGCTGGCAGGAAGGCAGGCAGCAAGGAAGGCTGGCAGGCAGGCATGAGCCAAGGTTGGCAGGAAGGCAGGCACCAAGGGTGGCAAGCAGACTGGCTGGCAGCAAGGCTGGCTGGCAGGCAGCCAGCAAGGCTTGTAGGGAGGTTGGCAGCAAGGCTGGCAGGCAGGCTGACAGCAAGGCTGGCAGGGAGGCTGGCAGCAAGGCTTGCAGCAAGGCTGGCAGCACGGCTTGCAGGCAGGCATGCAGGCAGGGCAGGTAAGGCTGTCAATCCGTTTGGCAGCAGGTCTTTCCTCTGAATGGTGACCTGCTTCCGAGCTGCTTCCCTTATATCCATGGGGCTTACGCAATGCATCCTCCCTGCATGCGCAATTAATGCTAGGCATCCATTAGGCTTCCGCTGTGCATCCGCTAGGCTTCCGCTCTTCATCCGCTTCATCCGCTGTGCATCCGCTGTGCATCCGCTGTATCCGTTCTGTGTCCGCTTTGCTGAGGTCCCCCGGAAGCCTTGCGGATGTGCCATCTGCTCTCATCCACTTCCATCCTCTGGGCTTCCATTCCGCATCCGCTTTCCATCCGCCCTGCGTCCTCCCCGCATCCCTTCCTTTCCGTGTTATCCGCTCCGGTTATGCAAATTTTCACCCCTTCTGAGAGTGGATAACAATGGATGGAACATTTTTCTCATCTCTTATGTCCTTTTTACTAACGTTTTGCATCCGTTGGGCAGTGTGACAGGGCCTTAAGAAAATAGTTTCACATCTTGCACCGACAACATTGATCTGGCACTAGAATGGTTAGACTTAATTGAAATATTAATAAAAAAAGATAAATAATCCAAATTGAAAGTTTTTCTATAGATTGTGGTTTCTGGATAGCACTCATTTAATGAAAATTGGGAGACATACAGAGTCTGATAATATATATAATGTAATATCATCAGGAATTCTATATGAAAGCCTGAAACCAGATTCTATATCTTCCTAGTTGAAGAATTATTTCTTGCACATCAATGTCCTGACATTCTATCTTTTTTTGTGACCATTCATGAATTTGAGAGTAAGGAAGGAAGGACACACCTACAGGGCTGTACAATAGCTGGCCATATCTCAGCATTTACTTTAAAACTCATAATTGGGCAAAAGGCTGACAGGTACTTATACTCATTAGCCTTCATGTTATATTTCAACAACTGGGATGCTGGATGGAACATCTGTATCAGATTACATGTATGAAAGGCCTATAAATTGTTAAGTTGACTAATTTAGTATATTAGTACTTAGTATATCAGTACTAAACTGACTTCTCAACACTGATTTATACACCTTGGGGACTACTTAACAACCTGCTCTCCTGGGATGATTTTTGCACGAAAGAATTTAGTAGGCTTCATCAATCAATTCATCTACTATATTGCTCCATTTTGGACTGGAAAAATGGATCTTTTGCAAGGTTTTTCAATTATACATTTAGCAAATAATAATATTTTTAAAATACATTATTAAATTATATTTGGAATAATTAATTAATACATTTAGAAAGAAATAAAAGTTCAAGTTTTTTATTGTTGTTCAACATCCATTATCAAAGACATAGTAATAAACCAGGCTATTGTATTTTTACAGAATTGCTGGCTTTCATCTATATCACCTTTAATTGCTAATCATATCTGAGACATCACATTATTCTGTATCCATTTGCCTTTTTGTTAAAATTGTGTCTCAAAGTCATTGACAAGAGACCTACTTCTTGGAACTTCAATTAGTTTCTGTAGTAACATGAGATGTCTTTTTATACCCTGTCTTTAGTTACCATGTTCAAACAATTCTCTTTATCAAAATATTCGAAATTCAAATTAATATTGACATCTAATTTCTTCCCTAAAACATATATTTATTTTTATGATTAATTTCATGGAATTTAATACAAATTTCTAAGATTTTATTAAAACCAATTTGATATAAAGAATGCTAAAATAAACACCACAATCTACATCTTCATTGGCAAAAATCATGAAATACTTCCAATTGGGGATAATATTTGACCTGTTCTAGAAAGTTAATACCAATGGCAGGAAAGATTTTATATGAGGTTCTTGACTTAATTTGACTAAACCCAGCCCTCTAAATGATTCATAGGACCATTTTTTAGCTTGAAACAAATGTAATAAATCAGGTGTCAATGGAAGGGACATACGTGGTTTTGAGAAGATTTGCTCAAAGCCCAATTAAACTGAAGTAAGCCCTGGGACTAAAAGTTCCAATTAATTAATTCTTCATAGCAATAATAGAAAGACTGAGCACAAAAATTACAGAAGCCTTTGAAAATTCTAACCTCCAGTTGAGCTATACTGTATTGAAATTCATGATGAAGAATGACCAGTTGTCTGTACAATGTAGCATAGGTACTACTTATTTGAAGATATGGCTGCTAGTATCTTAACAGTATTAGGCTTTAACATTTATTTTATTCATAGAGAATTTTTGGTTTGAGTTACTTCATTTAATTCAATCAAAAATATGAAACTACTTCTCTTTTACACCTTCAGTTATATACTTGAACATATATTTCAACCAGCACCTTATTTTAGAATTACTATCAAGTGTGCTATGGTTCAAGCCAGGCAACAGTTCCTGCCAAAGTCTACCAGATGGAACTGTAGACAAACTGGCAATCAGAAAGTCTTAACATCGAAGCTTCTTGAAATTAAATACAGATAGAATTTACTTCCATCAGTACTTAATTTCAAAAAGAAAGGGATATAATGTCTGATAACATGCAGTTCTTTCCTGCTGCCTACCCTCATAATTCAATAATTATGTGAATAAGACATACAGAAAGTAGAATAGGAGTTTAATTAGCATTGATAAATCTAAAAGAAAGATCCATTAGTGTGTAGCACTGCATAAATAAAGACAACTACAGATCTTTTACATCAAACTCACATCTCTAAAACCTGTAGATCTCAGCCAGTGAGTATGACTCCAGTTCCTAATGTATATATTTAACATGTGAATGGACAGAAAGTGAAAAAGAGGCTAGCTTTGGAGCAAATGCAAGTTTTGCATACCGCCCTTATTTGAAGCTCTTTGAATAGAAAATACCTGGTATCATACTGCAGCTGCATAAATAAATAAATGGATATATTTGGGTTAAGGGGCTACAAAGAAACATTTTATGAGTGCCTATTCCTTGTTCCCTGAAACAGCTTTTAGATTTCAAATATAAAGTACTCCACAGCACAAGTATATGTAGTAGTAGTTTGTAGAACAGTAATCTATATGTACATTACATATACATACTCATACTAAACAATCCTATTCACACTGATACTGTGCTTTAATAATATTGATACTAATTTTTTAAAAGGAGGGGGGGAGGCATAAAATGGCAACACTCTGCATTTTCTAAATATTTTGGGTAAATATTTTACCAAAATAAAATATGGCAAAGGAATATTGCAATTCAGTTTAGAAGTAGAATACAAACCTGGAAAGATGTTCAGATTAAGGCAATGTTATAATGAACTGAGGACATAGCTCTTTCTTTTTGCTGTGTCTTAACTTTGACCTTAGTAACTGTTATATATTGTATTGTTAATCCAGTCCTGCTGTCTCCTGTTTATTTTGCTACATGTTGTCCTACCATAAGATAGAAATATATTCTATGTATTTCTTCATATACATTTATAAACACCAACTAATACACAAATAAACTGAAAATGCAAAAAAAATGTCAGTCATCATTACACTGTAATTGTTGGCCAAATTTCTACTGATGTATCAACAAGTAAATCAATATCTGTTATATCAATAATACTGATTATCAACAAATGATGCATGCATCTAGAGTTTTCCAAGACATATAAACATAGAACAAAGCAAGAAGTCAACATCTGTGAGGTAAAGGACTTCCAGTTGATGTTGCAGCAAGATCAGACATGAGAAGCAGGTATCCATGTTCCCACACTGATTTCTCCCTGTTTGAGGGCTCCAAAAGGAGCTAAAGCCACCCTGAGGGGTAGCAAAGTAAAGACGGGCACCCTGTAGGTCGTGGAGAGCACAATCTTCTGCTTGATTCAGGGCTTCTTCCTTCTCATCCACAACGAGAAGAGTCAGCCATCATGGCTGCCATGAAGCTGGGACAGCCGTGGCAACAAAGAAATGTGCAGGTGTACTATAGATGAATAGTGACTGGGACTGAGTGAGAAGATTCCTTTTTTATTTAGAACCTAACTTTAAAAAGAAAAAAAAGAAGAAGAAAATCCAGGAAAAGAGATTCTTAGAACTGTTTGTTAAAGTGATAAACAATTATATAGAGAAAAATTCTAGACCCAAAAGAAAGGAACTAAGAGAAGAAAAACTAAAGAAAAAACATAGAACATTGAACTTTCAACTGTGTATAGGCATTGTTTTGAAAGGCATTTTAAAATCCTGGAACTATCTACTTGAATCATTGACTTTTCTTCTATAAATTGAATTAAAATTGGATTAAATAATTGTTACATTTGAAACAATGTTGAAACCTAATCTGAGGGTGCCACCTACTGATGAATGGAAAATGTATCATACTCCTACAAGCCTAGGAAAGTCTCTGATAAGATAAATAAACATTACAACATATTTTTACTTGAAATCAAAAGAGTCATCAAACTATTTGTACCATTAACAACTCCCAAAACCAGAAAAAACAAATTACCCAAAACAATAAGGAAGCTTCAATCCAAAAAGAAATCACTTTGGTGGAAAAACAAATCTGGTCACGTTGCCAACTTCAAAAGCCGATACAAAAATTTATGCCACCAGATAAAAACTGAATGCCCCAATTATCACATGAAACAAGAAGAAAACCTTCTATGCACCAATTCTACCCTCGCTTTCTACAAGTCTATAAACAACAAACTAAAAGACTCAAGGTCCATCCCACCCCTGAAAGGACCTAATGGCAAAGACTGAAACAACGACACCATTAAAGCCAACCTCTTTAACACATTCTTTGGCTCAGTATTTGTAAACAGCAATGGATCATGCCCAGTATTTCCTAGTCGAACCACAGACAACTACAATGATCTAATACATATCGATTTTACAGAAGACAATGTTGAAAAAGCACTGTGCAATCTAAAACCATCTCTATCTATTGGACTGGATGGAATATGTGTCTACTTCTTAAAAAAGCTACCCACTGTCACAGCTGAACCTCTAAGCATAATCTTTGAAAAATCTTTCAGGACCGGCTCCTTGCCAAATCTATGGTCACGAGCCACGGTCATCCCCATCTTCAAAAAGGGAGACCCCAGCCTAGTTGAAAATTACAGAACAAACTTTTTATGCTGCGTCACCTGTAAAGTCATGGAATCAATCATTAACCAATCCATCATCCTCCACTTAGAAACAAACAGCCTACTCTCTAATAAACAATTTGGTTTCAGAAAAAAACTATCCTGTAATCTGCAACTCTTACACTGCAAAAACATATGGACTACACAACTCGATCAGGGCAAAGCAATAGACACAATCTACATAGACTTCTGTAAAGCCTTTGATTAAGTGATACATTACAAACTACTCCTAAAACTAAAATCTTATGGTATCTCTGGACACCTGCATATCTGGATAGAAACATTCCTGTCAAACAGACAACAAATGGTCAAAATTGGGAGCATCCTATCAAATTCTGTACCTGTCAATAGTGGTGTCCCCCAAGGCAGTGTTCTAGGATCAACTGTCTTCATACTCTACATAAATAATCTCTGTGATCATATCAAGAGCAACTGTGTTCTCTTCACTGATGATGTAAAGCTATTCAACACCACAGACAATACTGCTGCCCTTCAAAAAGACCTTGACTATGTATCTGAATGGTCAAACAAATGGCAACTTCAAATCTCAACAAATAAATGCTCTGTCCTCCATATTGGCAAAACAAATCATAAAATAAAACTCTTATATAAAGTAATAGCTAGATGGAAATATTAGAGGTTGAAAGATGGTATTATTAAGTATGTTTAAACAATATGGTGATTGGCACTAGAATGGCATACTAAAACATTTAATAATTAAATATTGAAGGACTATATTTTAAGATAAACATGTGTATTAACACTAGAATTAATAGTGGTGGACAGATTAGAAGCCAGAATAGAGGTAGAAATAAGAAATGGAGGGAATATTAGCACACATATTTTTACGTAATAGAATAAAAGCAATAACTAGAGGGAAAGATTGGTAGTTAAAGGCCCGGTCCCACTGGCCGACAGATGCAAAACGTATGCATCAAGGACACAGCAGACAAGCAAAATTTTACAGGTGGCTCCATCCGTTGTCATCCGCTCCCAAAAGTGGCGAAAATTTGCATAAACAGAATGGAAAAGAATGGAAAAGAAAGGACGTGGGTAGTATTTAGCGGGGATGTTAAACAGATGTTCATAGGAAGCCTAGCAGGTGAAAGTGGATGGAAGCGGATGACACCTCCGAAGGGGTTCTGGGGGATAATTGCAAAGCGGATGCATAGCGGATGAAGCGGATGCATCACATACACCTAAAGGAAAGAAAGGGGGTGCTGCACGGATGTATATCAGATGCAAACCATTCACTGCGCATCCTTTCTATTTCCGTGCTACTAACTCTGTGTAGACGTTCTGTGTACCTTTTGTTTCCTCCCTCTTTCTGTTTTCAGCTGCAGTGGATGTGAGTTGCGAGGATGCCCAGAGGATGCAGAGAGGATACAGCAGACGTTTAACGGATGATAACGGACATAGAACGTTTGTTGCCCGTATATGTCATGGATGTACATCCTACGCGGCGGAAAGTTCATCCGTTCACAAAGTTTTGTGCAGCTCAAAACTTCTTGCATGGATGAAATCACAGTGGACGGATGCTCGACGGATAGAGCGTATGAAACACATATGTAATGAGTACACAACGGATGCATAGCATTTTCCAATGGATGGCAAGCTTTTTTTAACGTTTTACATCCTCTTTGCATCCGTAAGTGCAGTGAGACTGGGCCTTAAAAGATGCCATTACTATGTAAGCTTAAATAACATTGTGATTAAAAAGGAGCACTGAAATATCGAATAACTATTTTTTAAAAATATATATATATTAATACTAGGATTACATGAATTTTATTATGTAACAAATATTATTAATATTATTGCCATGTGTTTTAAAATAATGATACCCAGATGCTACACTATTCATTTATTAATGTTGATGTATATTTTAAAAATAACTCCCCCTCCCCCCCCAAAAAAAGAGGAAAAAAACCCACTTGTGAGATAAAGCAAGACAAGAATTCCCCTCAATGAAAACAGAGATTGGCCCTTGAAATCACAAGCACGTTACCATTTTTGAAGCTGCATTCTCTGAGTTGAAATTGCATTAACATAAAACTGTCATAAGGATAAGTCTTAAAATACCTCATTATGATATTGTGCAATCACAAGTGAGTTGCTATCGAAGTGTTGGAACTACATTGTTGCCTTAAATACCTCTTTGATTATAATTTCATGCTTACCAATAATTGAACTGATGAGATGATTTTGGTCTTATCTTTGAACCTAAACTTTCCTGAGGTCTTTGTAGAAAAAAACTCCAGAAAAACATATGTAATTATTGCAAATCAATTTAATAACATTTGAGCAATATATTCAAAAACATCATTGGGAAACTGTTCTATTTTTCTTGCTTCTAGTAGCACCATGTATACAGTTACAAGTGATACATAACTATGAAAAAAGTATTCGCATTATATACAATTAAATCCACTCTCTTATAAAACAGTTTTATCAAGCCAAAAATTTAACTAAAATTTAAATACACTTACTTTCCATTCCTTTTAGTTCTAGCCACTGAAGAGAAAGTATTCTTTGGTGATGTTATCTAAATCAGGGGTCGCCAACCTTTTGGACCTCAAGGACCACCAAACTCATTATTTTAAATCCTGCAGACCACTAATGTGAATTTTGACTGACATGGCTTGCTGACATAGGTAAGAGGGAGAGGGAGAGAGAGAGAGATCTAATCTAACCTCAGAGAGGTTATGGTGATGTTCTCTCTCTCTCTCTCTCTCTCTCTCTCTCTCTCTCACACACACACACACACACACTCTCACTCACACACACACACACATACATCCCTCACACCCCCAAGGGCCTTCCAAGGCAGCCAGTTTCCTACCCTGCTTTTGAGCTCCCTTCTCAGAGGAAGGGGGAAAGAGAGAGCTGATCTAACCTCGAGAACTGGTGACTTACTTTCTCTTTTTTCTCTCTTTCCCTCCTTCACACAGCTCCACCCCCTCCAAGGCAGCCACATTCCTAGCCTACTTTTGAGTTCCGTTCTCAGGCTTCATGCAAGGAAAGCAGCAGAAGCAGCAGAAGTCTTTCTTTCTCTGCCCCCAAACTGTCAGAAATGAGTCTTTGCTAGTGCAGCCTCTTGGAGCAGGATGCCTTGCAGGGTCCCAAAGACTCATTTCTGGCAGAGTTTGGGAGAAAGAAAGACTTTTGCTGATTTCCTTGCATGCAGCCAAAAGCAGAAGAAGAAAGAAGCAGAAAGAAGCAGCCTAGTGGCCAGATGAGGCATGTGGGGTGAGTGGGACAAGTTCCCCACCTCCACCTTTTCCCCCTCCCCTGACTACCTCATGTTGTTTGCAGTGCAAGTGACACAAGCCTTCTGTTCCGTACAGCCTGCATTGCTTTGAGGGGTGTCACTTTGGGAGTGACATTTGTCTGCAGACCACCAAAATTTACTTACAGTCCACCAGTGGTTGGCAACCACTGTTGGTTGGCAACCACTGCTTTAAATGACTAGTCTATGCTTTAAGACTCATGGTGGAGTTTGGGGGAGAGAAAGGCTTTTGCTGCTTTCCTTGTGTGCAGCCAAAAGCAGAAGAAGAAAGAAGCAGAGAGAAGCAACCCAATGGCCAGGCAAGTTTCCCCCCCTCCACCCTTTCCCCCCTTCCCTCACAACCTTGTATTTTTCCTAATGCAAGCGATGCAAGCCTTGTGTTCCCACGGGCCATGTGGGCAGCATAGCCTTGTGTTCCCCTGCAGCCTGGATTAATTGCTTTGGGAAGGAGCTCTGGGGGTAACATTTCTCTGCGGACCACCAAAATTTTCTTGTGGACCATCAGTGGGCTGCGGACCACCAGTTGTGACCATTGATCTAAATCATCTTTTTGGGTAAGGTACTTAAATTAGCTCCTTTCCATTTTTATTGTATCTATCTCCATTGAAACCTTCTTTGTCTTCTGATCCTTTGTTTTCTAGCCTTTCAATTGCCAGATCAAGATGCACCTGCTTTTATGTGAAAAAAGGAAAGAGTCAGTAATGGACAGAAGGTAGTGCAGCAGGATAAAATGGGCCAGCCAGCCCTTTTCAGATCCAATCATTGTTGCAGAAGTGTATCTGCCTCAAACAGTAAATGCATTAAACATTGAGGGAGGTGAGAATCATGCTCCACTGTTCTAACAGGAGTTTAAAAATCATTTAAAGGATACTAAATGTTGCACATTCCCACAGTTTTATTTAAAACCCCTTTATTATACAGTCATAAAATTGCAAGATTTAAGCACATATAGAAGCATAAATTATGCAAATAGTAAAGAATGAAACTTCTGGTGTCCATTCCAATTGTAGAAAGTGTCCCATGCAATTTTCAGACAAATCATTTATAATTTTTTCAAGAAGGAAGCATACATCCAAGATATCAAATATGACACCTGCAGGCAAAAATTTATCTCTAATAGAGAGAGAGAGAGAGAGAGGGAGTGAGGGAGGGAGAGAGGGGGGAGGGAGAGAGGGAGAGAGAGAGAAAAGGAGAGAAATCTTGTTCAAAATCTGTTTTCAGAAAGTTGAACAGAAATGCATTGCTCTGAGAAATATATTTTCATTTTCATACACTTCTTTTCTGGAGCACAGCATTATCTTATGACTTACACTAACAGCAAATCAGTCAATCCTTTGCTTACCAATGCAAATTTTAAACATAACCTTGGCAAGCCTGCACTAAATTAACAGTAGGGAAATGATGAGGGGATTGAGGTTTATACTGTGAAAATATAATATAAACCTGATAGGGAAAAATAATCCTATTACTGGACTGTGCATATCATGTTTAAATAAAACTGTCTGAAATAAATGTATGGTTAAAATGAAGCTGTAAACAAGTATTGTGATATATTTCCCAATCGTAAATGTAATAAAATTAAAACTATAAGCATGCATTTGTGTCCCTCTGAAATTGAGAATGCTTCTCTTTGTGTAAATTAGACATAATAAATATCTGATTAATTAAGCAAACATATAATTAATTCACTGGGGATTGGAACCTAATAGATAGGATAAAATTGCACCTCAAAGAGCTAGTTCAGTGATATGAGGATGACAGCAGCTACCTGGATCCCACAGAACGGGCATGTCTCAAACAGGAGCTAAAGAGATTATTTTATACATGCATAGAAAGCATAGCAAGGATCCATAATAATGTAGTGGTTAAAACACCTGGTTAAAAACCAGAAGACTGGCATCTAGTACCATCTTCCATACAAAGTCAACTGGGTGACATTGAACGAGGCACTCTCTCTAAGGCTAGAAAGCGGACAGCGGTAAACCATTCTGAAATCCTGTCAATAAAACTGCAGTGAATTTTCCAGGCAATTGTCAAGAGTCAACACTTGCCAGAAAGGAAGGCAGGGAGGAAGGAGGGAGGGGTTGAGGGAGGGAGGGACGAGGGAAGGAAGAAAGGAAGGAAGGAAAGAAGGAAGGAAGGAAAAGAAAAACTTGGCTAATTGATGTTTGCAATGTGTGGCTTTGTCCTTTTCTTTCTTTGCCAATTTTTCCAAGGACTTTGAATGGGTATAGTGAAGAAAATGAAAAGGGGATTTCCAGTTTGGGCTTTTTTGGCAATGGACCAAAGTTTGAAAAGTAAATACAGGTGAAACTCAAAAAATTAGAATATTGTACAATAGTTCATTTATTTCAGTAATGCAACTTAAAAGGTGAAACTATTATATGAGATAGACTCAATACATGCAAAGCAAGATAGTTCAAGCCATGATTTGTTATAATTGTGATGATTATGGCTTACAGCTCATGAAAACCCCAAATCCACAATCTCAGAAAATTAGAATATTACATGCAATCAATAAAACAAGGATTGTACATTGAACAATATCGGACCTCTGAAAAGTATAAGCATGCATATCTACTCAGTACTTGGTTTGGGCCCCTTTTGCAGCAATGACTGCCTCAATGCAGCATGGCATAGAAGCTGTCAGCCTGTAGCACTGCTGAGGTGTTATGGAAGACCAGGCTGCTTCAATAGCAACCTTAAGATCTTCTGCATTGTTCGGTTTCATGTCTCTCATCTTTCTCTTGGCAATGCCCCATAGATTCTCTATGGGGTTCAGGTCAGGAGAGTTTGCTGACCAATCAAGCACAGTAATTCCACTCTCATTGAACCAGGTTTTGGTGCTTTTGGTAGTGTGGGCAGGTGCCAAGTCCTGCTGGAAAATGAAGTCAGCATCCCCATAAAGTTCACCTGTGGAAGGAAGCATGAAGTGTTCCAAAATTTGCTGGTATACAGCTGCGTTGACCCTGGACTTAATGAAGCACAGTGGACCAACACCAGCAGATGACATGGCTCCCCAAATCAACACAAACTGTAGAAACTTCACACTGGACTTCAAGCATCTTGTGTGTGTGCCTCCCCATTCTTTCTCCAGACTCTGGGTCCTTGGTTTCCAAATGAGATGCAAAAGTTGCTCTCATCAGAAAAAAGGACTGTGGACCATTGAGCAACAGGTCTGTTTTTCTTTAGCCCAGGTAAGACGCTTCTGACACTGCTTGTTGTTCAGGAGTGGTTTGACAAGAGGAATACGACATTTGAAGCCCATGTCCTGGATCCATCTGTGTGTGGTGGCTTTTGATGCACTGACTCCAGCCTCAGTCCACTCCTTGTGAAAGTCCCCAACACTTTTGAATGGCCTTTTCCTGACAATCCTTTCCAGGCTGAGGTCATCCCTGCTGCTTGTGCACCTTTTTCTTCCACACATTTCCCTTCCACATAACTTTCAATTAATGTGTTTTGATACAGCACTTTGGGAATATCCAACTTCTTTTGCAATTACCTTTCCCAGTGCTTCCTGCTGAACCAGACTAAGAGACCATTTAAAGGCTCAGGAACTCTTTGCAGGTGTTATGGCTTAATTAGCTGATTAGAGTGGGACACTTTGAGCCTAGAATATTGCACCTTTTCACAATATTCTAATTTTCTGAGATTGTGGATTTGGGGTTTTCCATGAGCTGCAAGCCATAATCATCTCAATTATGACACATCATGGCTTGAACTATCTTGCTTTGCATGTAATGTGTCTATATCATATATTAGTTTCACCTTTTAAATTGCATTACTGACATAAATGAACTTTTGCACGATATTCTAATTTTTCAAGTTTCACCTGTATAACATTAGGAAGAAGCAGAAGAGAGGATTACAGTGGGGAGAATCAGAGAGAGTGGGGAACAAAAAGGTGGGGTGAGAAAAAGAAGGGAAAGATAAAAAGGAAAAGAAGATATAAGGGACAGAAATAAAGAAACGGGAAACGTACAAGGATTAAAGGTATTAGCCTATTTAAAAGACATAAAGATAATGGTTAAAATATAAATTCAAAGACAGGAGTCTGCAAGGGTACAAGAGACAGTTGGAAATAGTAACGAGCTAGAAAATATGAAACATAGGTGACTAAAGTGAAAGACAAAACTGGTATTGTTTTGTAATGGAATGTTTGCTAACAATTAAATGAAATAAAGAGAGAAAGAGAACAAAAGTAAAAGAAGAGGGAAAAGAGGAAGGAAATGAAAATACTTTAATTGTTCTTAATGATTTATAATATACAATTGAAAAGAAATGTAAAAGATTTATAATGAAATCAATATCAGTTGGCAGAATGAATTTGAATAGAATAACCATTCTATCCATTATTGTTACACAGTATTTTTCTTTTATAATTTAGTGTGTATTTTTAAGGGTAAGTACCAAGCAGAATTTGGTTGATAAGAATTATATGATATAAAATAGATAATATAAATTTAAGGCAAGGTCCACTGGCCGACGGATGCAAAACGTATGCATAAAGGGCACAACGGATGAGCAAAATTTCGGGGGTGGCTCCATCCGTTGTCATCCGCTCCAAAAAGTGGCGAAAATTTTCATAAACAGAACGGAAAAGAACGGAAAAGAACAGACGTGGGGAGTACCTAGCGGGAATGTTAAGCGGATGTTCATAGAAAGCTTAGCGGATGACAGCAGATGGAAGTGGATGACACATCCGAAGCGGTTCTGGGGGAGAATTTTGAAGCAGACGCATAGCGGAAGGGGCGGATGCATAGCGGATGAAGTGGATGCATCACGGACGCCTATAGGAAGCAAAGTGGATGCTGCACAGATGTTTATAGGATGCAAAGCGTTCACTGCACATGTGGGGAGTATGAATTGCATCAGCTCCGCAGATATAAAAGGATGCAGCACACATGCAGTCAGCATTCAAGGGAAAAACGTGCTGCCACATACATCTAGGAGGAACACCATGGTTCATCAATCAGGGAAAAAGAGGAAGCCCATGCCTACCTGTTCCAGCCCTGGCAAGAAGGCCAGAACCAGCATCCCACCCCCTGGCACTGACTCTGAAGCTGCTGCTGTTGCTGCTGCTGCTGTTGCTGCTGGTGTGGTGGACCAGCACCAAGGCCCTCAAAGCCCTGCTGATGAAGGCCCTGCTGTTCAAGCCCCTGAAGGCCCTGATGCTCAAGCCCCTGAAGGCCCTGATGCTCAAGCCCCTGAAGCCCCTACCAGAGGGAGGAAGAGGCAAGGAAAGGAGGAGGGAGAGAGGAAACAATACAACGTTTCCGAGGAGCATGAGGATGAGGTGCTGGAATGGCTGAGGGAGAACAAGTACCTCTGGAGAAAGGGCCATGGACTCTATCATGACACCAAGAAGAAGCAGGCAGCTTGGCGAGACAAGGCAGAGAGCCTGGGGTACACTGCAGATGTACTCCTGGGTTGGCAGAAGTACATGCACACCTGGTATGGCAAGCTACACTTCAAGAAATCCGGGCAGGCCGCTGTCAAGCTCACTGACCGGGAGATGTACGTCATGGCCAAGTGCAGTTTCCTGGAGGGTGAGATCCGTCACCGAGGAGCAGCCCCTCTGAGACCCCTCTCCCTCAGACAACCCACAGACAGCCAGTCCTCTTCCAGCCAGGAGCCAGCTACCCTGTCCAGGCAGGTGTCTTCAGAGGGCCCCATGGCAGAGACCCCGCTGACAGCTGCACTCCCCATGCTGGCAGACTTGGAGGATCCCCTGTCACAAATGGAGGAAGAAGCAGCAGCCACCAGTGGCCAACCCACCCCCACCCCCAGCTCCAGAGGATGCAGGCAGAGAGGCAGACTGCAGGTCCAGAACCACAGTGTCCTGTTGGAGATCAGGGACACAATGAAGACCAGCACAGAACTTCTCTGTCAGCTGGTCCACTTGGACAGAGGATCCTCGAGCCGCCACACCTTCATCACCTACGTGAGCCACATCCTCAGGGACCTGCCTGAGGCCCAGTACCAGGTGATGAAGGAGAAGATAACAGCACTTCTGCACAACCCTGAAGGCCCAACTGAAGCTGCTCCTATCCAGTCCAGGTCTGCTCCTCCACCCCAGGTGATGTCACAGCCCTTCCACGGCTTTCAACAGCCCCTCACCTACCAAGGCTATGACTATCAGGACTTCCCACAGCAAAAACAGACCTTCCCTGTTCAGGCCCAGGTTTATCGCATGCCACAGACTCCAGT
This sequence comes from Laticauda colubrina, assembly GCA_015471245.1. Taxonomy (NCBI): domain Eukaryota; kingdom Metazoa; phylum Chordata; class Lepidosauria; order Squamata; family Elapidae; genus Laticauda; species Laticauda colubrina. Next base: position 49,119,647 of record BLBF01000006.1, on the reverse strand, counting down.
CCTCACCCAACTTCAGACCAGACAGCCCCACTACACTCCTCCTTCCTCCACCCCACAGCCAAGCCCGTCAATGGACAATCTGTCATCAGTCTTGGGCCTCACATCTCAGGTCCTGAGGGGCTTCTCAACCTCATGGGACTGTTTTAGTTCTTGGACAATTTCCTGAACACACCATCCCCTGTTGTACTCTTGGGGCCAAGCACCCCAATGGCATCTCAGACCAGCACTCAAGCCACAGCCACTTCCACAGTCCCTGCCCGCTTAACAGCTGAGACCATGGACATGACTCAGAGTGACTGAGAATCGTGTCAGAGACTGAGTTGTACTTGTTCAGTTTATCTTTGCTTAAGACACTTTACTTGGTTCATTTTGCTTATTTAATAAAGTCATAAAGTTTACCTAACAAAGTTAATAAAGGTTATCTTTGCTTAACACACTTAATTCAGTTTACTTGGTTTATTTTGCTTATTTAATAAAGTCATAAAGTTTACCTAAGACAGTTAATAAAGGTTATCTTTGCTTCAGACGCTTGGTTCATTTTTTTACCTCAGTAAAGTGTTGGTGAAAACTTTTAACAAATGATTAAGCCTTTGCATGCTTGTGGGATAGATAAGGATAGCTGTGGAATAGATAAACCTCCAGTGCAAGCATAGTGGGACTGTATGGTCCCCCATCCCAGCTGCCACACATATGGACCCTTATTTTCAATAACAATTTATCAATTGATCAACACATTTTAAAATAAACAAAGCTCTTTATTAATGCCCTATTCATTGTAGGACCACTCAACATACATGGCACAATGTCATCAGTGTTTTGCGACAGCCTCAAGGAAGCATCCATTAATCATCTATCATCCTGTCTTGCCACTCCACTGCTCCAGCTGGGGAGTTGCACCAGTGTCTCAGTAGGTTGTGCTGCTTCTTCCCTTCACGTGAAGCTTTGTTGGGGCCTTGTACATCCACAGTGTCTATCAGGTTTCATCTTTGCCTCCATTCACCAGGATCCATGTCACCATTGCCTTGCTGGAGGTCCACGAGCCTGTTCTGCAACACTGGGTAGCAGGTGTGCATGAGATTGTGCAGGATGCAGCAAGCTTCCATGATCCTCCTCACAGTCTCTGGGCAATGCTGCATGGTGGTGAGAAGTACCTGGAAGCTGTTTGCCAGGATGCCAAAGGCATTCTCCACCACCCATCTTGCCCTGGACAGCCTGTAGTTGAAGATCCTCTCTTCACGGGTGAGGTATCTTGAACTGTATGGCTTCATGAGGTAAGTTCTGACGGAGAAGGCGTCATCCCCCACAATGAAGTAGGGCACATCTTGTGTGTCATTGGGTAGGGGGTCTGGATCTGGAAAACCCATGATGAGGTTGCATTCCATCCCATCCTTGAGGTCACTTGCATTGTATACCTGGCCATCTGAAGCTGACCCGTTGCCTGAAGCATCGATGTACATGAACTTGTAGTCAGCATCAACCATGGGAAAGACAATGGTACTGAAAAAACCCTTGTAGTGGACCCTGAGTTGGCTGGAGCTTTGCAGGCCACGTGCTTCCCATCTATGGCTCCAACGGTGTGGGGAAAGTTCCACCTCTGATACCACTCTTCTGCAAGTTTCCTCCAGCCTTCTTAAGTGGTGGGGCACTTGAGGAGCTCTTCCACGTATTCTTCAATGATGGCCTGCACCACTTTTCTGACCACTTTGCTGATGCTGTTGTGTGGCACCTTCCATGCATACTGCATGTTTCTGTATGTGGTTCCAGAGGCCAGGTGGCACAGAGTCAGCGCCACCTTCAGTCCAGGGTCCAGGTTGGGACGGAAGTTGGTTCTAGGCTTGGTCAACCTGGGTCTCAGACGCTCTACAAGTTTGTCAAACCTGGCTGGTGGCATCCTCATGAAGTAATGGAATGCATGAGGGTCTTCATTTCTCAGCTCCACCATCATCTGGTCATACAGTCCAAACTCCATTCTTCTCACGATCCATCCTCGGACCCATACAATTCTTGGACATCTTCTTCTCCTTCTGTATAAAAGGTGAAACAATCTGAACAGGTTTTGGTTCTGGTGATGAGTGAGTGCAGCTATCATATGGACTGTGTCATCATCCATGGTGGAGAACAATTGATGATGTGGAAGACCAAGACCAAGGGTGAAGAGGTCTGTACACCATGGCTGCTGGACTCATTCTGAGATCCAGATGATTTTCTCCCCCTTCTTATAGGAAATATAGGTAATCCACTATGCGGCCTTCTCCATACTCTAGACATACTGCAGACATCCTAAATATCTGAGATACATCCCAGATACAAACGTTTTTTCCATTTTAATCCTTTGTGTACGAGATGCATATGCTTACATCATTTCTATTTCCGTGCTACTAACGCTGTGTAGACGTTCCATGCACCTTTCGTTTCCTCCCTCTTTCCATTTTCAGCTGCAGCGGATGTGAGTTGAGGGGATGGCCAGAGGATGCAGAGAGGATACAGCGGATGTTTAACGGATGATAATGGACATAGAATGTTTGTTGCCCTTATATGTCGCGGATGTACATTATACGCGGCAGAAATTTCATCCGTTCACAAAGTTTTGTGCAGCTCAAAACGTGTTGCACGGATGAAATCGCAGTGGATGGAAGCTCGAGAAATAGAGCGTATTAAACATGTATGCAGTGAGTACACAACGGATGCATCACATTTTTCAACGGATGCCAAGCTTTTTTTAATGTTTTACATCCTCTTTGCATCCGTAAGTGCAGTGGGACAGGGGCTTTAATGTTATAATAGTATAATATATATGTTAAATGTTTAATGTGATTTGAAAGGAGAACAATTATAATATATAAATGTGACTTAGTAATCATAGGGGAAACCTTGCTTTTCAATGCCTGAATGGGGAGGGAATTGTTTTTTTTTTTTTTCCCTTTCGGGATGATGATGGAAAAAGAATGTATGAAATTATAAACAGGATAGACAAAAGTACAAATATAATGAATATAGATAGATACATAGATAGATAGATATAGATATAGAGATAGATAGATAGATAGATAGATAGATAGATAGATAGATAGATAGATAGATAGATA
>BLBF01000006.1:49080386-49116551 GCA_015471245.1 Laticauda colubrina | reverse complement strand
GATATGATATGATATGATATGATATGATATGATATGATATGATATGATATGATATGATATGATATAATGAAAGGATAATCATAATTGAGGAAAGTGAGGGAAAGGAAAATTATTGAGAAACTGATAAAATAGTGGCAAGATATGAAATTGAATACAAAGATTGTCCTGGCTGCCCTCCATGAACTTGCAGAGACAGAAAATTTCCATGTCAATAAGAATAGGGTTACAATTGACTGTTCAGTTTTATTCACCGTTTATGGTGATGCGTTTTAAAATTCCCAGATATATTTCTCAATTTCCCACAGAGAACTTTTAAGCAATTGGTATACCTGTCACATATGATATTTTCTTTCATTATTCCATCAATCCTAGCAGCAAGAGACAGATGCTTATTTTTGAGATTGAAGTCTCTTCTATAGTATTTTCAGTTTGTGGGACTTCTTGAAGAAAATTAGAAATAGAAAACTCTGACTTCTCTAAATATGTGTAATTTACCCTTAAATCTGTTTTCTAAAGTATTAATGACGAACAGAAATTTTGATATTATGTTTTAAGTTTTTTGTCTTAAGACTTGGAATTTGAAGTGTCCATATGTTCTGAATTTAATTCTCAACTGAATTTCTATGATTACAATCCTTATGGACTGAAGCAAAGAAGAAACATTCTTTATGTTCTCAGACCCCACTCCCAAGTAATGGCCTGTGTTCATTGTTTTTCCAGACATGTTTTAAGAAAGACATTATAACAATATTATAGAGACAAAATATAATTTACATGTTCTCAGTTATATATCTAAGAGGTGCATAAGAGAGAGGAAAAGGAAATATTTGAAGTTAATTAAGGAATGCAGTAATTGTGACTAGACAAAAACTTCTTCTGAATTTTAATTAAAATTATGCTCAATACATTGGCAGAAAATTAGGCAGTTCATAGGCACACATGCACTTACACATATGCACACATTAATACCAATTCTATTAAAATCAATTCTTTTGGAAAAAGGAATAAGATGTCTATGAATATCACTGTGGCCCACCATTTGTCCTTCCTGGCACAGGTATTTCCATAGTGCATGTAATGACTTTCCTGGACACTTCCCCAGATACCTCTTCATATGTCAGTTCAGAGAAAGATGAAAAAGTTCGAGGTAGGCTTGGAGGAGTTTGGTTAATGTCTCTAAGTAGTCTTATGAGAGGGATTTGGCTGAAGGGCAGTTGCAGCAGGAGAGTCCTGAGGCTTGAGGTGGGGAAAACATGTAGGTGCAGCTCGTCAGTGATGGGGAAGAGGAACTGCCTTTTGCACCTGATCCAAGAACATATAGGACATAGAAAAGGCAAGAGTAATCGTCCAAGATTACTCATGAGGAGAAAATCTTGCTCTTCTTGATGGGATGCACCAGAAGCTGACTATTTAGCACAGCAGATATATGGAAGCGATGCTGGGAACAATCTATTCATTTTCTAGCTGTGTGTTTTCTGGTCATTGTCATTCTTTCCTTGCTTTGTATTGACTTGGATTGTGTCTTGTGGACTGTTCTTGCCTCATGAACCCTCTTGTATTGTGGATCTAATTTTGTCTGGTGAGTTTATGTTGATTAGTGCTTTGTGCTTTCAAGTGCTTTGTGGACTCATTGACCATTGCTCTGTGAACTAGAATTGGTCTGCTTGTAGCTGGACTTAATTGGGACAGTTCTGGGTTTTTGGTGAAGGGAGTTTTGAGAGAATATTAATAAACCCACTAAACCACAGTTACATATTTGTGTGTATGAGAGGGACAGTACAGCATGACCCACTTATACAACTGAAGATGCACAGGACAACTGCTAGCCCATGAGTATAATTTGATTGACAATATTATGAAAAATACTACCAACTTTATCCAGCACACAGCTGAGATGGAAAAGCTGTAACCCATCAGATATAAATGAATTAGAACTCCCATAATCTATGAAAGAGATTAGAATTTTAAACATTTGGTGAGCTAATACCCATTCCGCTTTACAAGAACTTTTTGGAATGGGGACAAAACAAAGATTCTGTGAAGTATATGCATCAATATGTACATGATCACATGTGCATACGTACAGCATGTGCCTAAAACTTATTTCACATCTAACAAAATGTTTTCTTTCTTTTGGAAGATAGCTAAACTAACATGGCTATGGTTACTTCAGCAAGAAAAAATGCTGTATTTGCTACTTTTCACAACCATGAAAATAAATTGATTCAGTTTATTAAATATTCATATTTAAATATACAGTATATGTTATTGTTGATTTCAGTCTCTAAATTCAACACCTAATTTGATTAATTTCTAGAATTCTCTAATATAATATATTATAACTAATAATATAATAGAAGGGTCAAGCTTCTATTCTCATAGCTTTTAACTATGCGACTTTCAAGTTACTAATAATTTACAATAAACATTTTCAAAGAAGATCCTGCAACTTTGCTTTCAGATGCAAATTCAGAAGAAAGTTGTTTGTCACTTTCCCTTGAGGGTGAGGCATATTTTCTCTTACAGTTAATCTGGAGAGCATAACAGCTGGTGTTTAGGTCATTCATTTCTCTCAAAGGCTATGATTTATTCACTACTCTGTTACATAGCATTTGGTAACATCACAAGAAATGAAAATTTGAGATCCTCAGGAGCCAGACCAAATTCTATGCTACAAGAATTTTTAAGAGTTAACTCCCCAGGAAGGAAGATTTTGTTATGTGCAACTATGCATTCAGTATTATACTAAGCTGCTCTCTTTCTAACGTTCAGCCATAAAATATCCATTTAATCTCCACCTTTACCAGCAATTTGCAAGAAAATTTACCACTTTGAGCTGTTTCGTTATTTTTATTCATTAAGGCCTCAAAAGCAGTTATTAGTATGCAAGGTTAAGTTAGGCTAACCTTCAGAGTTCACAGTCTTAAAGGTTTAAGTACCCATATGAGCTCTGTTCAAGTGCAAAACACCTGATTGCTAAAATAACTGACTTTTAGACATGCATATAGAGTCCTAGTCCTCCCATTACACTTCAAGAACCAAGATTAAATTATATTCTAAAAATGAAGGAAGACACAACTCTCCTAACTGAAGTTTGTCTATGAATCACCACAAACTTCATCAGCATACTATTTTCTGCCTCTGTGTCAACCCCAATCCTACTTGCATACCTAGTAATTGCTTTTGGATAGTTTTATAAAAGGTGAAAATATTAAATATTTGTACAAATAAGGAAGTATTTATTTGTCTCACTTTGAAGTCCAGGATGAGATGGAAGCAATTTCATGTTCCCATGACAACAATAATAATAAAACCCATTCTCAACACAACAATAACAAAAGTTGCTAAGACATATCTATACTAAAATAAGATGTAGCTATGTAATGTCCCCAGCACTTTTCATTTTCAGCAGAGTATATCTGAGATGTCTGAAGCATCGATAGATAGAAAAATAATAGGTTCTTTTGATCTTTCTCAAAATGACTATATATACAACAATTTTCTTTTGGGCCCATAAATATTAGAGAAAACATATTTTTCCCTGCACTCTTTTCGCACAACTGTTCTATAACCAGTATCTATGAATCAAGGTAGGAACATAAGAATCAAATATACCCTCATATAGTAACCAAAGTATGAAGTTGATTTTCTAATATATTCGAGTAATCACAGTGTCAATCCTGATCCATTTTGAATTTGTTGCATAATTTATTTTAGGTTTAAAATAATTCTGTCCAAACTGAGAATACTCTTGTTTTATATTAGCTGTGAAATGTCTTTATATTACAAGTTATAAGCTCTGTTCACATCTTATCATACAGCTTTAAAAATGTTTTCCGTGTCATATCTCATTCTTCAGAATATATCATCTTTATTCACCATGTTTCTTCATGGTGCAGAATAGAGGAGCAATCAACTAATATCTTACTTTCTGTTTTGTTATGACTTTGTACATAAAAGGGTTAAACTAAAACAACCAAAACAACCTTTGGGACTATCATGCCGATTACATCCAATATAGTTTCCAGTGGATCTAGATAGTTCTGTGTCTTTTTAATGCCTGTTGTTCATGTCTTTCTTTCCCTGTTTGTTCCAGCATTTTATCCTGCTTTGTTAGTTAATCATTTTTGATGTTTTCATATGTTTAATTAATAATTATCGCATTCTTTTTTCCTAACTGAACTGAATAGTGTATGTGCTTGTGTGATAAGAATATGGTGATTGCTTGGAAGTAGTAGTAGTAGAAATTGCCCACAGTAATTTTCCAACACTTAGAAGCTTCAGCAACACATTTAAACAGGTATACTGCATTATTTGATACAAACTTCCAGATATTTTTGAGCAGTGTTTTTGGTCTGCTTTTTAAAAATGCATTTTCTATTATTACACAAGTATGAAGTCAAGCATGTAATGGCAATGTTGCAATATCCAGTTTTTAAGCAGCCTAATTCAAAATACATCTTAAGCCAGGGATAATCAATCATTCAAAACTATTGGGTATTTTTGGAATTTTGAAAACTGTTACTTTGGTGGTTGTGGCCAGTCATAAATTAGTCACAGATATATCTAACGGGAAACAATTATTAGGTTGCAGTGTCTAACTAGCTTTACAGAAAAATAAACAGCAGAAACATGGGAGATGCAATAAAGAAGGATTCAGGATTCTTCAGAATTCTTATAAATAAATACAAAGGGTTAGAAACAATTCAATTAGGCAAGGTCAAAAAATAGGCACATCAGGAATCCAGGAAAGTTCCTTATTGTGGCACAGTAAAAAGAAGAATCTGAAATGTCTGTCAAAAGTTCTTCTCAGCCCAATTTTATACAAACAACATCAAGGCAGGAATTTATTTCTTGAATTAATTTTTAATTTATTTATTTTTTATAAAAGAATAAATTCTTTTGAATTTATTTCTTATGCTTTCCTCTTTCTTGGGACTGAGTAATCTTCTTTCAAATTCTTTTCTTAAATGTTCGCTCATTCCTTTTCTATTTCTAGTTATGGAGCAGTGGCCAGATTTTGCACTGAACAGAAACCCATAATTTCTGGTACAAAAATTAACGATAGACTTCACCCTAATTACAATACACTGTGTATCCCCTATGTTCCTGCCTGAAATTTTCCGGTATGTATGCCACCCAAACCAAATCTCAGAATCAGAAGTATCTTTTATTGTAAAAAATGTCTCGGTCCCGCATAGATTTCAGGAGCTTTATCAATAAAACAGTGAAACATTGCAATCTAGCACTTTGTTTACCTTTGAAAGCCTTACTAATCTCACTACTTGCCTTCTAGACTTAGAATATCATGACATATGGTGACAAGCACCCACTGTCTACAGGACAAATTGGCAAGGCATTATTAGAGCATCATTAGCAAGTGGATACAGAAATAACAAATCTACACAATGCCATGATACAGTAAGCACCACAGTTTAAATAAGCAGGGAGCATTTACACAGATCGCTGCATTACTCAGCTTTCCTGTAAATCTATCTGAGAAATCTGAAGGGCCACTTTCCAACACTGCTCATTACTTATTTACCAGACTTGTCTATTGACTTTGGCAATCTGTCAGCTTAATCTGCTAGTGAATGATTTGGATGATAAGGATGGTGTAAAGGAATCTATGCCTAGTATTGGGAATAGGGAAGGAATGAGCAAATCAATTAAGAAGGCATTTTTAGAAAATATGACTCAGTCCTGGGAAAAGAATTCATGAAATAGAAAATAATCCTACTTTGATTTTGGCAAGTTTTCAACATTAGTTATTCTGACCAACAACAATAAAGAACATTAATCAGACCCCTACACTGAGTCTTTCTTGACCTTGCATATTTTATGTTCCATATTAACCTTCTTGTAATACTCTCACCTGATTGGCTAAGATGGACTGCACTGTGATTGGATGGAAGAACGACAGTGATTGGTCAGTAAAGAATCTGCCGCGATTGGCCGAGCCGATTGCAGGAGATTCAGAAGGCTGTCATTGGGTAAGAGCTGCTGGCAAGCTCTATAAGAAGAGCTGCCGTGGCTCGCAGGTCCAGCACAGATCTATACCTTTTAATAAAGAGCTGAAGTTACACTGGTCTCGAGTCTCCTTTTTCCCGCACTTCTACACTGGTGATGAGGGTGGGATACTGAGACAAAGAGACCAGTCGGGCACATGGCAACAGAGCTGAACAACTGATGAGATGGCTGACGAGATGCTGAAGCCACCGCAGCCGAGGCTACAAAGAAATCAGCGGCCAAGATGCGGCAAATGAACGCAATGGACCGGCCAACAATGTCGGAGACCAATGCATCTCCCGAGAAAAGAACCAAGGCTGGTCACAAAGCCACAACAGCACACCACAAGGACATTGAACTCTCACCCAATACCAAAGATGATGATGAGGAGATCTACAGATTGCAGGCAGAGCGAGACCAGCGGAGATGTCGTAAGTCAGGTTTCCAGTGCACTGGATATGGCAGCGACCACCCCCATTCAGAGTGCCAGTTCTTAGATGCCATTTGCTGGTACTGTGAGAAACGGGGGCACATTGCTAAGGTCTGTAGAAACAAATGAAACTACAGCCCAAGGCGACGCGACAACACCCCCTCCAGGAACCAAACAAATTTTCAGAGAAACGATGGAGCTGCGAGAATCGAAGCAAGCAGCTCAGCGAAACCCGACAATGTGAAGAAACCCACCAAACAGTCACCATCAGCCACTCAGAAAACTCCGACGCAAGAAAAGTGCACGTGCAGGTCAGCATCAAAGGCAGGCCATGCAGAATGGAAGTGGATTCCGTATCCTACCTCTCTATGGTATCCTGGGACATGATTAAGAGGTTAGTGCTCAGCTTACAAAAACAAGAGCTGGAGAACCAGAAACTAACCATTAAAGACTACCAAGGGAACAGAATTCCCGTAATAGGAATTCCATGTTATCTTCACTTCCATGTTATCTTCAAAAAGAATGGAAAAGTACTCCCGCTAACAATTGTGGACAGAGACCACCCAAGCCTGCTGGGTCTGGAATGGTTCGTGCCATTAGGAATCGAGGTGACGGGCATCAACCACGTCGAGGAAACAGACTGGGAGGAGGAGCTGATGAAGGAATTCCAAGAAGTTTTTGATGGACAATTAGGCAGGTACCGGGGATCCCCAATATAATTTAATGTGAACCCCAATATTTCCCCAATCCATCTTAAGCCAAGACGAGTTCCTTTCATGCTCAAGCAAAAATAGATGAGCAACTAGATAAGCTCATCACGCAAGGGGTTCTGGAACCAATAGATGATGCACGTTGGGAGACCCCAATAGTCACCTCAATAAAACCAGATGGGTCCGTAAGAATTTGTGGGGACTATAAAGCAACCCTTAATAATGCACTGCAACAGAGTGCATATCCAGTTCCGGTGGTACAGCACCTCTTACACTCACTTGGGGGAGGAAAAATCTTTGCAAAGCTCAACCTGGCATAGGCATACCAACAGTTGCCAGTCGGAGCCGAGACTGCGGAAGCGCAAACCATCGTGACCCACAGGGGGGCCTTCCTGTGCAAAAGACTCCAATTCGGAGTCAGTGTGGCACCAGGGGTGTTCCAGAGCTTAATGGAACAGTTACTGCAAGGCATTAAAGGAGTCATGCCATATTTCAATGATGTCTTGGTAGCAGCCAAGGACAAAAGACAATTGGGAAGCTGACTCAGGGAACTCCTGAAGAAATTTAAAAATGTAGGACTAAAAGTTAAAAAAGAAAAGTGCCAGCTATGCACTGAAAAAGTTGAGTTCCTGGGATATTTCATGGATAAAGACGGAATCCACCCTACCCAAAAAAAGATTAAAGCAATAAAGGAAGCCCCAAGACCTCAAAATAAGGCAGAATTACAAGCCTTTCTGGGACTAATCAATTTCTACAATGTCTTTTTGCCACAAAAGGCAATGACAGCAGAACCTCTGCATAGGTTACTCGACAAGATGTCCACCTGGTCCTGGGCCAAATGGGAAGAGGCCGCCTTCTGGAAGATAAAAGATCTCCTCACATCAGAATCAGTCCTCATCCAGTACAGCGAAACCCTACCACTGATGATGACCTGCGACACCTCTCCATTCAGCATCGGAGCTATACTGAGCCATACTCTGCCAGACGGGAGAGAAGCACCGATTGCATACTTCTCTAAGACACTATCAAAGGCAGAAAGAAATTATAGCCAGCTCGACAAGGAGGCACTAGCAGCGGTTACCGGCATGAAGCGGTTTCATGAATACTTGTACGGTAGGGACTTCATCCTCATCACCAATCACAAACCACTCCTGGTGATCCTGGTGGGGAGCAAGGCCATCCCCAACATCCTGTCACCCAGATGACAAGGTGGTTCGAGTTCCTTGCCGCCTACAACTACCAGCTAATACATCGCCCTGGGAAAAGCATCTCACACACCGATGCATTAAGTCGTTGCTCCTGGCCAGATCCAGAGGATGACCCCGCACCCACCACATCTACCCTACAAATAGAGACATTGCCCAACCTGCCAAAAACCGTGTCAGACATCGCTAGAGAGGCAACCAAAGACAGCAAACTGCCACGGGTTTTGAGCTGGATGGAAAAAGGGTGGCCGAAAACAGAGAGCAGTGACCAGTTTAAACCCTTCCGAAACCGGCAGACTGAACTATTCTCCCAAAAGGGATGTATACTATGGGGTGAAAGAATAGTGGTTCCAGACACCTTACAAACAAGAATATTGCACATGTTGCACGAAAGATACCCGGGCATCGTAAAAATGAAATCCCTATCCAGAAGTTACGTGTGGTGGCCAGGGATAGACAAAACCATTGAAACCTGGGTGGCAACATGTGACAAATGTCAAAGATCCAAACCAAACCCTCCCACAGCACCAACCCTTTAGTGGGAAACACCCAAGGGCACACCTTTTTAATTGCAGTAGATGCTTACTCCAACTGGCTGGAAGTAAGCCTTATGCAATCCACCACGACGGAAGCAGTTATAAAGCAACTAAGTGGATTTTTTGCCACCCATGGCCTACCCGACTTGATAGTATCTGACAATGGGCTACAATTCACGGCATTGGCATTCAAACAATTTCTTGCCGAGCAGGGCATACGACATGCATTGACAGCGCCCGTTCATCTGGCGGTGAATGGGAGGGCGGAACGAATGGTCAGATTCACCAAAGACACTTTAGAAAAAATGGACACAGAGAGCATACACAAGAAAAAAAAATAAACTATTAACAATACAATACATAACACCAAGTGCTAAAACCAATAAAAGCCCAGCCAAGCTCCTTATGGGAAGAAAACTCCAATCCCATCTAGACAGACTGCACCTGACATACAATCCCGAAAAACTACCAGACTCATACCGTACATTTAATCTGGGATACACTGTCTACACCAAAAAATTTTCAGGGGACCCATTGTGGGTACCTGCAACAATAATCGAAGTGACACGTCCCCAGTCATACCGGCTGGAAACGGAGGATGGATGGAATTGGAAATGACATGTCGATCAACTAAGATCACGAATAACTTCAAACAATGCCAAAAGCACACAAAATCCACAAAAAGACATTAATAAAAAAATTAGAGGTGGGAGAGAAACCCCAAATAATTATCAAAAATAAAGAGAAAATCCTCCTACGACACAGCAGCAAACCTAACACGAGCAACCAACACAAACCGAGCAGTCAATCCATACATCAATAAATAGAAAAAGAAACCAACAATACTCACCGGAAAGTGAAGGCAGCAGAATGGTATCAGCAGAAGATGACCCACACAGAACCTCACCCGGAAGGAACAGCCAAGCCAGTTCAACCAGCCCGGAAAGACCGGCTGGGAACAGGGAAGCCGACAACTCAACCGAACCCAGTAGACCAGGTGGGAGCTTTGGCGAAAGGCCTGACTCACCCTTGCAGGCAGTTCTATGGAGAAGAGCAGGAGCAACAAAGATCCCATCCGAACCGTCTGAAGACCACACAGCAACTGAGCTGCGCAGGTCAAGTAGGCAGGTTAAAAGCCCTGCCTACCTTTGCAACTATGACACGTAGGATGGACCCAAGAGGGGAGGGGTGTTCCATATTAACATTCTTGTAATACTCTCACCTGATTGGCTAAGTCGGACTGCACTGTGATTGGATGGAAGAATGACGGTGATTGGTCATATAAAAGAATCTGCCGTGATTGGCCGAGCTGATCGTGGGAGATTCAGAAGGCTGTCATTGGGTAAGAGCCACCGGCAAGCTCAATAAGAAGAGCTGCCGTGGCTCGCAGGTCCAGCACAGATCTATACCTTTTAATAAAGAGTTAAAGTTACGCTGGTCTTGAGTCTCCTTTTTCCTGCACTTCTACACTTTGAAATGCTGACATCCCCTTTAGGTTATGTTAATCAACTGGGAAAAATAAACGATGAGGCCTCAGCAGTGTGAACAATAAAACTGCCCTTTAAAGGGTTTCCAGTTTGCAGGGCTTCAGCAGCAGGCAGGAATCTGCGATCATGCAGGGTTTTTGCCTGGGCTTGCCACTGGAGCGTCCCGAGCCAGCTGGCTTCTGGGCTAAGCCACCTTGTAGAGGTGGCAAGACAGGGGAGCCCCAGCAGGGTTGAGGGGAGCCGCATCTCTCCTTCTCAGCTGGCTAAATTCCCTTTCCCAAAGGTGGTAAGAGCGGCAGTCAGAAATGGCCACCTCAAAGAAGCACTCAGTCGGAAAAGAAAGTGCAGGAGGAAGTTAAGAAGTGAAAGTTGACCAGGACAACAAGTAACAACCAAGATATCCTGGAATTTAAATTTTATAAAAGATACATCACTCCCAAAGAAGAGTCGGAAGCAGTGAATGAAAGTGAAAAGAGAAATATTTTTTTTTCTTCATTCTCCTTCCCTACGTAGACAGTGAAGAGAGCTGAATGAGAAATTGGAAAAATCCGCTTTGGCACCAATAGGTAATTAAACTGGAAATATAATTAAATGCCAAGGGATAAAAAAGATTTCTGAACACTAAAAAAATTCTTTTTTTTTTTTTCGTTATAAGAGGGAAGGGAGTGGAAAAGAATAAGGGTAGGATTTGGAAGGAGGAGTCTGCCTGGAACTGAAAAGAACTAAAAGTTGAATTTAAATAAGACTTCTAAAAGATACATTTTATCTGGAACTCTGCAACTAAACAGTAACCCCAGGAAGAGAAAGTGAAAAAAGAAGAAAGAGTTGAAAGAAACAGCTTGTGTGTATTTAGACTGTTTGGTGACATTGGAATCTTTGGAAATTATATTTGAATGACTAAAAACAATTTGGGTGGTTGTTTAAGAAAACTCTACAATGGCATCACTTCTGGATGAACTGAAAATGGAATCTAAAAAATATAAAGAGCCACAAGAAGGGAAGGACTCCTTTGTCTCCATTTTTCAATTTTTAGAAATGGCAATCTGCATCTATGAGAAACAACAAGAAAGGATTGTGCAATTAGAAGAGTGGGACAAAGAAGAAGCCATCTTTAATGAACAAGTAACTCTATCCAGGGAAGAAAGGGGAAAGGGGGGGGAAAGAGAATGGAGAATTTAAGACTTAAAAAAACAGCCAAAAAAGGGGGAAATAATGTAAAAAGTGGATATAAAGTTGGAAAGCAACAGAAAAGGGGAACACAGAAGAGGGAAATGGAGGTGGAAAAACAAGGGGTAAAAAGGAGAGAGAAAAGAAGAAAGGGAAGAAGGAAGGGAAGAGAAGTTACAAAGGTTTGGAGAAAGATGTAAAGAAAGAGGACTTATTCAGAGATAATGGGTGGAAATTTAACTGAAAAAGGGATTCTGTAAAGGTACATAAGATTGTATTGTTATATTTGTATTAGAAATAATGTTAGAAAATTGGAAATAACATATGATTAAAAAGTGGGTTAAAATAGTGTAATTCAGTGGAACTTTTGTTAATAAAAAATAAAGGAAATAAAACAAATGAGAGAATTGAATTAGGAAGGAATGAAAACATTTTAACTATTCAATGTTTTATAAAATATAAGTGAAGTGGGGGGGAAGGAATTATGGAAAGTTTATCAGTGTTCCCATAGAAGTATGATATCTATTTGAAAAGTAATGTGTAAAATGTTTAAGATTTAAATGAATATTAATATTAATGATAGAATTGAATTAGTCTGGATTGTTGTTTTAATTATATTATATATAATTTTTTCTTTTTAAAAAAATGTACTGTGTAGTTTTAGAATGTACCAAGCAGAATCCGAACCGAAGTTATGTATTATATTAAGTGTTATAACTTTAGGGGAAAGATATAAAGGCGTCATACTCCAATTAGTGATTACAGGAGAAATAGCATCCGTTGGTGCAGTGTGAAATGGGCTTAAGCTATAAACTAAATGTTCCAACATGGATAATTACAGCACTGCAAAACTGCAATTTTCCCCTGCCTGCCCTTATTTGTTTGGAACCTACTGTCTCATTGTGCTGAAATATTGCAAACTTCAACTCAGTTCTATCCTAGTAGTCATGCTTATTCTTTCCAGTGAATAGGAAAGGAGCTATGATTCTGAGTGAATTGAAATGGAGAATGCTCCATTTCTTGGTCTAGTTTCACTCTCTTTGTGTCTTTCCATCTCTCTGTCTATCTGTCATTCTCTCTGGTATGATGAACTACAGGACAAGCGAAACATTATGAAGCTTTTAATTTTTACACTACGTCATGTTATTTTGCAATAATTTCTTCAATGCCAATATCAGTAATTGATATGTGCTTAGTCCATGATGTCATTCTATTAATGTTGCATGTATTTCATAGTATATCATCGCACCACATTTTTAAAAATAATCTCATGGGAGCAGCTACAATAATAAATAAACAATAATTTTATTCACATTGAATATCTCTATTCACTTGGTTGTTGAATGTTTTGTGTAATAAAGTAAAATGAAATTTGTGCTCCAAGTACTTCACACAATTATAAAATATCTAATTAGAAGAGATTTTAAAAAGTAGTTAAACAGAACCCAAATTATGGTGGCAATATGCTTGGATTCCTACTATGCACACACTCTTTATAAAAGTTATATTTTCATTTAAAATAATACAATTTCTGTTCTCATCTCCTTAACATTTCTCCTTCCATTATGTTTCTAGATCAGGGGTGTCAAACTTGCATCATCATGGCAGTGTCATGTGATGAATCAGGACTTTTTTCACTAATCTAGGGAGGGGCTGGGTCAGCATGTGACATCTGGCCCATGGGCTGCAAGTTTGACACCCTTGCTCTAGATACTTGAAACTCACCTCAGTAGATAAAAGTATGTATACATTTCAGAGCTGTAAATCTTCTTTGAATGTCCTGCTCTCCTAAATAAAAGGCAAAGTTTAGCCTTATTATTAATTTTGTGGTACGATTTCAGGAGTTCCATATTCATTAAGATGAGTTGTTGGAAAATAATTTAGGAGGATAAGGCATTTATTCAGAAAACAGACACAGTGACATCATGAAGGAACATTTCTTTTCTTATAAGTACTGTGTACTTATAAGAAAGTACACAATCCTTCTCAGGTGGATTTGTGAGACATTTTATTTGCATAAACAGCTGTCTTCTTACCTCACTTCATCAGCAACAATCTAAGCAATCTAACCATCTAACCATCTAAGGGAGCTGCCATAATAGATCATTTTCTTATTCTTCAAACTACTCCCCTGCCTTTTCCTGCAACTAATTTCTTCAACTCATGGGGAGGAGGAACAGTGGGAGCAAAGCAAAGATTAGATTATTTGCTGAACCCATCATGACACTAGCAATGATGAGAACAATGCTGGTCTTTGGTAATCTAAAAATTGAGGCATATAAAGACATTGGAAAATCTATATTTTGCTATGTTGTATTCATTTCAATAAAGCTCACCTTGATTTGTTAGGCACTGCTTTTTCACCTAGCCATCAAAGAGATTGTTAAGAGGAAGATGAGTGAAAAACAGCCATCCAATTAAACTACAAAATTCTGAAAAGGTCAAAATAGTACATGCTACTAGTGTGGTTTAAAAAACAAATGAAGCATTTAAATGTCAATATTTCATTCTGCTAAAAATAATGCCAGACAATGAAGTTTAAGAAATTTCTGAAAAGAGCAATGACAATTAAGCTTAAATTTTGTTCTTTTCATTTTGTTCATAAATAAAATGTTATGTGGGTCATTCTGATGGAAAATTTTTGAAAAATAAAGAATCATACAATATGCTATATGAAATATAATTTAAACTGCTAGTTTGTTCCTATTTGTGACAAAGTACACCTGAAATCTTCACTTAAAAATACTTTTGTTTTTCATTACAGCAGTAGAAGAAAATATTTAGCAGGCAGGATAGACTTCCAAAGGCAGCTCAATATGAGCAACATAGTAACCTTGTTTTATGACTGTTTGCTTAATAACAGTTCAAAGTTATGACAGCTTCAAAATAAGTGATTAATGACTAGTACTTGCATTTATGACCATTGTACAATCCCCCATGGTCATGTTATTGCAGTTTTGGAACTAGTCTCACTTTTAAGACTGGTGGCATCCTTCAGTCACCTGATCATTACTTGAACCCTTCCAAATCAGTTTCAGACAAAAATGACATTTGACAGCTAGATTTGCATAACAAACCATGTGATTTTCTTAAAAATCATGTGACGCACATAACAACTGCAGTAAAAACAGTTATAAAAATCACACCCAATCATATGATGATTCTCTGTTTGACCATCCTGAAATTATAGTAGTACTTGTGCTCATAAATCATGATTGTAATGTCACCAGAAAGAAAAGGTCTGAATTTTATTTTATTTATTTATTTGCTTATTGGAAATTTGGGTAAAGAAGCTACCCCAGGATAATTATAAATATAATTGTAATATTCTTAAAATTACATTGTTTGTCTGTCTTATTTGAGGAAGACAATACTTAATTGCTATTACTGGGCAAAATATAATAATTTAACCACAAGAGTTACTACTTTGAGGACCAATCTATTGGGCAATGATTTTAATAGTTTCCTTCTTTCCCCTTCTTGCCCATATTTTTGATATCTCTATCTCTATCTCTCTATCTATCTCTCTATCTATTTATCTGTCATCTGTAGTGTGTGTGTGTGTATGTACTTATGATAATAATAGAGCCCAAAATTTGTTGCAAAAGATTTTGAATTATTATTGGTCATTCATAAGAAGGAAGCAGTAAAAGAGGAATGGAAAAATCTATAGATCAGCATTTTTCAATCTAGGCAAGTTGAAGATGGGCAAAGTTCATGCTGCCTGAGAAATTCTGGGAATTGCCAAAGTTGAGAAGCATGGATCTACCCTCGAGCTTAGAATTTTCCATTCCTGTTTTATTTAGAGTTTGGTGCAATTAAATAAATCAATTGTGGTTTCATTAACAAATAGTGATTAAAGCGATATGGACCATTACTAGACTTATTGTGAGGAACTGAAATTAAAAGTTGATCTGGGCTTCGATAATTAATTAAGGGATTATGGAAACAATGGAGACAAATGTTAACCTTAGAGTAAGAGTTTGGTGTATATTTACTTATATCTGTACCAAAGAAAGTTGGAAGTCATTCTTTTTCAGTTTTCCTTCTTCAAAAAATGTTTTATATTTTCTTTCTTAACTCTTTTTCTTTCCTAAGACTTTTCTTTTTACAAATCTGTTTTTTATCTGTTTATCCCTTAGCTTTGTATTTTTTTTTATGTATGATGGGATCAAATATTCAGCCATTATAATTCTACATTTCTTATTTCCAGAAATTATATCAAAATTTAGAATGAAATTCACTGGGAGCCATCTCATATAATGCAGGTTCTGAGTCTTTCTAACCAAAAAGTTTTTATTGATAGAAGAGAATATTTGTAGCTCTGGGTTGAACTATGGGTTTCTTGGTGCTCTCTGAGCTTGATAGTTTTCTTGTAGATATTTCATTACCAACCAGGTAACATCATCAATTCTAGAAGGGAATGGAATTTGCTTTTATTTTCATATACTAGTGGCTTACCCTGTCAGTGTTGATCAGTTGCTTCACAAACAGTATTTTGATTGGTGCTGGGTCTCTACAGCCTCAGGCAGAGAAGGGATATTCTGCAACCCTCCCTCAAATGTTCTTTAAAATACAGAGTTTCCAATCATTCCTTTAGGAACCTCCAACATGCAAACTGTGTTACTCATCCTAACATGGAACTTCAAAATTTTCTGTTTACTGTTTACTAGTTGAAAGTCAGTCTACATTTAATGTACATCTGACTATGGGAATATTTCTTCATAACTAAAAAATAGTGTAGTTTCTGTGCAGTTCAAATTTTGCTCATTGGATCTGGATGTCACAAAGGAAAGCCCATATTTTGTAATTAATCCCTGCACCCTGTTTTGGCTGGCAAAGTGCTGCAGTAGGCTGAGTGCTGTCATGTCCCCTGGCCATGCCTTCTCTGGCCATATCCACCCAGCCACACTCACCCAACCACTAAGGCATAGAACTGATTGTTAAATGATTTGAATACCACCACTGCTAAATTGTATATCTTGCTATAAAAACTTCAATGCTTCCTATAGTTCACTATTTTTTGCAGTTGTATCATAAAAGACATATAGAGATAAAGAATAATCATCTCAATCAAAGTAGTTGTAGGTTTTCATGGAATTTATTTCTTGGTCTGGTCTATATTGTGGACTGACATAAAGGTTGCTTTTATGTTTGTGTGTTGTATTCCTTTATTGGAACATTTTTGATGATGGCATTGTTGTTACTTCTTAGCCTACTACTTGTATACTGGAAATGAAGATGTGACAATGCAAGTCTTGTAGATGTTTCCTTTATATATTTGCTGGGAAGGAGTCTGAAGTCATATGCTTTCAGGTGCACACACACTGAATTGCATCCTTCATCTTTCTTTAATGCATTTTAAAGAATTATTAACTTTTCTACACTCTAAATTATTCCAGTAAAATAACCTTAGGACATTTTCACAAATGACAGCAGGAACAATTTTTGGTCTCTGAAGAATAATTTTTGAATGTTTTAATAAGCTAAAGAAAAAAGATTTACAGGCATATCAAAAGAGCAATTCTTGAAATTTTTGAAATTGTTATTTGCTAAAAGTTTAATACTAATGTTTCAAAATTGACATCATTTTCAAACAATGACCTCCTGTCACCCCAGCAAATGATACCCAAGTCTTCATTTTCTTTCTCTCAAATTATTCAGTTTCTCTTATTTTTTTTAATTGTTTTGAAGATTGAAATTGTTATATTACAACAATATGTTATTTGGCTATTGCATATTTGATTATTTCTCTTATTGGTTTTATATGATTTATAGTATTAGCTGTTCTAATTATTTTTATTTGAATACAAAAATAGTATTTTGAAGTAAATCTATTTAGAAAAAACTAGTTTCCCTGGATGTAATGTGACTGAGAACTATTCACACTATAGAAACTACTTGAAACAACATTTTGATATCATTCAAAATGATATTTGGTTGTTGTCCTATTACACATGAAGATTATAAAAATTGTTCTACACAATACGTATGTATGTATGTGCATAACAAATCATACTGTGTTGATAATTTCAATCTCTGAGATCCTATTAAAATATAGAAACTACCTTGTAACATGACTGATTGTTTCTTTCATATTTTCAAGAAGCTGCTTAGAACTAGGATTCTGTCTCTCTCTCCTTGTTTAGACTTGGAAAGCCTGATCAAATCATAGCATACCAGAATTTACAAAACATAAGATACCAAACTTCCCTAAAACTAGTGATTATTTGAAATAATAGGAAAGGAAAGGAGAGGAGAGGAAAGAAAAGGAAAGGAAAGGAAAGGGAAGGGAAGGAAAGGAAAGGAAAGGAAAGGAAAGGAAAGGAAAGGAAAGGAAAGGAAACAAAACAAAACAAAACAAAACAAAACAAAACAAAACAAAACAAAAGGAGAAACATTACTCTGGTGGATTTGCAAAAAAGTTAAATAATATTTGACTGAAACACATATACAGTATTAATTAAAAATATTTTTATTTTCTTTTTCTCATTTCTCAACAGCACATCTACCTCAAAAAGGAAGAATTAATGAACACAAATCACATAGTACATTTTTTGTATACACAATATCAGCAATAAGACTCTTTTGCTGAATGTTGGAAAGATTCTATGATAGCTATAATGGAAAACTGGCTAGTAAAGGAGATGAAATGGAGAGATGGTGAAAATAGAGAAAAAAGATGGTAAATCTTTTGTGGACTTTTTTGGAAGAAATGGGAAAAAAAACAAAATAAGATATATGATTTCAGTGGCTAATTTTTTTTGATTGTCTGGAAAAATGGAACATAGTTTAATGCTAAATTAAGAACTGAATTTAAGTTTTAACTATACCTTCTATAAAAGAAGTCAGAAGTTACTTTAATTTTTTTTGCCTTTTTGTTTCTTTCTATAATTTTTACCTTTTTGCACTTGTTGTTTCTTATCTTTCTTTAACTTTCCTTTTAAATTTATATTTCTCATTGACCATTTGTTTTTGGTAGTTTTTATCTTTCAGTTTTATAAAAATATTAATTATATTTTAAAAAGGATTTTTCAAATAAGAAATTCTTATTCTTATCAGTTGACACTGATATAACAGATTCAGAAAAACAAGTAAACAGCCAATTTAAAATAAAATTAAAGATATATATCATTATATATACTGATATATAGATATTTGTTTTCTTAGGTTTTCGCGGGTACTTACATGTGTGCTGTTTAGCTTCCTTCGGGTATTATCCCACGTCATTGTAGTTCTGTTAAAGTTGTAGTAACGTTTCAGCAGAATCTCATCTGCCATCATCAGGCTTCTGTATGGATATGGGTCTTACAGCTCCTGGTTTTAAATTTGAGGCTGGTCCATTCTGATTGGTTGGGAGCCTGGACATGTGTTCATTGGACTTGGAGTTTGATTGATTGGTGTTTCTGGTTTCTTCTGTCTGTTTTGTGGCTTTGATTGGCTGGCAACACTCTGTTCTTGTGTTGGAGGCTTTTAGTGCAGCTTGGCTCTGTGTGAAGGGACGGCTGCTCTTCATTAGCAAGCTGCTATTCATTAGCAAGCTGGGTTTCACCTGGGTGCCTGGTGGGGGGGTTAGGTTGGAGCTATCAGAGGGAGTCTGTTTTTGCCCAGGTGTTTGCCTGGCTTGTGGCATGGAGATCTTTCTATTTGAGAGTGCATCTATATATATAGATATATCAATACCTATGCAGATCACTTTCATGTTTCATGTTTAATTAATCTTTCAAAAAGGAATCATCTACTTTATATTGTTTCAGAAAAAAAGCACATCCTACTGATATATCAATTCTTGCAAAATTGTAGTAATTATTACATCACGGACAAAACTTACTGAACAAAATTTTGATTAAAATAACATTGAAAAGTCTTCTCCAGTCTGACATCCTCTAGTTACATTGAAATACAATTGCTATCATTCAGCATGTTAGTCTGCTCTTAATAGCTTCAGGGAAATGTGCCACCATCCATTTTATATCCAAAGCTTCGTATAGTTAATAGCAAAATCTGAAGGTATTTTCTGAAAAGAATTCATGTGTAGTCTTCTCTTAATACTTGTTGAGCAGAAACCTTAATAAATTCTAAACTTATGTAAATTCATATATGAATTTGTTGAAATTAGGGCTATGGACATATTCAGATTCCTACTACTTTTGTCAAAGGATTATGTTATACACTCTAACATTTGTGGAGATGCATGTTATATCATAATGTACATGCACAGGTTTGTATCCTATAGTTTGATGCTGAAAAAGCACTGCTTAAATTAGGACCCATATGACTCACTCCTCTCTTCCTATCCCCATTCCTCCCAGACCATTTTTATTAAGAACAATATCATTTCATAAAGCTGAAAAATATGCTGTTGCAAGCAGAATAATCATCGCTGAATTTTATTTTATGAACATGAAATGGCAGAGGGTATGCATATTAAGGAATCTATGTTGACTTCTTCACTTTCCATGTA
Organism: Laticauda colubrina; assembly: GCA_015471245.1. Lineage (NCBI taxonomy): Eukaryota > Metazoa > Chordata > Lepidosauria > Squamata > Elapidae > Laticauda > Laticauda colubrina. The sequence continues at coordinate 49,096,543 of BLBF01000006.1, read as the reverse complement.
TCCTTCAGTTACAATCCTATACTATAAATTCCACTACTTCTTCTCTTGGATTACTTTTGAAAATTTAACTCAGTTTGTTTCAGTCAGTAAAGCCTTCTCAAAGAACAAAAAAGTATTATTTGAAAATGCTACACTTTCAAATAACTGAACAAAGAACAAAACGATGGCTTTAGCAAGCTAATCATATATCTAAAACAGGGGTTCCCAACCTGGGGTGCGAGACGATATTCCAGGGGGTGTGAGAAAAGTCCAGGTTAATAATAGAATATTGGCTATATGTTGGCATTTTTATTTTCTTTTGCAATGTACTAACTTTGTTTTCATTTTAGAGTTAAGTATCGTTATTTAGTGGCTGTCACATACATAGCTGAAAAGATTGAATCCTACCATATATTTACCATATATTTCAGGGGGTGCGAGGTTAGAGTGAAATTTCTTTAGGGGTGCGGGGTGAAAAAAAGGTTGGGAACCACTGATCTAAACTATCCTGGTCAAAACCACAATCTTGTACTGTTGTTTTGACAATAAGAATTTCATCTGTCAGAGAAAAACCATTTGTAAGGTGAAACAGATAGTCAGAAAAGACAGAAAAATAAGATCTGTAAGAGAATCAGTAAAAGAATGTTCATAGAATATCAGATAGATTAGTTTTACAAATGTAAGAATTTTTTTGTACTGTAAAAAATAAAGGAGAAGAAAAATAACATTGTTGTAATTGCATGAGAAAAATATCGATATTAATAATAATGAAATATTCAGGGGCCAAGACAAAGTTGTTAATATCCTGTAGTATACCTGCAAACCTAAAAATTGACCATTGTTGCCTAGATTTAGAAGCATAGAGTTTGTTAATGCTTTTTACAGAAAACAGAATTGCCATGGTGAAGTATATTTAGAAATTTTTCTACTTATGAGACCAACTAACCATAGTAGAGCTAGTAAAAAGTATCCTTAAATCTGTAGTGTGGATGAGAGGAAAAATTGAAAAAGGCCAAGATATATGAGCACTGAATGGAGAAACTGATGCTGAATGTTGATCTGAGAGGAAACAAAGTAGAAAGGCTTTCACTCAGAGAAGTAATCAGCAATGAATGTTGATAGCATGGCTTCATGTATTGTTGTCAAGAAATCATGGGAAATGCTGAAGTGCCAAAAAATTAGATAAAGGGAAGTATTGTCATTGTCTTCAACCTGGGATGGGTGGGTGGGGAAAATCTGTTCTTATTTCATTAAAGATTCTAGCCAAAGGGTCACAAGTTATCACTCTGTGAGCATCTTGAAATTAAGGCTGTGGCTAGAAGTCAGTATGGATTTGTCAAGAAGAAGACTTGTGAAATGAATTGCTAGAATGTGCAAAAAGAATGCAATATTTCTGGATGTCAGAAAAGTATTTGATGGAGTATCTCATTACACTCTAATCACCAAGATAGTTAAGTGAGGTCTGGATGGTCTGACAATTCGGTGGATACCAAAAGAATCTTCATCATCTGGAATGAAAGAGCCAGAGGTATTCCACCAGATTCAGTCAACATTTATTCAACATTTTTAGAATAGAATAGAATAGAATAGAATAGAATACCTTTATTGTCATTGCATTCTACAAATAAAATGAAATTTGAAAGCTACTCCAGCACAGTGCCCAAACACCACATCACAATCACACTACAGACCATTTAAAATAATAATAATAACAAAACATCATCATCATCAACCCAGTCTAAAACTTATCTAAAGCACATAGGAAGTTAGATAGTTTAAAAATGCCACTATATACATAGGGCTAAATCACATATGCATAATCTGATTCAAGACAATTATTGCCTTGGAAAATAAACTGTTTCACAGTCTATTAGTCCTAATTTTAAGACACCTATAGTGTCTCCCTGATGGTAACAGTTCAAAATATGAATAACCAGGATGAGAACGGTCTATGGAGATGTTTAGTGCTCTAGAGAGGAGTCTGGTCTTCACAATCTCTTTCAAAGAAGAAAGAGAGCAACCTATGATTTTTTTGTGCTTTGTTTATAACTCTCTGGAGCATCTTCTTATCCACTGCAGAGCATCCAGCATACCATACCATTACACAGTATGCCAAAATGCTCTCAAAGGTAGAATGGTAAAAAGTAAAGGGCCTGTCACATTGGCTGACGGATGCAAAACGTTTGTAAAAAGGACACAGCGGATGAGAAAATGTTCCATCCGTTGTTATCCGCTCTCAAAAGTGCCCCAAATTTGCATAACCAGAGTGGACAACAATGGAAAGGAACGGACGGGGGGAGGACATAGCCAGGATGGAAAGCGGATGCTCCACGGAAGCCGAGCAGATGAAAGCAGATGGGAGAGGATGGCACATCCGCAGGGCTTCCGGGGGAGTACAGCGAAGCAGACGTGCAGCAGAAGGAAAGGATGCAGAGCAGATGCCGAGCGGATGAAGCGGATGCAGAGCGGAAGCCTAGCAGATGCCTAGTGGACGCCTAGTGGATGCAAAGCATTCACTGCACATGCGGGGAGGATGCATTGCGTCAGCCCCGCAGATATAAAGGGAAGCAGCTCGCAAGCAGGTCACCATTCAGAGGAAAGACCTGCTGCCAGACACAGCTCCAGCCAGCCAGCCAGCCAGCAAGCAAGCTAACAACCATGGGGAAGAAGAGAAAGCCTCTGCCATCTGCTGCCAACCCTGGCAAGAGGGACAGGGTCACCATCCCACCCCCTGGCCCTGACTCTGCTTCTGTTGGGGCTTCTGCTGCTAGGGCTGAATCTTCTGCTGTTGGAGCTTCTGCTGGCGCTGCTCCTGGTGCTGGTGCTTCTGCTGGTGCTTACTCTGCTGGTGCTGCTCCTGGTGCTGGTGCTTCTGCTGGTGCTTACTCTGCTGGTGCTGCTCCTGGTGCTGGGGCTTCTGTTGGTACTTACTCTGCTGGCGCTGCTCCTAGTGCTGGTGCTTCTGCTGGTGCTTACTTTGCTGGCACTGCTCCTGGTCCTGCTGGTCCTGCTGGTCCTACTGGTGCTCCTGGTGCTCCTGGTCCTGCTGGTGCTGCTGGTGCTCCTGGTCCTGCTGGTTCTGCTGGTGCTACTGGTGCTGCTGGTGCTGGTGCTGCTGGTGCTGCTTTTGCTGCTACTGTTGTTGCTGCTGCTGGTGGTGGTGGTGTGGAGGAGCAGCCCCTACAACCTCAAAGCCCCTCTGATGAGGGCCCAGATGGCCCTGCCAGAGGGAGGAAGAGGCATACACGTGAATGGGAGAGGAGGCAATACTCCATTGAAGAGGAACATGAGGATGAGGTGCTGGAATGGCTGAGGGAGAATGAGTATCTATGGTGGAAGGGACACAGACTCTATAGAGACACCAAAAGGAAGCAGGCTGCTTGGGCTACACTTCAGAGGTGCTCCTTGGCTGGTGGAAGCACATGCACACCTGGTACGGGAAGCTGCACCTCAAGAAATCTGGCCAGGCCATGGTCAAGCTGACGGACAAAGAGACCTATGTGATGGCCAAGTACAGCTTCTTGGAGGGTGAGATCCACCACCGAGGAGCAGCCCCTCACACAACCCTCTCTCTGAGGCAGCCTGCAGAGAGCCAGTCCTCTTCTGGCCAAGAGTCAGCTCCTGTGTTCAGGCAGGTATCTGTGGAGCATGCCACGACGGAGACCCCTCCGACAGCTGCATTATCCATGGAGGAGCGTGTGGAGGAGGCCCTGATGCAGTGGGAACAAGGAGAGGGCACTTCCACCAGAGAACAACCCACATCCACCCCCAGCTCCACCTCCACAGAAAGCAGGCAGAGAGGCAGACCAGAGGGGCAGAGCCACACTGTCCTGCTGGAGATCAGGGACACCATCAGAAGCAGTGTAGATCTCCTCTCTCAGCTGGTACACACCAACGTCCCATCCTCCAACTGCAAGTCCTTCCTCACCTACATCAACCAGACCCTCATGAACATGTCGGAATCACAGTACCAGGTGATAAAGGACAGCATCACCGGTCTTCTTCACAACCTTCCAGACCCAGCTGAACTTGCTCCCACCCAGTCCAGCTCTGCTCCTCCACCCCAGGTGATGTCACTGCCCTTCCAAGGCTTTCCACAGGCCCTCACCTACCAAGGCTACGGCTACCAGGAGCTCCAGCAGCACAGGCAGCCCTTCCCAGTCCAGGCACAGGTTCCTCAGATGCCACTGATGCCACCGATGCCAGCCACGCCACCGATGCCAGCCACGCCACTGATGCCAGTCATGCCACAGATGCCACCCATGCCACAGATGCCACCCACGCCTCACCTCGCTCAGCTGCAGACCAGACATCCCCAATACACTCCTCCTTCCTCCACCCCACAGCCAAGCCCGGCCTCAGAACATCTGTCATCGATATTGGGGCTGACACCCCATGTCCTGGAGGAAGGGGCTCTCAACATCACAGGACTGAGCCAGCTCTCTGAGAGCTTCCTCCACACACCATCCCCTGTTGTCCTCTCGGGGCCAGGCACCCCAATGATGCCTCAGACCAGCACTCCAGCAGCAGCCACCCCACAGCACCTGGACCCTTCACCCCTGAGACTGGGCACGCCTACGAGTGACCAAGAAGAGTAACAGAGACTGAGTGGCTACCCGTTGACTTTATCTTTGCTTAAGACACTTGGGTCATTTTTCTTTTACAGCTTGTTATGAATAAAGATTATATTTGCTTCACACACTTGCTTCATTTATTTTAGTAAATAAAGTCTTGGTGGAAACTTTTAGAAATGGTTTTAGTCTTTGCATGCTTGTGGGATGGGTTAAGATAGCAGTGGGATGCACAGGGATACCTTTGGGATGGGTAATAGCTGTGGGATGGGCAGGGATACCTTTGGAATGGGTAATAGCTGTGGAATGGGCAGGGATACCTATGAGATGGATAATAGCTGTGGGATGGGCAGGGATACCTGTGGGATGGGCAGGGATAACTTTGGGGTGGGTAATAGCTGTGGGATGGGCAGGGATACCTGTGGGATGGGCAGGGATAACTTTGGGGTGGGTAATAGCTGTAGGATAGATAAACCTCCAGTGCAACCATAGTAGAACTGTATGGTACACCTCCCAGGTGCCACACCTTTGGCCCTTCATTATCAATAACAAAGTAATCATTGATCCACACATTTCAACATAAACACAACTCTTTATTAAATGCCCTGTTCATTGTAGGGCCACTCAACATGCATGGCACTATCTCATCTGTGTAATGAGACAGGCTGAAGGAAGCATCCATTAAGCATCTATCATCCTGTCTTGCCACTCCACTGCTCCAGCTGGGGAGTTGCAACAGTGTTTCAGGAGGTTGCGCTGCTTCTTCCCTTCATGTGAAGCTCTGTTGGGGTCTTGCACATCCACAGTGTTTATCAGGTTTCACCCTTGCCTCCATTCACCAGGCTCCATGTCCCCATTGCTTTGTTGGAGGTCCACGAGCCTGTTCTGAAACATTGGAAGGTGGGTGCGTATGAGATTGTGCAGGATGCAGCAAGCTTCCACGATGCTCCTCATGGTCTGTGGGCGATGCTGCATGGTGGTGAGAAGTACCTGGAACCTGTTGGCCAGGATGCCAAAGGCGTTCTCCACCACCTGCCTTGCCCTGGACAGCCTGTAGTTGAAGATCCTCTCTTCACGGGTGAGGCATCTGGAAGTGTAGGGCTTCGTGAGGTAGGTTCTGAGGGAGAAGGCGTCATCCCCCATGATGAAGTAGGGCACATCTTGTGTGTTGGGCAGGGGGTCTGGATCTGGGAAACCCATGATGAGGTTGCATTCCAGCCCCTCCTTGAGGTGACTGGCGTTGTATACCTGGGCATCTGAAGCTGACCTGAAGCATCGATGTACATGAACTTGTCATCAGCATTGACCATGGCAAAGAGGATGATGCTGAAGAAGACCTTGTAGTTGAAATAAGTGGACCCTGACTTGACTGGAGCTTTGCAGGCCACGTGCTTCCCATCTATGGCTCCAACGGTGTGGGGGAAGTTCCACCTCTGATACCACTGCTCTGCAACTTTCTTCCAGCCTTCTTCAGTGGAGGGGCATTGGAGGAGCTCCTCCAGGTATTCTTCGATGATGGCCTGCACCACTTCTCTGACCACAATGCTGATGGTGTTGTGTGGCACCCTCCAGCCATACTGCATGCTCCTGTACATGGTCCCTGTGGCCAGGTGGCGCAGAGTCAGTGCCACCTTTAGCCCAGGGTCCAGGCTGGGCTGGAAGTTGGTTCTCTGCTTAGTCAACCTGGGTCTCAGACGCTCCACGACTTTGTCAAACATGGCTGGAGGCATACTCATGAAGTTCTGGAATGCACGAGGGTCTTCGTTCCTCAGCTCCACCATCAGCTTGTTATACACACCATACTCTGCTTTTCTGGTGATCCATCTTCGGACCCAGACACTTCTTGGACGCCTCCTTTTCTTCGCGTAGAACAGGTGAAAGTGACTGTAGATGGCTTCGCACTGTTGTAGAATGATGGTGGCTACCAAAAGGAGTGTGTGATGATCCATGGTGGAGATGACTGGATGCTGTGGAAGAGCAAGAAGCAGATAAAGGCTGAAGAGGTCTGCATCGCAGGGCTGCTGGACTGAAAGTGAGATTCAGGTGAGTTCCTCCCCCTTTTTATAGGAAATATAGGTTTTCCGCTCGGTGTCCTTTTGCATCCTCTAGACATCCTCCAGACATCCTAAATATCTGAGATACATCCCCTCTGCGAACGTTTTTTCCCTTTTAATGCTTTGTATTCGAGGTACATCCGCTTTCATCCTTTCTACATCCGTGCTACTAATGCTGCGTGTCCGTTCTGTGTCCGTTTCATTTCCTCCCTGTGTCCGTTTTCCGCTGGAGCGGATTTGAGTTGTGCAGATGCACAGCGGATTTTTAACGGATATAGCAGATGTGTAACGGATGACGACGATTGTAGAATGGATGTTCCCCGTATGAGTTGCGGATGCAGAACGGACGCATTGGATACATTTTCCGCTCAAAAAGTTTTGAGCAGCTCAAAACTTTTTGAGCGAATGGAATCTCAGTCGACGGATGCTGGACAGATAGAGAGGATGAAAAATGGACACAGTGAGTACAGAACAGATGGATCACGTTAACGGATGGCAAGTGTTTCTCTTCGTTTTACATCCTCTTTCCATCTGTTGGTGCTGTGTGACAGGGGCTTAAACAGGAACTTCTCACCCAGACCACTCTTTTTCATCAGGCTCAGAAAGTACAGGCATTGTTGGGCCTTCTTTGCAGTGGCCATTGTGTGGACCAACCAAGTAAGTTGTTGGAAATATGAGCTCCTATAAATTTAAAACTATGAACTCTTTCCACAAATTTTCCTTTGATATATAGTAGAAGAGGCTCTGCTTTGAAATTTTAATGGATTCGCTAAGGAAATGGATATATATCGGTGGTATATTATCAGTTCAGCTGGGTTTGGGCAAAACAGTGGTAAAAAAAGCTGATTGGCACTACAGGCCTCAGCTGGTGTTTGGAAAGCTGTGTGCATGCAATCACCAAACCGGTAGCGGAACAGGTAGGATCCCACTGCTGATACATATAATACACAGTTGGATGGAAGAAATGATATTCTAGAAAATAGAAAGAAAACAATTTTGAAAGATTTCATTTTGAAAACAACTGGACTACGAAAAAAAAAAATCAACCCTAATGCAAAGTTTTTGATTCAGGAAACAAATCACAGATATGTAACAGAAAGTCCTTCTTTTAGCACTAGTACTGTTGAAAATATTGTTCATGAAGTTATTGTGTCCTATTTTATATTATATTCTTTAAGGTGGAATAGGCTTGTAAGAGAGTGAGAAGATAAATCAAGAGGCAAGAAAACTATGAAGATAAATCAAAGGACTCAGAAATGTTTAGTCTTTGGAATACACACACACACACACACTCTGACTGGACGTTAGGAAAACTTCCTAACAGAGATAGTTAAGCTATCTTCTTTGGGTTGATTAAAATTAACTGGGACACCCATTTGTTACAGATGTCTGCATAGAAGAGCATTTTGATCATTCTAAATGGGCTCTACAACTATATAATTTTATGAGCATAATGAACTGGTTCTGCTATGTCTTCTCCATTATGAGCACAAAGTAAAGAATCTAAACAAATATAGGTGAATTAAGTATAATGGAAAACATAATTCATTTGAAACTAAAGTAAAACATTTATTTCTTCATTTTACTTATTCTTTCATTCTAGCTATATAAACTACATTAATTTTAATATGTATTATTTCTGCCACAGATTCAACACAGATAACTAAACATATTTCAAATTCAAGTGTTTTAAAGAACAACAATATCCATTTTTTTACAATTATGTTGCAAAATATTACAGTAAAAGCATGTAGATGCTGATCCTGAAAATATTAGTATAACTTTAAGAATGTGAACACTCCTATTAAAAGCAGAAATGAGATATGGACAAAACAGTTGTTACTGCTTTCTACTCTGCAAAAATAAGTTATTCCTTTCGAATAGAAAAATAATGTGAACTTCAAAATCAACAGGCAGACTTAATAGTGTGCTCCATACATACCTTTGCTATTAGATCAAATGGCTGTAATCAGTGATGGGATTCAATTTTTTTACTACCAGTTATGTGGGTGTGGCTTGGTGGGCATGGCAGGGGAAGGATATTGTAAAATGTCCTGTCAGAGCTAGTGTGTGCCAGTTCTCTGAACTACTCAAAATTTCCACTACCAGTTCTCCAGAACTGGTCAGATAATGCTGAAAACACCTTTGGCTGTAATATGTTTTTCATAAAAAGCAATTGATTAATTAGGGATTAGAAGAAAGAAGGGGTTCCATTTCTATGAAACTTAAAGCAAAATATCATTCAAGGTCAGCAAGTAAAGTAAATGGTGTTTCTGGAAAATGCAGCAGAATGATTCTATCAGTTCACATGACCCAATCAACAAGACTTCTCTACATGTGCTATTTAAAGCATATCATTTTCATTTGAATGTTTCATATGATAGGTTGTGCTGCTTCTGATGTGTAAAAAATATGGTCAAGCTATAGTATATCATCTCCAATGTACAAAGCTAAAACTGAGGCAGACCACTGCCATTCCGCCCGCCCACAATAATCACACACACACACACAAACTCAGAAAGAGAGAGAGAGAGAGATGTTTCCATGTTTTTCTTTTTTCATTGCTGAATTTATTCTTTGAATTTATGCTTTGTTATTAGACTGCTTTAGTTGTTTTTTATTTATTTGGTCAATTGTGACATTTCTTTTCTTCTATATAGAGCTTCAGCAGCTATATTCTACATAAGAAAAAAGAAATGTTAGTTTTTGTTTGCACTTTTTTTACAATGTAAGATTTCATTAATATCAAAGCAGTGTTTTGTGTGTGTGGGTGTGTATGTACCTTTTCATTTTTCCTTCGTGCAAAATGTATGATGAAGCAGATTAAATTGAGTGACTCAAGAACTTGGCAATATTTCTTTAGGAAGTACCAGTAGCATGATGAAACAAGTCCTGGAAAAGTAAGGGGGAAAAAAACTTAATAATGGATTCATATAAGCTGCACTGAACTTTCCATGCCTATGCTTAGCCACCAAGTCATCTTGGTGCCATGTATTTTCTATTTCAGCAGAACATACTACAGATGACTTTGCAGATTATCCATCACAGTGTAATAATTATTCTAAATTTGTTCTTCTTTGTATTAAAAATATAGTATCTTTCCATCCACTAAATGCAATCAAACAACAATGAAAGCAAGGCTAAGCAGGCTGGGAAAATGTGTCAAGTGTAGGGTATCATCTCCTTTGACAAGAAGTATTTATTGTTGCAAAATAGACAGAAATTGTAAAGATATATGTGCAAAATGGGAAGAGCTTAGTAATTGCAACTTGTCACAAATTACATCTGTTTGAATTCAGAAGAGCTAACATGACAACAGAGGAAGCAATAGACTAGCCTTTTTCTGTCTTTCTCTTGATATCAAAACTTTAAAAATTCAATAATTTATTGATCTATTTGCATGCTGAAATAAATTTATTTACCATTTTTATGATGATACATTCACTTATTCTGACTTCCTTAAATTAAACCTTGCTTTAATTCTATCTGAAAAATATTGGTTAATCATAAAAATATAATACCATTTCATGAGGTCAACTATTCAACCCAACAATACAATTTTGTATTATAACATGAAACTCTCATTTAAAACAATAATATAGGATAGTTATCTCTGGTTAGAAAAACAGCATTTCTTAAAAGATAATTGTAATCTATTATTTATTCTGTCATTTGTCAGTTTTAGAACACTATAAATTTATAATTATTTATTGTTTTATTGATATATTTACTTAATTTCATTCCTAGGTCTACTTGAAAATGAGGCCTATGGAAATGAATCAAATAAATAAATAAAGAATATAAAGAATATAAAGAATAGTGAGTTAAGTACATGTCCTAATGAACAAGTTACTTTTAATTCAGTTCTTTATATTCATTTTATAATCTTGCTTCCTGAATTCCTTAGAAAAAGCTCATTTATTGTTAACCTTTTATTAATCAGTGCAATAAATCAAAACTAACAATTTATTTCTGTGTTATTTTCATGTATGATTAACATAAGGCTTTATGATCTCATCATCATTGAAAAGAATGAGTAAAAATGCTAATTTCACTTTGTAGAATAATTGCTCCATTAAAAGGCATGTAAACAATCCACTGATGTTCAGATTGTCAGAACAGAGCAGTCAAGATAGAAAAAATATATATTCAGTGAAAATCAAGTGCAAAATCTTCAATTATACTTATTATATAAGCTTTCTATGCCAAAAGAATTGCATGAAATCTATGCAAGTCTTGCACCTGGAACAGAACTTAATGAGTATCAGATTCTAACAAGAAGCAGCTGATTAGACTATGGAGCAAACATGACTTCATATTGATAATGGGGAAAAAAATAACTGATGACCATTGTGACATCTGGTGTGACCTCCTCATTAAAAATCTACTGGAAAGTGTGTTCAGTCTAGGTTGCTAATATTCTGGAAGCTCTTTCCATTCAAATGGAATTGCCCTATAATATTGATGTATCATTTAAACTTTGAAATAAATAGAAAGGAATCATTGTGACATTAGTAACTAAGCAATATTACATTGACATATTTCTGCAAAGGGGTAAAGTATAGCTTAACAGCAATATTTGACTGCTTATTTATTTATTGTCAACAGGTTAGGATTACAACTACTACCATTTAGATATTAAAAGTAATTTCAATCAGTGAATTCTGACTTCAGGGAAAAATACCTCTCTGAAGATCAGCTATGTTTCATTATAAGCTTTCTATGTGACTCAGTTAAATTCTGCTCATTTAACTATTCACAATAACTATTTTGTTGTCATATTGTGTGCTTAACTCCAGTATTTCCCTTCTATATCATCTTTTCTAAACCATATCCCAAATATCTATTGTTTAATTATGTCAGATACATACATTTACAGTATGCTTAATGAAAAAAAATACCACTGAAGCAGTTAGTAATTTGTGAGGTTGCTATAAATGTGTATGTGTGTATGCTTCTGTTAGTGGTAGTCAATTCATAGTCAATAGGTAAAGCAGCCCAGACTAAAAATTATAATAGTACAGCTCCAAATCAGTGCCATCCTTGTCATTGGAGGTAGAACATGGTGACTACATGATAACTTGCCCACAATAAAACTTTGATTTTGTTTAATTTTATTTTATAGTTTTGTTCATATTACTATTATTTGACAACTGGCTTCCTCCCTAGTTTACTAAGGACCAAAGATAAGCCAGCATAGAACTCACTGAGGACCAATTGTGATTAAAGTAATCTTTGAAATGCAAATATTCTACACTCTATGCCACTTATATCTTTATGAATTTGTCTACAGTACTCTCAAAGCAGAGTTCAAGTGTATTATGCCAAAATATTTGTGCTTAAGATAATTTAAACCAAGAAGAAACAAATTTTTCATGTATTTAAATATATTTTATAAACAAACATATGTTTGCTTACTCATATGTATTTAATGTACCTACCCCCTCCCCAATATATGAAAATGTTTAAAGAAAGTGATAAAAAGAGATTATCTTCCACTGGACAAATAGAGTAAAGAGGGTGGAGGAATTCCAATGAATTTCTGAGAAAATGTCAATATTTGAATGCCACATTCTATTTTCTTATATTTTACACAGATAATGGTTTCTGTGCTGATTCTCAAAAGTGCTAGGTTTCACACTTTGTTCAGCCATGTACCTTTTCTTTTTATTTTGATATGTCAGTTACTTTCTCAAGAAAAAAAATGTCTGTTTTGACCTGGCCTTGTCTTCTAGCCAGTTTTTCATTACCACTTCCAAAAGGTGTAATATGTTGGTTGCATTCTGCATTTCTTTGTTCTTTTAAAGTATTGTTTTAATGTGCTAGGAGTAGAAGAAGGCAGTGGAACAAAGTAAAACAGGTTCTTGGGACTGCATGCAGATTTTAGGCAAATTTCAAATTCTGTATGCAAGAGAGCCATTAGAATTAATGGTAAGAACTACCTGTATCTACTCATAGCCTGTGTGAGAGGAAGAGAGAGAGAAAGGGGATGGGAGAGAATCGGTGCCTTTTTTTTTTTTTCTTTACCCAATTTGTGCTTTAACTACAAAATATTATTCTGAAGTAATTTTATTATTTTTTTCATTTAGAATTAGAATTCTTTTATTAGCCAAGTGTGATTGGATACACAAGGAATTTGTCTTGGTGCAAATGCTCTCATATATGAAAAGATACATTGCATATTCAAGGTTTCATTAATCAATTTTGTTGTAAAAAAAATTGGGAGGATGAGCTTATAGTATCTTGGAAAATGCATAAGTAAACTTCACACTTTGCTGAATAATAAGTTCATTACAGTGGGGTTTCTGTAAATTGCTTGAACTAAAGCCCATGTCACACTGCACCAACAGATGCAAAGAGGATATAAAACGGACAAAAAAGCTTGCCATCCATTGGTTAACGCGATATACTCACTACCTCCGTTTTGCTTCCTCTCTATCCGTCCGGCATCCGTTTATTGACGTTTCATCCACTCAGAAAGTTTTGGGCTGCCTAAAACTTTTGCGTGGAAAATGTATCCAATGCATCCGTCCTGCACCCATTAGGCATACAGGGGACATCCATTCTGCATCCATTACGCATCTGCTATATCTGCTAGGCATCTGCTGTGCATCTGCACAACTAAAATCTGTTCCAGCGGTAAACAGACACAGGAAGGAAGCAGAACGGACGCGCAACGTTAGTAGCACGGATGGAGAAAGGATGAAAGCGGATGCAGCTCATCCGCTCTGCATCCGCTCTGCATCCGCTCTGCATCCTCTACGCATCCGCTCTGCATCTGCTCTGCATCCTCTACACATCCGCTCTGCATCCTCTACGCATCCTCTACGCATCCTCTATACATCCGCTCTGCATCCTCTATACATCCGCTCTGCGTCCTCCCCACGTCCATTCCTTTCCGTGTTATCCGCTCTGCAAATTTTTGCCCCTTTTGAGAGCCGATAACAACGGATGGAACATTTTGCTCGTCCGTTGTGTCCTTTTTGCATCCGTTGGGCAGTGTGACATGTAAGTCTCCACTGTTTTCCTAATGAATGGATTGACAGCTTACTTACAAGAGATAATACAATGTTAACCTGTTCTTCATCTATCATACCTTTCACCATTTTGGGGCACTCTCACTGAGGACTCAATCTGTTTGATCTAGTTTGCATTTGTTTTGTGCTTCTTGTCATTTTCCCACAGATTCTTCCATAGTTTCAGAGCTTTTTCTTTATCAGGCTTTTTATTTGTTGTTACCCCGTCTTCCCTTTCCATGTTCTTATAAAACTTCCAGGTTCTTATAAAAATTTGCTCTGAACTGTGAGTTTTGTTGAAACTGGATGAATTGATTTTCATGTCTCTTAGTCCTTTCAGCAATGGCAACAACCCTCTACTTCTGCTCTTCAATTACTACAGCAACCTCCTTATTCTCCAAATCGTATCTTACTGTCAAGTTGCTTTTGATCTACTTGTTCATTAGCTGGCCTTGGCTTAGGTTCCTCAGGTGGCTCAAGTCTCCATGACGTTTCTTAATTTTCAATTCCAACCAAATTTTCCACTTTGGCTTCCCCTTCTTGCCTCTTTGGTTCTTTTGTATTTTCAAACACAATTCTTTTATGGTTATGTAGGCTGCTGCATACATCAGCTGATTTGTTTCAGCTAATGTAGTAGTTGGGATGGTTTACACAGCTCCATTGACTTTTTCAAGTGCATTTGCTAGTGCTTTCTGATTAACTTGGTTCAATTTTGGCAAGTGCGTTCTTTCAGTGTCTTCCATTTGATCCTTTATTTTTTCAGCTAATTTATCTTTATCTGCTGGTGCTTCTTGATCTTCACTTTTTTCTTGTTCTTTATCTTCACCAATTTCTGCAACTTCTTCCCTGCTTTCTTCTGCAGGTTGTTCTTGAGTCTGCAATTCCTCATATCATCAGTCTTCTTTGTTGGTATGCTCAGGCCATTAGTTGCTTTCTTTTCAATTTCTCTTAATTCTGTTGCAGTGCAAATAATGTGGCTCAGAATCATACATCGTTGGTCTATTAACCTTTGTTCACTGATGTCACAGTGCAATTTTCCTTCCAGATCTGATACATTCATTTTTCTTCAAATCCACATCTTGCTGGTTTAGATTGGTAGTAAGCTTCCATAATCAAGATATTTTCTTCCCTGGTCCAGGTTTTTGCTTTTTCTTCCAGCAGCTCATCAGCTCCATGCCCTGGTTGCCTAGTAGAGGGAGCTGAGCCCTGTAACTCATTTTACAAAGAATACCCATGGGCCATAGCATCCAATAGAACCCTTGTTAATCCAGGCGATAATTCATCTGGCATAAATTTAATTTTTCTTTTATTTACCATGTTGAAATGGGTTGTGGAGCAAATTTTGTCTGGCCCTTCACTTAAGACCTGTCTGATTTGGTTGTACCTGTTCAGCGTAGCCCTTAGGAACACTAGGACACGCAATCCCCTCCACCATGACAAGGTAAGGCTCCTCGGAGGGATGATAATGATGATAATGATTATTATTATTATTATTATTATTATTATTATTATTATTATTATTGATGGTGAAGATTTTGTGGGACTTTCTAATACAGACGGATTGCCATTTGGAACACATGTCATATATTATGGTTGTCGAGGGCCAAAAAATTCAATTTATTGATATTGCTGTACCATGAGATGCCAGAGTCGAAGAAAAAGAACTGGAAAAAATCACAAAATATCATGATCTGGCCATCGAAACTACATGGTTATGGATGAAAGATGTAACAGTGATACCCACTGTCATCGGGCACTTGGTACCATGTCCAAGAATTTTACAAAACATATCAACAAATTGCAGCTTCCTGCAATAATACCAGCAGAACTACAAAAACCTGCTACTCAGAACATCATATATTTTAAGAAGATATTTGGTTGATACCTCGGACGCTGGCAGCAACCCATATCAACCATTAGCAACAGTCATTTGTATTTGTGATACATTTTTAAATGTTCAGTTGACTGAGTTTCATGTTTAATGAATAAAAGAGATGATAATATTTAAATGTAATAATAAAATATGATAATCATTGCACAGTAAGCGAGATGTTCAGATTGGGTTTGGCATTTTTGTGTGCCTATCGTGTCCTTACCAAGAACCTGAGACAGACAGATTTGGATGTTTGATGGTGTTACAGATATTGTTGCAGGATGGAAGGTGTTCCAAATAAAGCTGCCTTCTGCAGTTGACTGATGGCAAATTTGTCAATGCCTATATTGGTATTCAAGTGGTGCTCCAGTTGTTTGGAATTTCATCCAAGGCACCTATTGCTAGTGGTACTATGCTTGGTAGTATAGTACTATGGTACTGTACTTTGCTTGCCTTTGCCACAGTCATTCTATTTCTATTTGTAGGTCTTTGTATTTTGTTATCTTCTTCAATTCTTTTTCTTCTGTTCTGCTGTCTCCAGGCACTGCTATATCCATTATCCAGACTTTTTTGTCTTCTTATCCACAATTTTTATGTCTGGGGTGTTGTTAAGCCTGGGTTCCCCAACCAGGGTTAGGTAGACAAGCTAAACAGAATGTGCAGC
>BLBF01000006.1:49067942-49080376 GCA_015471245.1 Laticauda colubrina | reverse complement strand
CATTCAGGGATATTCAGTTAGCAAAGTCCATGTAGAATATCCTATGTCAGTTCACTTACAAATCAGTCCTTTGTTGTCTCTCCCGTTCGAGCAATGCAGTCTTGATTCCAAGCAGTAATCAGGGATCATCAAAGCCAGTGTGAGCAAGCTGTAGACTTGCTACTTTTTATAGTGTTTTCATAACCACTCCTTTAATTACTTTCCACAGTTAAAGCTGCAGACACTTTAACATACATAACTATGATTCATAGTTATTATTTCACCTAAACCAGTTAGGGTAAACAATGTTATCCCTAACAGGTGTTATGTGGCAGATGCCTGTCAGTTTGAATTCTAAAGTCCCAGAGCAATTGCTTCATTTTCTATGACTTTCTCTATTTTATGGTTCGACTAGTTCTTGCTTTCAGGCAAATGATATGTCTTGCAGATCTTCCAGTGCACCATTGCTGCTACTTTGTCATGCTTGTTGTCGATCTTCTTGCAGCAGCTTACCAGGTGATTCACTGTTTCCTCAGCTTCTTTGCACAGGTGGCACTTATTGTTTTTCTTCTCAATTCTGGCTTTGAATACATTTGTCCTCAAAGTTTGGTCTTGTGTAGCCAGAATTAGTCCTTCAGTTTCTTTCTTCAACTTTCCTTCTCTTAGCCATTGCCAGATCTTGTTATTATCTGCTTTCCCTTCTATTTTTTTAATGTACTGGCCATGTAGTGCTTTGTCTTCCCATGCCTCCATTCTGTTCTTTATTTGGTCTTTCTTGTAGGCCAGTTTGGTCTTTTCTGTAGTCAGTAAGCCTTCCTAATATACTAATTTCATTGCATCTTCATCATTGTCCTTCAGATATTCTTTCAAAGTCATTTTTCTTCTTTAACCATCTGATATACTTGCAACATTCTGTGCCCAACTATTTGCCTTGGTAGATAGGGTCTGTCAATGTCACTGCAAGGATGAAGGGCATGATTCATTGTCATTATTTTTCTGGTATTCCTATCCATTGCTTTTAGTTCTGCTTGAGTCCAGATCACTATTCCAGCTGTGCATCTAATGACTGGTATTGCCAGGTGTTGATTGCCTTGATGGTATTTCTCCCAATGAGTTTGGACTTTAGGATCTTATTCACTCTCTTGATGTATTCACTTCTAATCTTTTTCTTGACTTCAGTATGCTTGATGTTGTCAGTTTGAAGGATACCCAGGTATTTGTAGTAATCGTCCTCATCCAGACTCTTAAAGTTATTTTCATGGGGCATCTTGATTCTTTCAATTTTCACTATTTTTCCTTTTTGATAGTGAGTGTAGCATATTTGTCCAATACAAACTCCACTGCAATATCTTAGCTATATATACAGGCAGTGTTGAGCAACGATTCTATTTCAGATGGAGTTTTTCCATACAGCTTCAGATCATCCAAATAAAGGAGATGGAATAGTCTGGCAGTGTTTTTTATGTTTGATATCCATGGCATGAATTATTTAGTAGTGTTGACAGAGGAAATAGTACAATGACAAATTGAAGTATTGATAGTGAATCTCTTTGAAATATTCCTCTCTTGATATTAACTGCTCCCAATCTCTTGCCATTGACTTGCAACTGTGTCTTCCATTGTGTCTTCCAACTTGCGCAAAGTTTCTGATGTTTCTACTGACTCCTGTTATTTCTAGGTATTTGATTATCCAGTCATGTGGCAGAAAATCGAATGCCTTTTTGTAGTTAATCCAATATTATTATTCGTATTTTAGTTATTATTTCTGTTGTTCATTGCATAGTCAACCAGATGTTTATATTAAATTTAGCATTTTGATCCACCTTACTGAATCCATCACAAGATCTGAAATAGACAAATGTTGTTTGGTGGTGATAAAGTATTTTTACAAGATGTTCCAAGTAAAGCTGCCCTTTGACTGACATTGAATTTGTCAGTTCCAATGCCATTGAAAAGGTGTTTCAGCTTTTTGAGAATCACACCCAGGGATCTATTAGTAATGGTACTATCATTGTTTTCTTTTGCCACAGTTGTTCTATTTGCAGGACATTGATTTTGTGATTTTCTCCAGTTGTTTTTTTTCTACTCTGCTGCTGCAGGCATTGCCACATCCATCCACTGTCAGACATTTTTGACTTTCCTATCAACAATTGATAAATATGGTATGTTATGTGGCTATCTGTCATAATTCTAAAGTCTTGGATCACTTAACTTGTTCATTTTCTATTAATCATTATTCAGTGTTATCATGTGGTGCCACTTGTTTGCAGGCAAATGACATTTCTGGTAGATATTCAAGAAAGCTAGTCAAGATCAAAGGAGTTGAACTCCTGGTAGTGCAATGTTACATTCTAATCACTGCACCAGAATGGCTCTTATTGTTAAGCAGGCATTCTAATTCAAATGGTGTTTTCGCATATAGATTCAAATTGCCCATGCAAATGAGGTTTGATAGCCTAGCAAATGTTTTTGATGTTTGATAGCCATGGCCTAACTTATTCAGTACTGTTTCTGATAGAGGAATCAGTGCAACGACAAACAGTAGTGGTGATAGTGGAGTCTCTTGATATTAAACTATCTTTGTTTATCACCATTGACCAGCAATTGTGTTTTTCATTGATCTTTCATCATGCTTCTTACTTTCCCATTTGCTTCAAAAATGAATAATAAGTATACAATTTAACATTTTTTTTCTAGTCACTTAGAAGAGAAGGTATACCAGCTTTCAGGTTTTTCTTGGGTAAGCTACATTTTGTCCCTGGTCTTCCCAGGGCTTTTTCTGCAATCTTATGCTTATTTATACACTGCTCAAAAAAATAAAGGGAACACTTAAACAACACAATAAGTAACTCCAAGTCAATCACACTTTTGTGAAATCAAACTGTCCACTTAGGTAGCAACACTGATTGACAGTCAATTTCACATGCTGTTGTACAAATGGAATAGACAACAGGTGAAAAGCAAAGGCAGTTAGCAAGACATTCCCAATAAAGGAATGGTTCTGCAGGTGGTGACCACAGATCACTTCTCAGTTCCTATGCTTTCTGGCTGATGGTTTAGTCACTTTTGAATGTTGGCGGTGCTTTCACTGTAGTGGTAGCATGAGATGGAGTCCACAACCCACACAAGTGGCTCAGGTGGTATAGCTCATCCAGGATGACACATCCTGCGAGCTATGGCAAGAAGGTTTGCTGTGTCTTTCAGCATAGTGTCCAGAGCATGGAGGCGCTACCAGGAGACAGACCAGTACATCAGGAGACATGGAGGAGGCGTAGGAAGGCAACAACCCAGCATCAGGCATCAACCCTCCCTTTGTACAAGGAGGGACAGGAGGAGAACTGCCAGAGCCCTGCAAAATGACCTCCAGCAGGCCACAAATGTGCATGTGGCTGCTCAAACAGTCAGAAACAGACTCCATGAGGGTGGTATGAGGGCCCGATGTCCATAGGTGGGGGTTGTGCTTGCAGCCCAACACCATGCAGGACATTTGACATTTGCCAGAGAACACCAAGATTGGCAAATTCACCACTGGTGCCTTGTGCTCTTCACAGATGAAAGCAGGTTCACACTGAGCATATGTGACAGACGTGACAGGGTCTGGAGATGCCATGGAGAACATTCTGCTGCATGCAACATCCTCCGGCATGACCAGTTTGGCAGTGAGTCAGTAATGGTGTGGGGTACCATTTCTTTAGGGGGCTGCACAGCTCTCCATATGCTCACCAGAGTGCCATTAGGTACCAAGATAAGATCCTCAGACCCTTGTGAGACCATATGCTGGTGCGGTTGGCCCTGGTCCTTATGCAAGACAATTCTGGACCTCACAAGACTGGAGTGTGTCAGCAGTTCCTGCAAGACAAAGGCATTGATGCTATAGACCGCCTCTTCCCCAGACCTGAATCCAATTGAACACATCTGGAACATCATGTCTCGCTTTATCCACCAATGTCACATGGCATCACAGACTGTCCAGGAGCTGGGGGATGCTTTAGTCCAGGTGTGGGAGGAAATCCCTCAGGAGACCATCTGCCATCTCATCAGGAGTATGCCCAGGCATTGTAGGGAGGTCATACAGGCACGTGGAGGTCACACACACGACTGAGCCTCATTTTGAATTTTTTTAAGAACATTACATCACAGTTGGATCAGCCTGTGGTGTTTTTTTCCACTTTAATGTTGAGTGTAACTCCAAATCCAGACCTCCATGGCTTGCTAAATTTGATTTCCATTGATAATTTTTGTGTGATTTTGTTGTCAGCACATTCAACTATATAATGAACAAAGTATTTAATAAGAATATTTCATTCATTCAGATCAGTTAATACTATTTTTGTGTTCCCTTTATTTTTTTGAGCAGTGTAGTTGCATATGCAACTAAAGGCCCTGTCCCACTGCACTTACGGATGCAAAGAGGATGAAAAATGTTTTAAAAAAAAGCTTGGCATCTGTTGGAAAATGCTATGCATCTGTTGTGTACTCATTGCCTATGTGTTTCATACGCTCTATCCGTCGAGCATCTGTCCACTGTGATTTTATTTGCACAAGAAGTTTTGAGCTGCTAAAAACTTTGTGAATGGATGAACTTTCCACCGTGTACAATGTAAATCCGCGACATACGAGCAACAAACGTTCTATGTCAATTTATCATCCATTAAATGTCCGCTGTATCCTCTCTGCATCCTCTGGGCCTCCTCGCAACTCACATCCACTGCAGCTGAAAACGGAAAGAGGGAGGAAACAAAAGGTACATGGAACGTCTACACAGCGTTAGTAGCATGGAAATAGAAAGGATGAGCAGTGAATGGTTTGCATCCGATATACATCCGTGCGCCATCCCCTTTCTTTCCTTTAGGTGTACATGATGCATCCGCTTCATCCGCTATGCATCTGCTTTGCAATTATCCCCTGGAACCCCTTCGGAGGTGTCATCTGCTTCCATCCACTTTCATCTGCTAGGCTTCCTATGAACATCCATTTAACATCCCCGCTACATACTACCCATGTCCGTTCTTTTCCGTTCTTTTCCATTCTGTTTATGCAAATTTTTGCCACTTTTGGGAGCGGATGACAACGGATGGAGCCATCCCAAAATTTTGCTCGTCCATTGTGTCCTTTATACATATATATATATAGCCAGTGGGACCGGGCCTTAAGTATCATGTATTTGCTTCCTAGTTTTGGGTGTCATAATTCTATTTAAAAACTTTATTTCCATTGACTCAGTCTATTTTATTGCAGATTTTTTTCATCAAGGTTTATTCTAAAGGAATGTAAAAGCAACCACAATAACTTTATGACCTTTCTACTGCATGTTACATAGAAATAGAAGGAAAAAGAAGGACATGAAAGAAATGAAATGTGAATGGGGGTATATAAACAGCTGCAGTTAGTAAAGTTGTTTCTTGTAGTTGTCACTCTAGGGCAAAAAAATAATAACAACCATTTCATATGAAACTGATCAAACAGACATCCTAATATGTTTTCCTCATGCATTCTAAAATACTTTCCCATTAAATTTGAAGTGCTGCACAGCTACAATATTTATATTTAATTACAAAACCTGTTTTAATCAGATGTCTATTTTGCCTTTTGAGTTATTTTCTATGGCATGATCTCTCTGTAACAAAGAGGAAAATTAAACCTTAATTGGCTTAATGCAGTGAGGACTGGAACAGCTTATCCAACATTGGTGAACAATAAGAGGTATCCTTTGAAGATAAGTTGTTAATATAAAGTAAGGGATTAGAATTAGGTAGATAAACATTTATCACATTGCAGCTTAGCCATTGGTTTTAATGGGAAAAACTTCAATATTAACTGAATATTGCAACATGGTAAATGAACTTCTATCATGAATTAATTGAATTTATAACAGATAGGAAATACCTATTGGTATAAAAAGGAAAACTACTACAAGTAGTCGTTTAATAACCACTATTTAGATTGGTAATTCAGTCTGGTAACTTTTTAAAAGACATAACATGTGGAAAGTCTGGTGTGTGTGTGTTTGTGTGTAGGAGTATAGGAAGTCAGATGAGGTGTATCAATAGGGTGAAAAATTAATCAAGTTAAGATCATATATGGTATATTTGGAATCATTTTGAGGTCTACATACTCCACTTTGAAGACAGTTTGTATGCTTTTAGTATATTGGAAGATAATCTCATTCATCTGTTAAAACTGGACTTGAATGTTCATGTTGAGCATTAGGGATGACATTAGGGGCTAAAAATATTTTCTCCTAGCCTTTTATATATAAGTAATGTAACTCATACAACAAAGTGATTCTAATTTTATTCTTTCCCCAATCAATCAATTTTAGAGAGAATCATTATGTCTTAAATTCCCCAAGTGAAGTGGGGATTCTACCCTCAAAATAAACCTCTTCCTTGGCAACAACTATTAAAACTCAAGTTGAAATCTTGTCTTTCTTCTTCATTGTGACAAACAAAAATTCTTACAGCTATGAAGTTTACATAATGCTTTTACTTCAAACATGAGCAATTATATTAAAGAAGGTTTTTTATGTATATGTGAATTCTTTAATAGAAGGCTTGATGGAGCAGTTCAAATTTGTACCTATCTTTTATTTCCCTAGTTACTCTCCTTACTCTGAGGCTCCACATCTGCAATGCTTCACTAATGTCCCTTGCAACTGGCTTCATTTTCTTGCTACTTTTCACATTAGAGAGGGAGGGAGGGAGAAGGAGGGAGAGAGAGAGAGAAAGAGAGAGAGAAGAACAATTTCTTGTCCTGTGAAAATTGATTACAATGAGAAAACAATTCATAATAAGAATTATGAATTATGAAGAGCAGCTGCTACAAAGAGTGTAGAGAAATAGAAGATACATTTCCATGGTAGAAAAGAAATGTAAACTTCTATCTTTTTTTAATCACAAAACAATTATAGTTCCAAAATCAAGATTGCCAGCTGCTGTACTATGCTGAGACTTCAATTGGTAGTAAGGTCTAATTACCTCAAAGGTTTAACATGCATGATTTGCATGTTTCCAATCTCTAGTGTACAAATCATGAATATTATATGGATATATGGATAATTAGATATCTGTGTATTTGTTGGGCTATATACAATATTCTCATGCTATATTCTCATACTGAATAATCTGAATAAAGTGTTCAGTGGGTCCTTAAAAATAAAATTTGAGGAAAATATAGAATTAGAAGGATCACAGTTTCTATCTACACACACTCACAAATATAAAAATAATTACCATGTAGAATAATGCTATCTGCAAAGTATTAAATAATAAAGTATTATAAAAGAATTTGCAATATGACACAAGGGATACTGCTTTAAATACACAATATTCACTGCGTCATTTATTTATTTATTTTATTCAATTAGTCATTTTAGATTTTATGTTGTAACATTATGTAAGGTTTTATATCCAAAAGAATGAGATTCAATTCAAAAGACCATATGCTGGCGAAAGAAAATGCTGTAAATGTGGTCAGATATTTGTCATTCATTCATTTAAGTTTAATTCTATTTATTTTACATACAGTATTTTTTCACTGTACCATATTTCTATGACCTATTTTATGTCTACTTTATCTGGTCAGTGCTAAATGCTAAGTCTATAATTTGTAGGTGACATGAATAAAAAAAGATTCAAAAGAAGAATAAACAGAACAAACGTGAATTTCTCACTATAATATGAGAGATTCCTTTGGTTCTATTTCTAAAGAACATCCTTGATGAATTTGTCTGATTTGTCATAACCCCAGAACATTTTTCAAGATTGTCATTCATCGTGAGCTCTATTTTCTTTCAAGCCCTTTGAGCCAGGGCTTGATAAGTTGCTTTAGATTCAAGGTCTTATTTGTACTAAATCAGACCCCCTTTTATCTGTTTCCTCACCTTAGTGATTCTGAGTTTTCTGAATTCTTCTATCAAAGTTTCATTCTGTGATTAATTTCTCGCCAAAAGAATAAGGAATTTGCAGATTCCAAACCATTTTTGTTCTATAATCATAATCAGCCTAATTATGAAAATATATGCTCGTGATCCATTCAGACCTATAATGGGAATATATTAGTAAGAAATAGAAAGACACAAATCAAAATATTGAATTGGGTAACCAGTTCTGATCCTTTGGGCCTTTGTATTCAATATGTTTTCAATAAATTAATTATATGTGTAAAAAATGTGTAGAAAACTTGAAGAAGGAATAGTGAAAGTAGAAATAAAATACGATCCATTCATGGGAAAGTGAAAGTGAGAAATAAATTCAAAACTATCAAAAGGAAATGCTGGCCGCTTTTGAAGATTCTCAATGATATTTATAGCAGAAAACTAACATTTCTGCAATCTTCATTCTATTTTACCCAGCCGATCTAAAGCCCATGTCCCACTGCACCAACGGATGCAAAGAGGATGTAAAATGGACAAAAAAGCTTGCCATCCATTGGAAAACATGATGCATCTGTTATGTACTCACTGCGTATGTGATTCATACACTCTATCCATCAAATATCAGTCTACTGCTATTTCATCCGCTCAAAAACTTTTGAGCTGCACAAAACTTTTGAAGCGGATGAATTTTCCGCCGCGTACGATCTACATCTGTGACACATACGGGCAACAAACGTTCTACATCCGTTGTCATCCGATACACATCTGCTGGATCCTCTCGGCATCCTATGGACATCCCCTCAACTCACATCCACTGCAGCTGAAAGCGGAAAGAGGGAGGAAGCGAAAGGTACACGGAACGTCCACACAGCGTTAGTAGCACAGAAATAGAAAGGATGTAAGCGGAAGCATCTCGTATATAAAGCATTAAAACGGACAAAATGTTCGTATATGGGATGTAATTCAGATATTTAGGATGTCTGGACTTTGCCTAGAGTATGTGGAAGGCCACCCAGTGGAAAAGCAACATTCCCAATAAAAAGGGGGAGGAAATCACCTGGATCTCACTATTAGTCCAGCAGCCGTGGTGTACAGACCTCTTCGCCATTGCTCTTGCTCTTCCACATCATCCATTGATCTCCACCATGGATCATCACACTCTCCTTATGGTAGCTGCCATCATTCAACACCAGAACCAAGACCTGTTCAAACTGTTTCACCTTTTCTACGGAAGGAGAAGAAGGAGACGTCTAAGAGCTGTCTGGGTCCGAAGATGGATCGGGAGAAGAGTGGAGTTTGGACTCTATGACAAGCTGATGGTGGAGCTGAGGAATGAAGACACTCGTGCATTCCAGCACTTCATGAGGATGCCACCAGCCATGTTTGACAAAATTGTTGAGCGTCTGAGACTCAGGTTGACCAAGCCGAGCACCAACTTCCATCCCAGCCTGAACCCTGGACTGAAGGTGGCACTGACTCTGCGCCACCTGGCCTCTGGAACCATGTACAGAAACATGCAGTATGCCTGGAGGGTGCCACACAACAGCATCAGCAAAGTGGTCAGAGAAGTAGTGCAGGCCATCATCGAAGAATACGTGGAGTAGCTCCTCCAGTGCCCCACCACTGAAGAAGGCTGGAGGAAACTTGCAGAAGAGTGGTATCAGAGGTGGAACTTTCCCCACACCGTTGGAGCCATAGATGGCAAGCACGTGGCCTGCAAAGCTCCAGCCAACTCAGGGTCCTCTTATCACAACTACAAGGGCTTCTTCAGTATCATCCTCTTCGCCATGGTTGATGCTGACTACAAGTTCATCTACATCGATGCTTCAGGCAACAGGTCTGCTTCAGATGGCCAGATATACAACACCAGTGACCTCAAAGATGGGCTGGAACGCAATCTCATCATGGGTTTTCGAGATCCAGACCCCCTACCCAATGACACGCAAGATGTGCCCTACTTCATCGTGGGTGATGACGCCTTCTCCCTCAGAACCTACCTCATGAAGCCCTACATTTCCAGATACCTCCCCCATGAAGAGAGGATCTTCAACTACAGGCTGTCCAGGGCATTTCGGGTGGTGGAGAATGTCTTTGGCATCCTGGCCAACAGGTTCCACGTACTTCTCACCACCATGCAGCATCACCCAGGGGCTGTGAGGAGCATTGTGGAAGCTTGCTGAATCCAGCACAATCTCATGTGCACCTGCTACCCAGTGTTGCAGAACAGGTTTGTGGACCATCAACAAGGCAATGGGGACATGGAGCCTGGTGAATGGAGGCAAGGATGAAACCTGATCGACACTGTGGATGTACAAGGCCCCAACAGAGCTTCATGTGAAGGGAAGAAGCAGCGCAACCTCCTGAGACACTGGTGCAACTTCCCAGCTGGAGAATGGAGTGGCAAGACAGGATGGTAGATGCTTAATGGATGTTTCCTAGAGCCTGTCTCATCACACAGATGAGATTGTGCCATGTATGTTGAATGGCCTTACAATGAATAGGGCATTAACAAAGAGTTTGGTTTATTTTGAAATGTGTTGATCAATGATTAAATTGTTATTGATAGTAAAGGGCCAAATGTGTGGCAGCTGGGAGGGTGGACCATACAGTCCCACTTTGCTTGCACTGGAGGTTTATTTATCCCACAATCATCCTTACCCATACCACAACTATCCTTACCAATCCCACAGCTATCCTTACCCATCCCACAGCTATCCATCCAACAGCTATCCTTACCAATCCCACAGATATCCTTACCTATCCCACAAGCATGCAAAGGCTTAACCCTTTTTCCAAAGTTTTCCCTGACACTTTATTCAGTAAATAAAATGATCCAAGTGTGTGAAGCAAATATAACCTTTATTAACAACTGTCTTAAGTAAACTGTATGACTTTTTAAAAAAGCAAAATGACCCAAGTAAAGTGTCTTTAAGCAAAGATAAGGTGAACAGGTAACAACTCAGTCTCTGGCACTATTCTCACTCACTCTGAGGTATGTACATGGTCTCAGCTATCTAGCGGCCAGGAACTGTGGAGGTGGCTGTTTCTGGAGTGCTGGTCTGAGGCGCCATTGGGGTGCCCGTCCCCGAGAGTACAACAGGGGATGGTGTGTTCAGGAAGCTCTCAGAGAGCTGACTCAGTCCCGTGAGGTCCCCTTCGTCAAGGATCTGGGATGTCAGGCACAGGACTGAAGACAGATTTTCTGTTTAGGGGCTTAGCTGTGGGGTGGAGGAAGGAGGAGTGTAGTGGGGCTATCTGGCCTGCAGCTGGGTCAGGTGAGGCATCGGTGGCGTGTGATGTACCTGGGCCTGGACTGGGAAGGGATGCCTCTGGTGTGGGAAGTCCTGGTGCTCGTAGCCTTGGTAGGTGATGGGCTGTTGAAAGCGGTGGAAGGGCTGTGACATTGGCTGGGGTGGAGGAGCAGACCTGGAGTGGGTTGAAGCAGGTTCAGCTGGGCCTGGAGGGTGGTGCAGCAGTGCTGTGATTTTCTCCTTCATCACCTGGTACTGGGCCTCGGACAGGTCCATGAGGGTCTGGCTCACGTACGTGATGAAGGGCTTGCGGTTAGAGGATGGCATATTGCTGTGGACCAGCTGAGAGAGAAGATCTGTGCTGGTCTTGATGGTGTCCCTGATCTCCAGCAGGACAGTGTGGCTCTGGCCCTCCAGTCTACTTTTCTGCCTGCTTTCTGTGGAGGTTGAGCTGGGGGTGGGGGTGGGTTAGTCTCTGGCTTCTGCTTCTTCTTACTCCATTTGAGACAGGGGATCCTCCATGTCCTCTGGCATGGGGAGTGCAGCTGTCAGGGGGGTCTCTGCCATGGAGCCCTCCAAAGACACTTGCCTGGACATGGTAGCTGTCTCCTGGCTGGAAGAGGAGTGGGTTTCTGTGGGCTGTCTGTGGGAGAGGGTTCACAGAGGGGCTTCTCCTCGGTGGCGAATCTCACCCTCCAGGAAGCTGCACCTGGCCATGATGTTCATCTCCCGGTCAGTGAGCTTGACAGCGGCCTGGCCAGATTTCTTCAGGTGTAGCTTGACATACCAGGTGTGCATGTGCTTCCACCATCCCAGGAGTACGTCTGAAGTTTAGCCCAGGCTCTCTGCCTTGTGTCTCCACGCTGCCTCCTTCCTCTTGGTGTCGTGATAGAGCCTGTGGCCCTTTCTCCACAGGTACAAGTTCTCCCTCAGCGATTCCAGCACCTCCTCCTCATGCTCTTCAGAAATGGAGTACTGTTTCCTCTCTCCCTTCTCCTTCCCTTGGCTCTTCCTCCCTCTGGCAGGTGCTTCAGAGCCTTCAGCTGTAGGGCTTTGAGGGTCTTGGGGCTGGTCCACCACAGCAGCAGCAGCAGCAGCAGCAGCAGCAGCAGCAGAAGCACTAGCATCAGGAGAAGCACCAGCAGCACCAGCAGCACCAGCAGCAACAGCAACAGCACCAGCAGCATCAGCAGCACCAGCAGGATGAGCACCAGCAACACCAGCAGCACCAGCAAGAGAAGCACCAGCAGCACCAGCAGCATCAGCAAGGGAAGCACCAGCAGCACCAGCAGGAGAAGCACCAGCAGCACCAGCAGGAGAAGCCACCA
>BLBF01000006.1:49033706-49062942 GCA_015471245.1 Laticauda colubrina | reverse complement strand
CCACCCACAAACCCAAACTATGGCTAAGATACATCGATGACACATTTGTGATTTGGCCCCATGGAAAAGAAAACCTAAACAATTTCCTAACACACCTAAACAGCGCACACCCCAAAATCAAGTTCACCATGGAAATGGAAATAAACAAACAATTACCATTCCTAGATGTACTAATCTACAAAAGAACAGATGGTATGCTAGGACACACCATATACCAGAAGAAAACACAAACCAACCGCTACCTCAACGCCCAATCCCACCACCACCCAGCACAGATAAATTCCGTGGCTAAAACACTAATTACCAGAACCAAACGCCTGGCAGACAAGACACATATAAAGACTGAACTGTGCACCCTGACTAAAGTATTGACAGCCAACGGCTTCCACAAAAACAAAAAAATCACCAGCTTGATCCACAAAAACACACCAAGATATAACAGAGACCTAGAAGATCAACAGACCTATGGAACAGCTGTCCTGCCCTACATAAGAGGTACTACAGACAAAATCAGTAAGATACTAGACAGGCATCACATCAAGCCCCTGCCAGAGAGAGGAAGAGGCAAGGGAAGCAGAAGGGAGAGAGGAAACAGTACACCATTTCTGAGGAGCATGAGGATGAGGTGTGGAATGTCTGAGGGAGAATGAGTACCTCTGGAGAAAGGACCAAAGACTGTATCAGGACACCAAGAAGAAGCAGGCAGCTTGGAGAGACAAGGCAGAGAGCCTGGGGTAGACTGCAGAAGTACTCCTTGGATGGTGGAAGCACATGCACACCTGGTATGGCAAGCTACACCTCAAGAAATCTGGGCAGGTCACTGTCAAGCTCACTGACCGGGAGATGTACGTCATGGCCAGGTGCAATTTCCTGGAGGGTGAGATCCACCACCGAGGAGCAACCCTTTTGAGACCCCTCTCCCTCAGACAGCCCACAGATAGCCAGTCCTCTTCCAGCCAGGAGCCAGCTACCCTGTATAGGCAGGTGTCTTCTGAGGGCCCCATGGCAGAGACCCCCCGTCAGCTGCACTCCCCATGCTGGCAGACTTGGAGGATCCTGTGGAGGATGACTCCCTGCTGTCACAAATGGAGGAAGAAGTAGCAGCCACCAGAGGCCAATCCACCCCCACCCCCAGCTCCAGAGGACGCAGGCAGAAAGGCAGACTGGAGGGCCAGGACCACGCTGTGCTGTTGGAGATCAGCACAGAACTTCTCTCTCAGCTGGTCGACTTGGACAGAGCATCCTTGGCTCGGAAGCCCTTCATCACCTATGTGAGCCAGACCCTGAGGGACCTGCCTGAGGCTGAGTACCAGGTGATGAAGCAGAAAATCGCAACATTTCTGCACAACCCTCAAGGCCCAGCTGAACCTGCTCTGACCCAGTCCAGGTATGCTCCTCCACCCCAGGCAATGTCACAGCCCTTCCTCGGCTTTCAACAGCCCCTCACCTACCAAGGCTACGACTACCAGGACTTCCCACAGCAGAAGCAGAACTTCCCAGTCCAGGTCCAGGTTCATCGGACGCCACAGGCTCCAGTCCTTACCCACCTGCAGACCAGACAGCTCCATTAAACTCATCAGTCTTGGGCCTCACATCTCAGGTTCTTTGATGAGGGGCCTCTCAACCTCACGGGACTGAATCAGCTCTCGGACAGCTTTCTGAACACACCATCTCCTGTTGTACCCTTGGGGCCAAGCACCCCAATGGTGCCTCAGACCAGCACTCATGCCACAGTCACCTCCACAGTCCCTGCCCGCTTAACAGCTGAGACCATGGACATGACTCAGAGTGACTGAGAATAGTGTCAGAGACTGAGTTGTTTACTTGATAAGTTTATCTTTGCTTAAGACACTTTACTTGATTCATTTTGCTTTTTTAATAAAGTCATAAAGTTTACCGAAGAAAGTTAATAAAGTTTATCTTTCCTTAACACACTTAATTCAGTTTACTTGGTTCATTTTGCTTATTTAATAAAGTCATAAAGTTAAGAAAGTTAAGAAAGGTTATCTTTGCTTCAGACACTTGGTTCATTTTTTTACCTTAATAAAGTGTTGGTGAAAACTTTTTAAAAATGGTTCAGCCTTTGTATGCTTGTGGGATAGATAAGGATAGCTGCGGGATAGATAAACCTCCAGTGCAAGCATAGTGGGACTGTATGGTCCACCCTCCCAGCTGCCACACATATGGCCCTTTATTATCAATAACAATTTATTCATTGATCAACACATTTTAAAATAAACAAAGCTCTTTATTAATGCCCTATTCATTGTAGGACCACTCAACATACATAGCACAATCTCATCAGTGTTATGCGACAGCCTCAAGGAAGCATCCATTAAGCATCTATCATCCTGTCTTGCCACTCCACTTCTCCAGCTGGGGAGTTGCACCAGTGTCTCAGGAGGTTACGCTGCTTCCTCCCTTCACATGAAGCTCTGTTGGGGCCTTGTACATCTACAGTGTCTATCAGGTTTAGTCCTTGCCTCCATTCACCAGGATCCATGTCCCCATTCCCTTGTTGATGGTTGACAAGTCTGATCTGCAACACTGGGTAGCAGGTGCGCATGAGATTGTGCAGGATGCAGCAAGCTTCCACAATGCTCCTCACAGTCAGTGGGTCATGCTGCATGGTGGTGAGAAGTATCTGGAACCTGTCGGCCAGGATGCCAAAGGCATTCTCCACCACCCATTTTACCATGGACAGCCTGTAGTTGAAGATCCTCTCTTCATGGGTGAGGTATCTTGAAATGCATGGCTTCATGAGGTAGGTTCTGAGGGAGAAGGTGTCATCACCAATGATGAAGTAGGGCACATCTTGTGTGTCATTGGGTAGGGGGGCTGGATCTGGAAAACCCATGATGAGGTTGTGTTTCAGCCCATCCTTGAGGCCACTTGCGTTGTATACCTGGCCATCTGAAGCTGACCCGTTGCCTGAAGCATCGATGTAGATGAAATTGTAGTCAGCATCAACCATGGCAAACGTTTTACATCCTCTTTTCATCCGTAAGTGCAGTGGGACCGGGCCTTAAGTATAAAAAGTTTCTAATAGTACTTATATTGTAGTAATAATAATAGAAACAATAAAATTTGGCATCTGAAGCTTAAATGCACTGTGTTTAAACCATCAGTCTGGGAAATACAGATTATATCTGCTGCCATTGAAAAATGGAGCTGAAGGAATAATTTTTAAAATGTATTTTTTTCAATATTGTGATTGATGGTTTCATCTAATTGTCAGATTCATTAGGATACAGTTGTCATACTGTGATGCCTATTGATATTGTAATAAGCTTACTAAAGAGCTTACTTTTTTGATTTTTCCCATTGTTTAATTTTAGTTTACATAGACATTGAAACCTTTTCTAACTATTTAAGATGTGACTCAAAGAATTCAAGACCCTTGTCTATTATTAGCTCTGCATAGTATTGTAAGCAGAAAAAAAATTAAGAAACTTTGGCTTTTATAGAAATAAAGAGTTGCAAAGCATCAATAGATTGATCTTTACAGTGAAAATTATTTTGCTGCAGAATAAATATTTTGTTTTATCTTTAGGTTGCACACTTTCTCAAAACACAAACAAATATCTTAAACAGAAGTTTAACAGCTTCTTTATTGTTCCATGGAAACAGATGAAGATGAAAGAGTCAAGATTCTAACAGTGTTTGCTTGTTTTTTACTATGGCTATGACTGTAGCAAAATTTTCAGGTTACGACTACTTGTTCTATATCCATTCAAAATTAAAATGGTGCTGAACAAAGGAGACTTGAAACCATTCTGCAAAATTGCAACTATTGCCTTTGGAAATCACATGATTATGATCTGGGCGATTGGGTATCTGGCTCATGATTACAACACTAAAATGACTGTCAATCATGTAATCATCATTTGCAATCTTCCTGCTGGCAGCACCTACCTGTGCCTTTTGCTGGCTGAACTGCTGCTGTTTCCAGCTCAGCTGCATTTCCCAGCACCTGCCCATTGCCCCCAGATCCTCCCATATTCCATACTTGGGACTCCCACCTTGTCCTGACTAATAATATAAACAATTTTATGCACGCCCTCAACAGACCTCTTAGGAAAGGGGTGAGGTCAATAGCAGACAGTCTAAGGTTAAAGTTTTTGAAGTTTGGGAAGAAACCACAGAGTCAGATAGATTATTCCAGACATTGACCACTCTGTTACTGTAGTCGCATTTCCTGCAATCAAGTTTGGTGTGGTTAACCTTGAGTTTGTATCTACTGTGTGCTCTTGCATTGTTATGATTGAAGCTGAAGTATTCATTGACAGGTAGGACATTGCAATGTATAATTTTATATACTATACTTAGATCGGACTGGAGGCGGCATAGTTCTAGGTTTTCTAGGTCTAGAATTTCAAGTCTGGTGGCATAAGGTATTCTGCAATGAGTAGCGAGCGGCATGGAGAACTTTTTTTGTGAAATATTTCTGGACTTTCTCGACTGTGTTAATATCAGATATGTAATGTGAGTTCCAAACTGACGAGCTGGAGCATTGGTCTACCAATGTTTTGTATACTCTAGTTAGTAGTGTGATATTACCAGAGGAAAAGCTACATAGGATTAGGTTAACAACTCTTAATGCCTTTTTGGCTATGTAGTTACAGCAGGCTCTAGAAATTAGATCATGAGAGATGAGAAGTCCAAGGTCCTTGACAGAGTTTGCATCATCAACAAGGTCTTGACTATTCAGCCTGTATTTTATTTTCTGATTTATTTATTTTTTTGCCAATTTGTAAGACAGAGCATTTATTTGTTGAGATTTGAAGTTGCCATTTGTTTGACCATTCTGATACACAGTCAAGGTCTTTTTGAAGGGTAGCAGTATTGTCTGTGGTGTTGAATAGCTTTACATCATCAGCAAAGAGAATGCAGTTGCTCTTAATATGATCATAGAGGTCATTTATGTAGAGTATGGAGAGAGTTGGTCCTAGAACACTGCCTTGAGGGGAGGACACCACTGTTGACAGATACAGAATTTGATAGGACACTCCCAATTTTGACTATTTGTTGTCTGTTTGACAGGAATGCTTCTATCCAGTTATGCAGGTATTCAGAGATACCATAAGATTTTAGTTTTAGGATTAGTTTGTCATGTACCACTGAATCAAAGGCTTTACCGAAGTCTATATAGGTTGTGTCCATTGCTTTGCCCTGATCGAGTTGTGTAGTCCATATGTTTCTGCAGTGTAAGAGTTGTAAGAGATTACAGGATAGTTTTTTTTTTCTGAAACCAAACTGTTTATTAGAGGGTAGGTTGCTTGTCTCTAAGTGGAGGATAATGGATTGGTTAATAATTGATTCCATGACTTTACAGGTGACGCAGCATAAAGAGATTGGTCTGTAATTTTCAACTAGGCTGGGCTCTCCCTTTTTGAAGATAGGGATGACCGTGGCTTGGGACCATAGTTTGGCAAGCAACTGGTCCTGAAAGTTTGCCATCCAGACAACACAAAAGATCCACCTTTAATCTTGTTACAAGTCATATATTAGAAGGATTAGAAAATTCTGTGAACTTGATAATACATTTAAGTTAAACTGGGCTTGGTAGCTATAGAAAGTCAGGATATCTTATTAAACAATATGTTGTAACTTGCATTTAAATTTAAGAACAAATTCACATCTAATTCAAATTCATGTGTAATTCAAATAATATTTGAACTCCATCCAAATATTTATTTTTCAAATGAAGCTTTTACATGGACAATATGTTTAAAGACAGCTGCTTCAGAAAAGAAAATTATTTGTGTCATTCTTTGTGTAATTTAATTGGTAAAGAAAATTCACCTTTGAATCTGTGTGGAACCCTAGTGACTGCTTGGACATGTCCTGCAATTTTTTTGGCAATATTCCAAAAATGGTTTGTCATGGCAATGCTACAAAGTCATAAAACTTGTATTCAAGGCAGAAGTAGAATGGAAAAGTAATTTCTATATTTTGAGTCAAAGATGAAAGTGTTAATATAAGAATTAATAGCTATCAATCCCATAGAAGTACTGCTCTTCTTAAAAAGCTGGCCACATCCATTCAGGGACAAATTAAATATTCAAGTTTATAAATCGATCATTTCAGAAACAGAACTTTGAAATGAATTACATACTGTATAACTATGGTAAATATATTACAATTTATTAAAATTTTAAAAAGTAATAATTAGTACAAACTGTTAAAAAATACAAAAAAAAATGAAATAGAAATGAAAGAAAAATGTTATGTAGTATAAATTAAAGGAAAAAAGAAATATATAAATAAATGACTTACCTCTTAATTATAAAATTGTAATTACTTTAGTAACTTATCATCTTATAAAATGCAATAAATGATATTATCTTTCTTTCTTCTTTTTATCAAAAACATAAGGATTGTGATTTTAGTCCTGGTATTAGCAAAAGTTCATTAAGGGCTACCAGAGATAACTACACACCTATTATAATTCTGATCAAATAAACCTATTTGAAAATACTTCTTTTTTACTGTTAACAATGTTCCTTTTTAGCCTTTTCAAATAATGTCTTCGAACTTTATTTCTTTTATTTTTATTTGTCCCTTCTTACAATTAAAAAAAACTTTAACAAGTTTCTTTTGTAAATACAATATAGGCAAACTATGACTGTCATTCTCTTGGTTTGCTATATGCTAACTGCATTTAATTAATTAATTAATTTTGTAAGTCCAGTATAGAAACTATTTCCACTTCTTTCTTATAACATGTCATTTTTTAAATCCACTTTCAAATCTTAAATAGCATATTTGAAACACTCTCTTTTATGAAGGCAGAGACTCTTAAATTTAATTAATTGTTCAAAAATATCCTTCAATATGTCCAATACTAAAATATTTTGCTTAATTCTGTATTACTAAGTCAAATTTAAGTGTTCTTCTTTATTGCAATCTTTTGGTTTTTCTGATTCCATCTAGTATACAACTTTCAAAGTCTCATTTTATTATTTTTTTAAAATATAGCTGTTTTTTAAAAATAAAAATATTAAACTAACAAAAAAACTATTAGTGAAGAGAGAACAGAAAAGGAATCAGACTGTACATGGAAATAGCAGATAGAGATGCAATAAAAATATACAAAGAAATAAAAATACACAAAACAGAATAACTTCAAACTTTGATGGCAAATGTAATTAAAACTTGAGTTCAACTCATTCTCTATTACAATGTAATCTCCATTCTTAAAAATAATCTATAAATATTACTAATGCTTCAATCCAAATGTCATGATTTCATTTTTTTTCCTGTTTTGTGCAAAAAGTTCAAAAGGAGCTTCCAATTATTGTTAAATTTAGTCAATGTCTTTTCACCAATCAGTGCTGTCAATCCAGCCAGTTCTATCAACATTACTAACCACTCTTCCATTGTAGGAATTGTCAAATCCTTCCAATGTTGGGCATATACTGCCATTATCACAAATAAAAACAAAATACCATGTACTTTAAACTTTTCTTCACCATCCTTAACTAAAATGTCTAATATCTATATTTCAATCCAATATTTTAAGCTGTTTTACATGTACACAAAAGGTGGTAAAAATCTTTTCTTGGTATCTACATTTTCAGCATGTTAGAAATCCCATTATGTATTTTGACAATCTGTCTGGAGATAAATGCCATCCATACATCATTTTGGAGAAATTCTCTTTCAGATTGCAACACAATCTGATAATGAAACTCCAATGAATTTGTTCACTCACTTCATTCCACTGCATATGTTGGCTCTGTTTTATTCAGTTCATTTTCAAAAAGTTGAAATGAACTACACTTTGATGTCATTTCAGTAGGACTCCATTGTACAGGTCATGCACTAATAGCAATAGCACTTAAGACTTATATACAACTTCACAGTGCTTTACAGCTCTCTTAAGTGATTTACAGAGTCAGCATATTGTCCCCAACAATCATTTTACTGACTTGGAAGACTGATGGAAGACTGAGTCCACCTTGTGGTTGAGCACACAAGGAATTTGTCTCTGGTGCATAAGCTTTCAGAGTACATATGAACAACAAATAACAATTTTATTATTTGTTTGTTTGTTTATTTATAAAGAAGGTGTACAATGAAAATTATGCAAGAAATTTCTTGCAAAATCCTATCCAAAACTTATCAAAGGATTTTGGCTATAGTATGATATTGGTCAATGGGACACCATGCAATTCCTGAATGCTGTCTTTTAACATGAATTGCCACATTGTCCATGCATAGCAGATATGGAAATAGAGAGGACATATCTTTGAGGGGGTGGAAACTAAAGAAACAGGAACAGTTAATATAGGCTTTGGGACCATTAGTATTGGGTGAAATATGACAGAGAATTATAGATACACTTTACTGAGTTTGCTTAGTACATATTAAATTATATAAATGCATACGTTATCTAAAACTGTTTTCAGAAATTTGAAAATACTTTCTGTATATCAATTTAATATCAGTTTGTCACTCTGTATACCTTTCTTTGATGGCTTTTAATTATCAAGATGGAAATCAAACATCAAAAAAATTCCTTCTACCATTTTCATCAAGTTTGACTAAAACTTTCTGCAAGTGTGAAGACAATAAAATACTTGAAGATGACAGCAAGTTTCAGCCAATAATTGCTTGTGATTAGCTATGCTTTTGAATCCAAGGAGTGAGATTTGTTTCTAACCAGAGGGCTGCATTAGCTACACAGGACAGACCCGAAAGAATGATTTCAAAAATGTGTACATGTTTACTTTCTAAAGGAGAAATATGTTATAGATATAAAACTTTCTTAAAATTGTGGATTTACAATTCATTTAATTGAATCATAAGGAGATGTAATTTTCTCCATTTAAAAAGAAAAACAACTGAAAGCAACAATTGTATTTTTGCCTCTCCACATAACGTGAAATCTGGTTTTCTGTTGATTCCTGGAGGATAGCTCTAAATATTTATAAAACCGAGAACAAAACCCAGACAGAAATTTTAGCCTTCCTGTTCAATTGGAAGGATAACTTTATCATCTACATATAGAAAAATGGGAATAAATAATCTGCTTTGAAAAGAGTGTGAAATGTTGTATCAATAAGCATTGGAATAGAGTTACAGATTAACAGAAGTATGTATACATTCTTGCTCCATTCGGTTTTTTATATAGATAGGGAAGAACATTCTGAGGATTACAGTTTACTTTTAGAAGATTATTAAATATTTGTAAATAACTACAAATCTTATTGATCTGTAGTGAAAATCTGTCCCTGTACACATAGATTGGGAAAGCATTATTTGTAACTTTAGAAAATTAGCTTGACTATAATACATCTGCCAATGCTTGCATTGACATTAATTGAGCCCTTCTACCAGTCCAGTGTCATCGTAAAATATACTGTTTTTCAACCAATATGATACGAGTGATATAACCTCTCAGATTTTACCTTTTATCCCTCTTTCTTTTTTTCTGTCTTTCTCTGAAATAGTCTCGCTCTAAACTTAAGCTATACCATTATATTGCTGGCCTCCTTCCTCAGAAATCCATGACAGAGAAGATTTTCCTGGAATATAATGGCATCTAGAAGTAGTCAATTCTATTCTGCCCATGAAGATTCGGGGAGGTACAACAAAATTATAGGAAAATAAAGCCCTCATAGCAGCAAACTATCACACCTCATAAAGATTTGTGTGCATAGCCAAAATCATCATGGATAGACTACAAATGTTAATTTATGTTCCTGATATGAAGCCTGTTAGCCAATGGAAGAAATTCATAATACACTAGTGGTGTTACTATGATCTGGTTCTGAATTTTTTTCATAGTCTATTTCAGCCAATTTGAAAATGGCAAAGATGAGTATTATGTAGCAATCAGATGAGATGGAAAATTGTCATAGCTTAAACTATTTTTTAAAATTTTATTTCATTTCTATTCCTCATTTTTTAAGAACAGATCAGTGAAAAAATGTAATCTGTCTTCCAAGAACTTCCATGTGCCAAATATTGTAAAGAAGTATCAGAATCCTTAGATGGTTATATATAAACCATAGAAACCTGAACATCTTAACACAAATAAAAAGAGGAAGCAGATAATGGACAGCTATATGAACAGGAGGAAAGCAGAAAGTGCAGTTAGCACCAAACACACATTTCATTTCAATTATAGAATTACAAATAACTTAGAAGAAGCTGTTATAGTCCCTTGCAATAAGGTTTATACCAAATTACACTGATCTACAAAGAGAAAGCCTCAGAAATGAAAGTAGCTTAATTTCAGCAGAATTGGGTCACTAATATGGGAAAATTAAGTCCTGAGTATTAATTGCTTCCAGTGTCCAAGATACAGCATCAGATCAAAATTGCATCAAAATAATTCAAAATTATGAGAAGGGTGTATGATTATGCTCCATAACAAATGCCATCTTTATTCAGTATCTAAAGCCCATGTCACACTGCACGAACAGATGAAAAGAGGATGTAAAACAGAGAAAAACACTTTCCATCCGTTGGTTAACGTGATGCTTCCGTTTTATACTCACTGCGTCTGTTTTTCTTCCTCTCTATCTGTCCAGCATCCGTCTACTGACATTTCATCTGCTCAAAAAGTTTTGAGTTGCTCAAAACTTTTTGAGTAGAAAATGTATCCAACGTGTCCATTCTGCATCCGCTAGGCGTACGGGGAACATCTGTTCTGCATCCGTCGTCATTCGTTACGCATCCACTACATCCGCTAGGAATCTGCTGTGCATCCACGCAACTCGAATCTGCTCCAGCGGAGAGCGGACACAGGGAGGAAGCGGAACGGACGCGGAACGGACACGCAGCGTTAGTAGCACAGACGGAGAAAGGATGAAAGTGGATGCACCTCGCAAAGAAAGCATTTTAAACATAAAAAACATTCGCAGAGGGGACCTATCTTGGATATTAAGGATGTCTAGAGGATGCCAAGAGGATGCAAAAGGACACATAGGGGAAAACCTATATTGCCTATAAAAAGGGGGAGCAACTCACCTGGATCTCACTTTCAGACCAGCAGCCCTGCTGTGCAGACCTCTGCAGCCTTCATCTGCCTCTTGCTCTTCCACAGCATCCAGTCATGTCCACCATGGATCGTAACACAGTCCTTTTGGTAGCCACCATCGTTCTGCAACAGTGTGAAGCCAAATACAGGCTCTTTCAACTTTACTACGGGAAGAAAAGGAGGTGACCAAGAAGCGTCTGGGTCCGAAGATGGATCGGGAGAAGAGCAGAGTATGGACTGTACAACATGCTGATGGTGGAGCTGAGGAACGAAGACCCTCGTGCATTCCAGAACTTCATGAGGATGCCTCCAGCCATGTTTGATGAAATTGTGGAGCGGCTGACACCCAGGTTGACCAAGGCAAACACCAACTTCTGGCCCAGCCTGGACCTTGGGCTCAAGGTGGCACTGACTCTACGCCACCTAGCCTCAGGGACCACCTACAGGAGCATGCAGGAGGGTGCCACACAACACCATCAGCATTGTGGTCAGAGAAGTGGTGCAGGCCATCATCGAAGAATACCTGGAGGAGCTCCTCCAGTGCCCCTCCACTGAAGAAGGATGGAAGAAAGTTGCAGAGCAGTGGTATCAGAAGTGGAACTTCCCCCACACCATTGGAGCCATAGATGGGAAGCACGTGGCCTGCAAAGCTCCAGCAAAGTCAGGGTCCACTTATTTCAACTACAAGGGCTTCTTCAGCATCGTCCTCTTCACCATGGTCGATGCTGACTACAAGTTCATGTACATCGATGCTTCAGGCAATGGGTCAGCTTCAAATGCCCAGATATACAATGCCAGTGACCTCAAGGAGGGGCTGGAACGCAACCTCATCATGGGCTTCCCAGATCCAGAACCTCTGCCCAACGACACGCAAGATGTGCCCTACTTCATCGTGGGGGATGACGCCTTCTCCCTCAGAACCTACCTCACGAAGCCCTACACTTCCAGATGCCTCACCCGTGAAGAGAGTATCTTCAACTACAGGCTGTCCAGGGCAAGGCGGGTGGTGGAGAATGCCTTTGGCATCCTGGCCAACAGGTTCCAGGAACTTCTCACCACCATACAGCATCGCCCAGAGACTGTGAGGAGGATGGTGAAAGCTTGCTGCATCCTACACAATCACATGCGCACCCACTACCCAGTCTTGAAGAACAGGCTCGTGCACCTCCAACAAGGCAATGGGGACATGGAGCCTGGTGAATGGAGGCAAGGGCAAAACCTGATAGACACTGAGGATGTGCAAGGCCCCAACAGAGTCTCATGTGAAGGGAAGAAGCAGCGCAACCTCCTGAAACACTGGTGCAACTCCCCAGCTGGAGCAGTGGAGTGGCAAGACAGGATGATAGATGATTAATGGGTGCTTCCTTCAGCCTGTCTCATCACACTGATGAGATTGTGCCATGTATGTTGGGTAGGCCTACAATGAACAGGGATTTAATAACTGTTTATGTTGACATGTGTGGAT
The DNA here is from genome assembly GCA_015471245.1 of Laticauda colubrina. Classification (NCBI taxonomy): domain Eukaryota; kingdom Metazoa; phylum Chordata; class Lepidosauria; order Squamata; family Elapidae; genus Laticauda; species Laticauda colubrina. The sequence goes on along the minus strand of BLBF01000006.1, from coordinate 49,050,484 downwards.
CAATGATTACATTAGTATTGATAATGAAGGGCCATAGGTGTGGCACCTGGGAGGGTGGACCATACTGTCCCACTATGCTTGCACTGGAGGTTTATCTATCCCCACAGCTATCTCAACCCATCCCACAGCTATCTTAACCCATCCCACAGATATCTCAACCCATCCCAAAAGTATCCCTGCCCATCCCACAGGTATCCCTGCCCATCCCACAGATATTACCCATCCAAAAGGTATCTCTGCCCACCCCACTGCTATCCTTACCCATCCCACAAGCATGCAAAGGCTTAAACCATTTCTAAAAGTTTCTATCAAGTCTTTATTTACAAAAATAAATGAAGCAAGTGTGTGAAGCAAGGATAATCTTTATTAATAACAAGCTGTAAAAGAAAAATGACCCAAGTCAAGTGTCCAAATAAAGTCTACAGGTAGCCACCCAGTCTATGGCACTCTTCTCTATCACTCAGAGGTGTGCCCAGTCTCAGGGATGAAGGGTCCAGGTGCTGTGGAGGTGGGTACTGTTGGAGTGCTGGTCTGAAGCGCCACTGGGGTGCCTGGCCCTGAGAGGACAACAGGGGACGGTGTGTTGAGGAAGCACTCAGACAGCTGGCTCAGCCCCATGATGTTGACAGCTCCTTCCTCGATGCCATGGGGTGTCAGCCCCAGTACCGACGACAGATGTACTGGCCGGGCTTGGCTGTGGGGTGGAGGAAGGAGCAGTGTAGTGGGGCTGTATGGTCTGCAGCTGTGTGAGGACTGGTGTGGGTGGCATCAGTGACGTGGGTGGCATTGGTGGCATTGGTGGCATCAGTGGTGTTGGTGGCATCTGTGGCATCAGTGCAACCAGTGGCAATGGTGGCGTCCGATGAGTCTGTGCCTGGACTGGGAAGGGCTTCTGCCTGGGCTGCTGGACCTCCTGGTAGCCATAGCCCTGGTAAGTGAGGGCCTGTGGAAAGCCTTGGAATGGGAGGGACATCACCTGGGGTGGAGGAGCAGACCTGGACTGGGTGGGAGCAGGTTCCTCTGGATCTGGAGGGTTGTGAAGCAGATCGGTGATCCTGTCCTTCACCACCTGGTACTGGGGTTCCGTAATGTCCGTGAGGGTCTGGTTGACATAGGTGAGGAAGGGGTGGCGATTGGAAGATGAGGAGTCGGTGTGGACCAGCGGAGAGAGGATATCTATGCTGCTCCTGATGGTATCTCTTATCTCCAGAAGGACAGTGTGGCTCTGCCCCTCATGTCTGGCTCTCTGCCTTTCTGTGGAGGTGGAGCTGGGGGTGGATGTGGGTAGGACTATGGTGGAAGTGCCATCTCCTTTCTCCCACTTTGCCAGGGAGTCTTGCATGCACTCCACCATGGTTAGAACAGCTGTCCGCGGGTTCTCCGTCGTGGCACGCTCCACAGACACCTGCCTGGAGACAGGAGCTGACTCTTGGCCGGAAGAGGACTGGCTCTCAGCAGTCTGCCTGAGAGAGAGGGTTTTGAGAGGGGCTGCTCCTCGGTGGCGGATCTCACCCTCCAGGAAGCTGCACTTGGCCATGACGTAGGTCTCTCTGTCTGTCAGCTTCACTGCGGCCTGGCCGGATTTCTTGAGGTACAGCTTCCCGTACCAGGTGTGCATGTGCTTCCACCAGCCAAGGAGCACCTCCGAAGTGTAGCCCAGGCTCTCTGCCTTCTCTCTCCAAGCAGCCTGCTTCCTTTTGGTGTCCCTGTAGAGCCTGTGTCCCTTCCGCCATAGATAGTCATTCTCTCTCAGCCACTCCAGCACCTCATCCTCATGTTTCTCCTCGATGGAGTATTGCTTCCTCTCCCGTTCTTGCATATGCCTCTTCCTCCCTTTGGCAGGACCACATGGGCCCTCATCAGAGGGGCTTCCAGGTTGTAGTGGCTGCTCCTCCACAGGACCAACAGCAGCAGCACCAGCAGGATCATCATCAGCAGCAGCAGCAGCACCAGCAGGATCATCATCATCATCATCAGCAGCAGCAGCAGGACCAGGAGCACCAGCAGCAGAGTAAGCACCAGCAGCTCCAGCAGGACCAGGAGCACCAGCAGGACCAGGATCATGAGCAGGACCAGGAGCATGAGCAGGATGAGCAGCACGAGCAGGACCAGGAGCACGAGCAGGACCAGCCGGACGAGCAGGACCAGAAGGATGAGCAAGACCAGGAGTATGAGCAGGACCAGCAGGACGAGCAAGGCCAGGAGCACGAGCAGGACCATCAGGACGAGTAGGACCAGCAGTACGAGGAGCAGCTACAGCAGAGTAAGCACCAGCAGAAGCACCACCGCCAGAAACAGCATCATCAGTTCCTTCAGAAGCAGCATCAGCAGAAGCACCACCGCCAGAAGCAGCATCAGCAGAGTAAGCACAAGCAGAAGCACTACCACCATAAGCAGCAGCAGCAGCACTTCCAGAAGCAGAAGCAGCAGAAGCCCCAGCCCCAGAAGAGCGAGCCTGAGCTACAGAAACCCCAGCAGAAGCAGAGTGAGGGCCAGGGGGTGGGTGTCCCTCTTGCCAGGGCTGGCAGCTGTTGGCTGAGGCTTTCTCTTCTTCCCCATGGTTGTGGGGTTGCTGGCTGGCAGCAATGCAGGCAGGCAGGCAGGCAGGCTTGCAGGAAGGCTGGCAGGCAGGCATGCACCATGGCTGGCAGGCAGGCTGGCTGGCAGGCAGGCAGGCAGCAAGGCTAGCAGGGAGGCTGGAAGGCAGGCTGGAAGGCAGGCTGGCAGCAAGGCTGGCAGGCAGGCAGACAGCAAGGCTGGCAGGGAGGCTGGAAGGCAGGCTGGCAGCAAGGCTGGCAGCAAGGCTGGCAGGTAGGCAGACAGCAAGGCTGGCAGGCAGGCTGGCAGACAGGCAGGCAGCAAGACTGGCAGGCATTCAGGCAGCAAGGCTGGCAAGGCTGGCAGGCAGTCAATGTGTCTGGAAGCAGGTCTTTCCTCTGAATGGTGACCTGCTTGGGAGCTGCCTCCCTTTATATCTGCGGGGCTGACGCAATGCATCCTCCCCGCATGCGCAGTGAATGCTCGGCATCTGCTAGGCTTCTGCTAGGCATCCTCTAGGCTTCCGCTCTGCATCCGCTTCATCCGCTCGGCATCCGCTGTGCATCCGCTTCATCCGCTCGGCGTCCGCTCGGCATCCACTGTATCCGTTCCATGTCCGCTTTGCTGCGGTCCCCCGGAAGCCTTGTGGATGTGCCATCTGCTCCCATCCGCTTCCATCTGCTAGGCTTCCATGGAGCATCCGCTTTCCATCCACCCTGCGTCCTCCCCCCGTCCGTTCCTTTCCGTGTTATCCGCTCTGGTTATGCAAATTTTTGCCCCTTTTGAGAGCAGATAACAACAGATGGAACATTTTTCTCGTCTGCTGTGTCCTTTTTACAAACATTTTGCATCCGTCGGCCAGTGTGACAGGGCCTTAAACTGCACTTCTCTTAAGAACTGCAGTACGATCATTCCTAGGGAGGTTTTAGCAGTAATCAGTAAGCATGAGTGGACTCCATTTTCTATAGTTATCTGTTTTCCTGTTATCAAAGTGAAGATAAATTTATATGCTTCCATGTGGTGCTACTTTCATTGTTCTACCATACTTTGTTACAAGGCATAATGATCATTAGACATCTCCCTCCCTAGTAGGCAAATATATATAAATCTTTTATTGTGAAATATCTTGAAAACTTTAGCCAATCAGCACCTTTATCACTTCTTTTCTAATTCATCTAATCAAAATATATAAAATTAACATATTTTATCTCTGACATTGATGATTTCCTAAAATTTTTAGGCTTGTGTTGTTGAAATCACTAGATCATTTTATTCATATGATTATGGAGAGGAAATTAGCCTAGGAAAGCCAAAGAAGAATCCTTAGGTTTTTAATTTGCATTAATTTTAATCAGCATTTGTCTCATAAAATCAAAAGAAAATTCCAAAATTAATGGAAATCACTAGAAAGCTAAACATTTTTAAATTCTACTGTTTTGTGTTCCATTCCATAATCTTTCTCATTTTTAAAAAATTATGGGTTACGTTCTTGAAGTTCTGAGGGAATAACCTGTGTTTCTGGAGAGAAGACATTTCATATACCCATTCAATTTCTGCCACCTGAGCAGGGTTGAAACACTGAGGATTTCATGTTTCGTCTTCTGAAAAAGTGTGAGCCTGAACTAGTTCAATAATAGCTGGTGTACTGAAAGGTATCAGCGGAGTCCATTTAGTTCTCGCAAGGCAGAACAGAGCAATAACATTTGTATTCAAAATGCAGTGTAAACTCTGCAAAATGTATAGCACGTAGGAAAATGCTCATTCTGAGATAGGCAGTTATTCTATTACAAGGTCATTCTTCTTCATATTCTAAAATTTTTTTTAAATAAATGATAAATTTTTCATAACACATATTATTCAAGGAATACACATTAAATCTCTAGAAGTTTGTTGCTGTCACATTGGGGCGATATGAAGGCATGAATAAAATGCTACATTTTTCTAGATAACATACTATTGTGAAAACTCTGCAATCTAAGTTCAATATAGAATTTAGCCATCAGAAGTTTCCATTTTTTTTCAACAATATCAATGAAAATAAAATGCCTATTTTATATCAATTCATATAGTCCTTCCAAATCTATCCTAAAAACATTTTATACATGTAATAATAATAATTAAAAAAGAAATACATCTTCATATATTCATTATTTTCTAAAATTCTACATATTCTATTACTATATTTTGTTACCTAGCCATTGATAGAAAAGGTCCCAAATTTTGTAAAATTGTTTATTCTCTTGTTCTCTAATTTCAAATGTCAATCTACTCATTTCAGCACATTCCAGTATTTTCTTGATAATTTCCTCCTGCAATGGTATTTTCTCATTTTTCCAATTTTTAGCAAATACAATCTTAGCTGCTGTTAATACGTTTACAATCAAATATTTTAAATCTTTGCTATATGTATCAGGTAGAATTTCCAATAAAAATATCTCTGGTTTTAAATCGATATGCTTTTTGGTCATTTTTTCAAACCATGTGTGGATTTTAGTCCAATATTTTTTTGCATCCACACAAGTCCACCACATATGGCAATATGAGCCAGGAATCTGATGACATTTCCAACATCTTTCAGATTTATTCTTGAACATTCTTGCTATTCTTATCGGGGGGAAATGCCACCTGTAAAACATCTTATACAAATTTTCTTTAAATGCTGTTGACATTGTCATTTTATAATTTTGAGACCACAATTTTTGCCATTTCTCTAGATCAATTCCATATCCAAAATTCTTCCCCCAAGCAGTCATAGTCTCTTTAACTTGTTCTCCTTCTAATTTAATTTCTAATAAATATCCATACAGTTTTTTAATCACCTTTTCATCAATACCTGTCAAAATCTTATCTAAATCAGTCAATTTATTATAGAAACCTTCTGTTTTAAAATCTTTTTCATACCTTAAATGTATTTGCGGGTAAGAAAACCAATTCATCTTTATACCTTGTTCCACAAGTTTTTGAATCGATTTAAGTTCACCCGTTTCATTCAAAATTTCCCCATATCTAACTGTTTCTTCCTACTGTTTCCCCATATCTACTGTTTGTTATATGTTGTAGGATAAGAAAATGCTTCAATAGTCAATAACCAGACTGGAATTTTCAAATAACATTGTCTTTTAATCTTCTCCCAATTTAACCCATATATGATGTCCTCTAAAATAACCCTGTATTTTAGTTTCTTTATACCAAAAAAAGGCATGCCACCCCAAGAACAAATTGTGTCCTTCTAATGCCAACCATCTGGTATTTCTTAATGTTATCCATTCCTTAACCCATGTCAAGTTTGTAGCTTGGTAGTACAACTCCCAATTAGGCAGACCAAATCCTTCTCTAATTCTGGCATCTTGTAAGATTTTTAACTTTATTCTCGCTTTCTTACCTTGCCATATATATTTCAACACAATTTTGTTTAAATCTTCAAAGTAGTCCTTTCCAATCCTAATTGATATTGCTTGAAACAAGTATAGAACTCTAGGTAAAATATTCATTTTGATTGTTGAAATTCTCCCTATTAGTGACAATTGTACGTTTTCCCATTTTGTCAAGTCTAGTGCTATCTGTTGTTTAAGTTTAATGTAAATGTTCTCTTTTAATGTAGTACATTAAAATGTATCCCCAAGTACTTAATCTTATTCGTAACTTGAATTTTCAACACATCTGCCAATTCTTCTTTTTGTCTTAGTAACAAGTTCTTTGTCAAAATCTTTGTCTTGTCTTTGTTTATTTTCAGGCCGGCCACCTTACCATATGCCTCTATCTTTTCCAATAGTTTTGGTGCTGTTTCTAGAGGGTCTTCTAACATAAAAGCCAAGTCATCCGCAAAAGCTTGCAATTTAAATTCTTCCTTTTTAATTTTCATTCCTTTTATCCTCTTTTCATCTCTAATGTTTCTATTTAACACTTCCAGGGTTAGTATGAATAGCAAAAATGACAGTGGGCAACCTTATCTTGTACCTTTTCTTACATTGATGGAGTCTGTTAATTCTCCCTCTATCATTACCTTTGCCGTTTGCTTGTAATATATGGCTTGTATTGCTTGAAAAAATTTTCTGGTGAAGCCCATCTGTTCCAATAATAATAACATGAATTTCCAGTTCACATTATCAAATGCCTTTTGTGCATCTAAAAATATCAAAGCCATTTGTTTTTCAGGGTGTGCCTCATAATATTCCAAAGTATCCAATATTACTCTCATATTATCTTTAATTTGTCTCTGGCAGAAATCCATTTTGGTCAGGATGAATAAAATTATTTAAATATTTTTTTGAGTCTCTCTGCCTATATTGATGCAAAAATTTTATAATTTGAATTTAATAAAGAAATGGGTCTATAATTCTTAATTTGTAATGGATCAGTCTTTTCTTTTGGAATAATTGTAAATATAGGCTTCTGACCATGTTTTAGGTATCTTCTTCTTTAGCATAACTTCATTCATGACTTCTAGCAATGGAAGGTTCAGCGATTCTTGCAATGTTTTATAGAATTCTGCTGTAAGTCCATCTGGGCCTGGCGCCTTCCCATTATTTTGTTTCTTAAGTGCTTCAGTTAACTCCATCATAGTTATATTGCTTTCTGACATTTTTTCAGTCTCTTTAGGTATCTTAGGTAGATTAGCATTCTGTAAATACTGTTTAATTCTTTCCTCATCAATATTCTCTTGCTCATATAATTTCCCATCAAAGTCTCGAATGATTTCCTTCTTCTCTTTATTGCCGTGACAAACTTGACCTTGATCATCTATTAACTGCAGTATTTTCCTTGATTCTTTTTTCTTTCTCAATTTGTATGCTAACCATCTACCTGGTTTGTTTGCATTCTCAAAATAATTCTGTTTAGCACTTCTAATTTTCTGTGCTAATTCTTCTTTCTCTATTAAACTCATTTTATGTTTAATTGTATCCAGTTTTAGCTTTATGTCTTTTTTCTGTGGCGTTTTCTGTAATTCTTTTTTGAGTCTTTTATACTCATCTTCTAAGGCTTCTGTGTCTTGCCTTTTCTTAATGTTCCTTTTCCTTGTGTAGTCTATTATCAAGCTTTCTAGCATATGCCTTCATTGTGTCCCATACATTCTGAATTGAAGTGTCTTCTTTTTTATTTTCACTATAGAAAAAAACCAATTCTTTCTCCATCTGCTGTGTAAAATCCTTCTCCTTTAGAATGGTATTATTTAACTTCCATCTCGATCTTCTTTTTTGTCCTTTCTATTTAATTGTCATTGGGTTATGGTCTGCCCAAGTACTTGTTTGGATATTTGTTTCTTGACTATTAGATATTAATTCTGTTGAAGTCCAAATCATATCTATTCTGGACCATGATAAATACCTATTTGATTAAAAGGTGTATTGTTTGGTTTTAACATTTCTTTCTCTCCATATATCTTTTAAATTTATTTCATCTATCATTTTAAAAAAAGATTTGGGGAGAGTCTTCCTATTTTGCTTTGTTGTTGTTGTTGTTATATAGTCCAGTTTATTGTCTACAATTCCATTGAAATCTCCCATCATAACTATATTGACATAGTCCACTTCAATTATTTTAATGTGTAAATTTTTGTAGAATTCTTCTTGTTTATCATTTGGAGCATAAATTGCAATCAAGAGTGTTTTCGTATTATTGTCCATTATTTCCACCATTAATACTCTTCCGTCTTCATCAGTATAAATCAATTTTGCTGAGATGGTCTCTTTGATATATAAAATCACTCCTCTTTTCTTACATTGAGTCAAAGAAGTAAATATTTTCCCTAATTTTGGCTGTATCAACAATTGTTCATATTGTTTTTTAATATGTACTTTGTAGACAAATGATATCAAATTTTAGTTTCTCTAATCTGTGAAAAATTTTCCTTCTTTTAACAGCTGGATTAAGTCCATTTATATTTATTGTAATCAATTTTTTCTCTTCCATAATTATGCTTTATAATTAGGTTTGGCAGCTCTTGTAGATCTTGGTTCACATTGTTCTTTAATCTCCACCAATCCACCTACTGCGCCTTCTTCTTTTTCAGTCTCCATTTGGTTGTCTTGAAATTCAATTAGTGAAATCTCTTTTTCTGTCTCCTCTCTCCTTCCAAAAAATTTTGCATAAAATAATTCTGCTTTCTCGATTAAATCAATTCTATATCTCTGTTCTTGCCATGTAAATATTAACCCTTCTGGGATTAGCCATCTATAATTCACCTGTTTTTTCAATAGCATTTCAGTCAAAAATCAATATATTCTTCTCATCTCTCTCACTCTTCTAAGTATTTGCTTTAAAACCACAATCTCTTTACCTTTGTATTTCAATGTTTTCTGTCTTACCACTTGTAATATTTGTACTTTCATGGCTTTTTTTGTAAATCTAATATGAACTTCTCTTGGTTGGTTATTTCTCATCGCATATCTTATAAAAACTTGGTATACCTCGTCTACTCCATCCATCATCTTCTCTTCTGTTATTCTGTTATTTTCAGCTCCATCTAAGATATTTTCAAGCCTCTAGTTGGCAGTGTTACAAAGTTTCTTTACTCTCACTCTCCCCCTCCTTACCCAGATAAAACGTAATAGAAGTTTAAAAAAATTATAGCTTCAGGGAGCCTCTAATTTAAAATATTACAAAAGGCCGCTAACCTAAAATATTACAAAATCAAAAAGGAAGAGAAGAGGAAAAAATGGATATATATAGAGAAAAAATCCAGTCCAGTTAGCAAATGCTGGATCACAATAGGAATTCACAATAGGATTCCAACCATAGAAAACATAAAACAAAGTCTTACTTTGACACTTCTGTTTAAAAACCACCGCTTATTCAGTTCTGTCAAAACTTTTACAGATTCTTTTTCCCCTTAGGGTGTCCTTTGAAGTCCTTTTAAGTCTTAGACTAATAAAATAACAGTTCTCACCAAACCAACAAACTTTCTCTTTCAACCTCTTCCATTCAGAGCTGTCCCAACTTCAGCAGCTTTTGAAGCTACCTCTCTGCTGCTGACAAAAGGGCTTCTCCTAGATCAACCAGGGATTTTGCAATATCCCTGGGATCTGCAGGATGCACCCTTCACTATCACCATCCTTTCGGGATGGTTTAGGTCCATTTGGACCAACCAGGGGCAAAGATATCAGCTGCAATCTCAGACCTCCAAGATTGCATGCAGTATCGTCGCAACGCCAGCTCCTCCCCTAGTTATCTCGCAAAGTATGAATGAATAAAATTATAGTCAAATGATTGATTAAAAATAATACTAGAATATTCAATTTCTGATAATATGAGTTATTATGTAATATAACTGTAATTGATAATATGAAATTAATGCACAAAAAATTTGTAAACCAACCAACACACTGTTTGTATACTTATGGAAGAAAGCTGGATGTTTTTATGTTTGTTTGCATTTGTTTGTCCATAAAAACCAATAAAACTTAAATTAAAAAAAGAAAAATAAAATAAAATGTCAAACTGGTTTATCTCAATGAATTATTATAAACATAATGAAAAACATCATTGTGGGCCCAATGTGTCCATCCTGAGATTATCCCAGCAATTCCACACAATCCAAATTCAGTGTATTAATTCATAGCAATGAGCTCCATCACAGTATATCAATATTTGCATAACACAAAACAGCTGGTAGTAAGAGTCCTCCAGAGGTTGCCTCTTTGTAAACCCAACCCTTGTTTTGGAATGGACATTCAAGGGTTTTAAGGAGAGTAAAGGGTAAGCTCATAGACATATAAAGAATGGTTGCTGGAATTGGGTATGTCTAGTTTAATGAAAGAAGGACCAGGGATGACATGATTGCACTGTTCCAATATCTCAGGGGCTGCCAAAAACAAAGGCAGTCAAGCTATTCTCCAAAGCTCCTGAGTGGCAGACAAAAAGCAATGGATGAAAACTAAAGCCCCTGTCACACTGAACCAACGGATGAAAAGAGGATGTAAAATGGACAAAAAAGCTTGCCATCTGTTGTAAAATGCAATGCATCCATTGTGTACTCACTGCGTACGTCATTCATACACTCGATCCATAAAACATCCATCGACTGCTATTTCATCCGCTCAAAAAGTTTTGAGCTACACAAAACTTTTTGAGTGGATGAACTTTCTACCATGTATGATATACATCCGCGACACATACGGGCAACAAACGTTCGATGTCCGTTGTCATCCGATACATGTCCAATGAATCCTCTCTGCATCCTCTCGACATCCCCTCAACTCACATCCACTGCAGCTGAAAGCGGAAAGAGGGAGGAAGCGAAAGATACACGGAACGTCTACACAGCATTAGTAGCATGGAAATAGAAAGGATGTAAGGATATGCATCTCGTATATAAAGCATTAAAATGGAGAAAACGTTCGTATATGGGATGTAATTCGGATATTTAGGATGTCTGGAGGATATCTAGAGTATGTGGAAGGACACCTAGTGGACAACTGACATTTTCTGTAAAAGGGGGAAGGAAATCACCTGGATCTCACTTTCAGTCCAGCAGCCCTGGTGTGCAGACCTCTTCAGCCTTGCTCTTGCTCTTCCACATCATCCATTGATCTCCACCATGGATCATCGCACACTCCTTATGGTAGCTGCCATCATTCAACACCAGAACCAAGCCCTGTTCAAACTGTTTCACCTTTTCTACGGAAGGAGAAGAAGGAGACGTCTAAGAGCTGTCTGGGTCCGAAGATGGATCGGGAGAAGAGTGGAGTTTGGACTCTATGACAAGCTGATGGTGGAGCTGAGGAATGAAGACACTCGTGCATTCCAGCACTTCATGAGGATGCCACCAGTCATGTTTGACGAAGTTGTGGAAGGTCTGAGACCCAGGTTGACCAAGGCAAACACCAACTTCCATCCCAGCCTGGACCCTGGACAAAAGGTGGCACTGACTCTGTGCCACCTGGCCTCTGGAACCACATACAGAAATATGCAGTATGCCTGGAGGGTGCCACACAACACCATCAGCATTGTGGTCAGAGAAGTGGTGCAGGCCATCATCGAAGAATACCTGGAGGAGCTCCTCCAGTGCCTCTCCACTGAAGAAGGCTGGAGAAAACTTGCAGAACCGTGGTATCAGAGGTGGAACTTTCCCCACACCGTTGGAGCCATAGATGGGAAGCATGTGGCCTGCAAAGCTCCAGCCAACTCAGGGACCTCTTATCACAACTACAAGGGCTTCTTCAGTATCATCCTCTTTGCCATGGTTGATGCTGACTACAAGTTCATCTACATCAATGCTTCAGGCAACGAGTAAGCTTCAGATGCCCAGATATACAACGCCAGTGACCTCAAGGGTGGGCTGGAACGCAATCTCATCATGGGTTTCCCACATCCAGACCCCCTACCCAACAACACACAAGATGTGCCCTACTTCATTGTGGGTGATGACACCTTCTCCCTCAGAACCTACCTCATGAAGCCCTACACTTCCAGATATCTCACCCATGAAGACAGTATCTTCAACTACAGGCTGTCCAGGGCAAGACGGGTGGTGGAAAAAGCCTTTGGCATCCTGGCCAACTCACCAACAGGTACTTCTCACCACCATGCAGCATCGCCCACAGTCTGTGAAGAGCATTGTGGAAGCTTGCTGCATCCTGCACAATCTCATGCACACCCGCTACCCAGTGTTGCAGAACAGGCTTGTGGACCGTCAACAAGGCAATGGGGACATGGAGCCTGGTGAATGGAGGCAAGGACTAAACCTGATAGACTCTGTGGATGTGCAAGGCCCCAACAGAGCTTCACGTGGAGGGAAGAAGCAGCGCCTCCTGAAACACTGGTGCAACTCCCCAGCTGGAGAAGTGGAGTGGCAAGACAGGATAATAGATGCTTAATGGATGCTTTCCTGAGCCTGTCTCATCACACTGATGAGATTGTGCCATGTATGTTGAGTGGCCTTACAATTAATAGGGCATTAATAAAGAGTTTTGTTTGTGTTGAAATGTGTGGATCAATGATTAAATTGTTATTGATAATAAAGGGCCATATGTGTGGCACCTGGGAGGGTGGACCATACAGTCCCACTATGCTTGCACTGGAGGTTTATCTATCCCACAGCTATCCTTACCCATCCCACAGCTATCCATCCCACAGCTATCCTTACCAATCCCACAGCTATCCATCCCACAGCTATCCTTACCAATCCCACAGCTATCACTACCCATCCCACAGCTATCCATCCCACAGCTATCCTTACCAATCTCACAAGCATGCAAAGGCTTAACCCTTTTTTCAAAGTTTTCCCCAACACTTTATTAAGTAAAAAAAATGAACCAAGTGTGGGAAGCAAAGATAACCTTTATTAATAACAAACTGTATGACTTTATTAAAAAGCAAAATGATCCAAATAAAGTGTCTTTAAGCAAAGATAAGGTGAGCAGGTAACTCTTCTCAGTCACTCTGAGGCATGCCCATGGTCTCAGATGTAAAGGGGCCAGGGACTGTGGAGGTGGATGTTGCTGGAGTGCTGGTCTGAGGCGCCATTGGGGTGCCTGGCCCCGAGAGTACAACAGGAGATGGTGTGTGCAGGAAGCTCTCAGAGAGCTGACTCAGTCCCGTGAGGTTGGTGGGCACTTCCTCAAGGACCTGGGATGTGAGGCCCAACACTGATGACAGATGTTCTGAGGAAGGGCTTGGCTGTGTGGTGGAGAAAGGAGGAGTGTAATGGGGCTGTCTGGTCTGCATCTGGGTCAGCTGAGGTGTCTGTGGTGTCTGTGGTGTCCGAGGAACCTGGGTCTGGACTGCCTCTGCTGTGGGAAGTCCTGGTAGTGGTAGGCTTGGTAGGCAAGGGACTGCTGAAATCCGTGGAAGGCTGTGACATTGGCTGGGGTGGAGTAGCAGACCTTGAGTGGGTAGCAGTAGGTTCAGCTGGGCCTGGAGGGTGGTGCAGAAGAGCTGTGATCCTCTCCTTCATCGCCTGGTACTGTACCTCGGGCATGTCCATGAGGGTCTGGCCCACGTACGTGATGAAGGGCTTGCGGTTGGAGGATGGTATGTCAAAGTGGACCAGCTGGGAGAGGAGATCTGTGCTTGCTTTGATTGTGTCCATGATCTCCAAGAGGACAGTGTTTCAACACTGGAAGTTTTTAAGAAGAAATTGAATAACCATTTGTCTGAAATGTTTTAGGGTTTCCTGCCTAAGCAGGAGATTGGACTAGAATACCTCCAAGGTCCCTTCCAATTCTTTTATTCTATTGAGTTCTGAATTATGACTACCTAGATGACTACCAGAGAACAGCAAAATGTGAACTTTTTCTGTATCTCTGTGCTTGGTAATAATTCAAATATTTACAGACTAGATCTAGTTGCCCAATAAATATATCCCAGGATATTCTTAAATCTTTTACATCTGGAAGATGTACAGTTTTGAAGGAAAGAAAATAAAGCATAGATCCACTTGCTCCTGATTTGAAGTAACCTATGCAGCAAATGACTCACGTCTGAAGTAACCTATGCAGCAAATGACTCACAGCAAAAGTAATAATAAATACCCAAATTATATTAAAAATCATCTAGTGAAGTATCTAGTAATAATGTATCTAGTGTTTATAAGCCAGGAATATGTTTCCTATTCCTTTAAGTGGAAGAAACAGTTCCATGTTCACTAAGGGAGAACTTGCTATGTAACTGACCTATCTGATTAAGTGACGAAATTTCTTTCTTAAACCTGCTTTAAACTTCAAACGAGAACATTCTAGTATAGATAGTCCTTAACTTACATCCATTTGTTGAGTGACTATTTGAAATTAAACCAGTTCTTGCACTTATGACTATCACAGCATCTCCATGGTCATGTGATCAAAATGTGGGTGCTTGGCAACTGAAATGTATTTATATTTGTAGCATCCTGAGGTCCTCCAATTGGTATTTGCAACTTTCCCAACTGGCTTCCATCAAACAAAGTCAATAGGGGAAGCTGGATTTGCTTAACTAATATGCAATTTACTTATGAACTGCAGTCATTCACTTAATAACTGTAAAATCAGACAAAACTCATTTAACAACTGTCTTGCTTATCAACAGAAATTCTGGTCTCAGTTGAGGCCAAGTCATAAGTCAGAGACTATGTGTATCATGTCCTATTCTATAAAATAAAAGACTGTATCTAATGTGAATTCTATTTTAATCAAAATGTAAAAATTGCTTAGGCTGAACCTTTTAAGTTCTTTCATTGGATTTTACAACTGAAAGCATTAAAATATTATATTATTATTATTTAGTATTATTTAGTCATAGTGAAACTTGAAATATACAGAGGAAATCCATTCTCACTTCACTGAGCTATAAAAAACTGCAAAGAAGCTACAGAGTAGCTGTATTTCTTTTTTTTATTTTCTTTTTCTTTTTTGGAGAAACAAATAATTTTCTTTATTCAGCTGACAGGCAGTGAATACCATGGAAGGTCACCTTAAGAATATTGCTAAATTTCACAATTCCTTGAGATCTATATTCTGTCCCTTTCTTTCTAAAGTATCCAAATGGTCTACATATGTTTTCTTTGAGCAGATGCATTGGGGTAGTGGGAGGGGCTGGGGAGAGGAATGGATAGCAAAGAAAGAGTTTTAAAATGTACTCTGCCCATTTAATTATAATTAGTTATGTATATGTAGCAACGAAGCACAATACTTACAGCTCGGCATATCTATTCCCACATGCATGCCCAGGATAGTAGTCAACCTTCACAGAATATTCATGTGAACAAGCAGAGCAGCTGTCAGATGCTCCATAATTTAGTTAACTGCCACATCATAAGACCAAGGCTATGAAGACAGAAAATCTGCATCATCTTCTAATATTGTCTAATTATTCCACTTGAATTATGACTTCCTAATTCTTTAGTTGTTGCTCTTTTTTTTTACTCAACATGCACTTATACTTTAAAAAGAGGCTAGAATGAAAAATGACTCTCTTTTATAATGCATATGTTGGCCTTAAGATAATGGGATACAATAGAAGACAATTTGCAAGATTCCATTGTCTTCATTATCCATTGTGTTATGATGTATTCAGCTTCCTTCATACATAAAGATTTACATGGTTTAAGTGAAGCCATATCATCCAAAGTGGCAAGAAATAAAACTACAATGTGCTTCGAGGGTACATATGCATCTGTCAGAAATTAATTAAATAAATTATCATCTTTAATCAATTTTCCACAGATACACATCTTCTGATAAGTTCTCTCAGACACACAGAAAGATACATACACATAAACACACAAACATATTTGTATGCATACTTTTCTGAAAGCAAGTCTTTTCTGAAAAGACTTGCTTTCAGAAAAGTTTGCATACAAATATGTTTGTGTGTTTATGTGTATGTATCTCTCTGTGTGTCTGAGAGAACTAATCAGAAGATGTGTATCTGTGGAAAATTGATTAAAGATGATAATTTATTAAATCTTATCAATTTAGTCTCTTTAATTCTGTTAGGGCTAATAGCTTGCAGAAAATAGTACAAAATACATTTCAAGAATCTAATACAACAGTTCCTCTTGTTTTTTAAAGCTCATTTTTATCCCGTGTTTCTCCAACAATACGGCCTCCACCAATAGGAAGGCCCAGCATGATTTCTAGGCATGAGGTGAAATTAAGCCCCACCCCTAAATTTAGGCCTATTAAAACCATGTGTTTCCCCACCATTTCTCACATCGTTTGTTAGAACTACATGAGGTGAAGAGAAATGGGGGGAAAGGCTGGGGCTGGGTGGGAAGGGGGGGTGGGGGGTAGGGGGTGTGTGGAGGAGAAAACTTGCCTTTAGGAGTGCCCTGCAGGTGGCCTATGCTAGAATACCCTGATAGCCGATAGAAGCTCTCTTGAAGGCAGAGTCACCAGCCACTTCAATCGGCTGGTAGAAGCGGCCTGGGGCGAGCGCACATACACACTCCCCTCTCTGCGAGGCCGCTTCTATCAGCCGATCAAAGTGGCTGTTGACTGCACTTGGGGATCTCCCATTGCCAGAAAGAGACTGCCCTAAAGGCGAGGGGAAGGGGCAGCCACGCCTCGCCTCAAAGCAGCTGGGGACTTTGTCTTCAAGGGAGCAAGCTTTCGATCGGCAGATAGAAGTGGCCTCGCAGCGAGGGGAGTGTGTATGTACGCTCTCCCCAGACCACTTCTACCGGCCAATCGAAGTGGCTGTTAACCGCACTTGGTGAGCTCCCTTTGCCAGAAAGAGACTGCCCTAAAGGCAAGGGGAAGGGGCAGCCATGCCTCACCCCAAAGCAGCTGGAGACTGTGTCCTCAAGGGAGCTAGCTTTCGAT
>BLBF01000006.1:48998405-49027399 GCA_015471245.1 Laticauda colubrina | reverse complement strand
CTGCCTTTCTATTATTTTTTTCTCCTTTCCAGCTTTTAAAAACTTTTAAATGTACATAAATCTTTATAATCCCTTTGACTTTTATTTTCAGCTTAGATGTCTATTAATGTCAAAGTGAATTTTTTCCCCCAATTTCTTGCTTAAGTCTCTTAGCTGTCAGTATAAGGAAGGGAAGAAAAAAACCTAATCCTTTCCCTTCTCTCTCTCCTTCATAGCTTCAAAATTTTCTTTGGGAATAATGTTGTAAAGTTTAATTTCCATAATTACCTTATTTGTTGCTTTTGCTGTTTGACCCAGTCAACCAAAACTTTCTCTTCTTATCTTCCTCCTGCACATTCTTTTCCGGTCGAGTTCTTCTTTGTGGTGGCCATTTCTGACCACCACTGCAACCACCTTCGGGAAAGGGAGTAATGGCCAGTTGGGGAGGACAGATGTGGTTCTCCTCAACCCTGCAGGCAGTCTCCATCCTCTTCACCACCTCTATGGGGTGGCTTAGCCCCGAAACCAGCCTGCTCGGGACACTCCATTGGCGAGCATGGATCGATGCTCGGAGAGATGAGGTTTCGGTCTGTCGACAAAGAAGCTCAAACCGAAAGCCCCCATGATTTCTTGATTATGTCAGAGCAGTTATTCTAAAATAAGGTCTTGAAAAAAGTATTTGTTTGAATCTGTCACTGAAACTTCAGCACAAAATCAATTTACAAAAAAGAGTCTTCCAAAATAAATTGATTAAGTATCAGAACATCTCATTGCTTCATGAAAAACTATGTTCAAGTCATGAAGCCATAGTACAGACAAAACATGGTGAAACAAACTGGCTACAGGTTGGCAAAAACTGAATGCATATTAAGGAAGCTGTATTGGAATAAGATTACCATGATTTTAAAATTGGAGGAAGAAACACTTAATGTATAACCCCTACTAGGTGGGGGATACTACCCTGATAGCCAAAAATGCAAAGGATGTACAAATTCTAGTAATTAAAGAACCCAATGAAAAATGTGAATAGAATTGAATATAAATGATATCAAACTAATGACTACAGATTGAACAATTAGCCTTAAAATTGGTAATTAAAATATTGAAGTGTGGATAGCTTCTGACTTTTAGAAGCAACCATCAACAGTAAAGAAACATATTACAGATAAGCATGTGAAGGAGCAACCATTGAAGGCATGGAAAAAATACTAAAAGCCACGATTTCTCTATTCTTACAAAGATTAGAATCATATTTTAAGGAATTATTTTCATTATAAACTTCTATGGCAGCCTAAACTGGACTTTGTAGAAGCAGGATAAGAAGGGTATTAACAATTTTAAACTTTGATTTGGAGAAAACCCTGAGAATTCCATTCACAGCAAATATAATCAATATAAGCAAATGAATAATTAAACATGTCAAGCTCATATTCTCACATGCAGCACAAATCACGAGGCTCAAATTATTCTACTTAGAGCCACACTATGTAAAGACCTAAGTCTCTGGAAAAGACTCTAAGGTTGAAAAAAGTGGAAAGAAGGAGAAGAAGAAAAAGAAAACAGCAAGATGATTAGACTCAGTAACAATGTCCAGGGTTCCAAGTAATAAATCCATTACAAGCAAGAACTCTGAGGCAGGTGAAGTCTTCAGAAAAACTTTATTGGAAATATCATATTAGCACATATCTGGTGAAAACAAACTCTGAAGGGCCCCTTGGTATTCACCTAATTAAAAGTAAAAGTTTTCCCTCAACCCCAAACAATCAGTCACATGGCCCAATCACTCAGCACCTGCTAGTCCAATGACATCTCTCCTCCTTCAATTGGCCAGGTGTGAGAATGTCCTTGGCTACCAGGAGAAAGTCTTCACTTCAGGGTGGCAACACTGAGTCTCCAAGATAGCTTCACCCAGGTCAGCTTTAGGGTTGACATACAGTGGTAATAACTACTATCAGAAGAGAGGAAAGACCAGGTTAGGAAAAAACTCTATCTAGGTAGTTCTAGCAGTTGAAAATTATTCTA
This sequence comes from Laticauda colubrina, assembly GCA_015471245.1. Classification (NCBI taxonomy): domain Eukaryota; kingdom Metazoa; phylum Chordata; class Lepidosauria; order Squamata; family Elapidae; genus Laticauda; species Laticauda colubrina. The sequence continues at coordinate 49,025,398 of BLBF01000006.1, read as the reverse complement.
CATCCTATAATTAAAGGATCATTGTTTTTAAGGAAATAAATTTCTTGGTGATAAATTGCAGAGTACTACTTTAAAAAAAAATTGGAGGAATACTAGCAAAATTATATAAATCAGATAACTGAAAAAGAATCCTTTATTACTGAATTAATACTTTTCTATTTCCCTGCCCTAAGTACTACCCTAACTCTAAATCATGCCATGATTACTTGGTATCAAAATAAATTATTTACTGAAATTATTAATATAGTTTTTCAAATTAAATCTTTAAAATTAGCATTTTATTGAAGGTATAAATTTTAGCTCAAAATAAAACTTAAAAACACATTTAAAGAGGAACAAAAATTTTTATAAACTCACATGAATAGGTAAATATAAAATTGTGTCTTTTGCTTTATAGTTTAAAATATTAGTTCAATTGTTTTAACAAAATAATGAACATGCAATATGGAAATTATTTGGTATTTCCATGATGATAATATCTTACTTATATGTGTATGTACTGTATATGTACATTACTACAAACAAATGTAAATACATTGTCTAGCGCTCTGTGAAATATAAAACTATACAGTTATGCTAATCCTCATAATATTTATAAAGAATGATTGGATCATTGATTATACAAAGGAAAAAAAATTCTAAAATTCATTATTCCCTACCAACATACAAACAAACTCTAAGCCTGAAATCATCAGAATGCATACCTACTGCAATGTTTGAGTTAATTATAGCACTTTTTGTGCTATAATTTAATATCATACAGCATATTCATGTACAAAATATAAGACAAATCTAAGTTACCAATTTTCAGGTTGTACTGCAAGAACAGCACTTTGATCTTGCAAGACTATTTGGAAAACAAATAAATGCCCAGGTATAATAATGATGATGACCTGCACCTTAGGAGGAAGTATGATGCATTATTTACTGGTAGCTTGACTAGCTGCAGTGAAGATATTACTATAAGATAAGTGTTGTTTCTTTCTTCCCTTTGGTAAGTTTTTAACAATTTCCTCCTAATGGTTTTTGATTCATATGTTCTTGTAAATATTTCATTAGAATATAGTACATTAAAACCATTTCTGCCATCTGCTTTAAAATATCATAATGACAAATGCACTATGTTGGAAGAAGGAAGTTTCCATACACTTCCCCTGCAATCTGTAATACACTGTATATTTATCATTTAGCCTTATTGCATAGTATTACAATAGGATCTAAAGTTCTATGTTAAAATCCCCACATACTCTTGTGTTTTCAAGTAGGTTATATGTCTAGTATTTTCTATTTCTTACAAGTTTGGTCATCAGTCTTTAAAGATGGCCAAATTGCTCTGTGTTTGAGACTGAATAACAATGAAATATGCATTATCTAAAGGATTATTGCATGAAGAAATACAAAATAAGGATCTTCTTGAGACTTAAACAGAGTAACATTAATAGGTGTAAGTAGAAAACTATTTTAATAGATAAAAGGCTTTTGGCTGACAAAGAAGGGATAGCCAGATTTATCTAGTGATTAAGTCACCAAGTTAGAAAGTGGTAAAGCATAATTTCAGGTCTTGCTTTAATTATGAAAGTCAACTGGATATAACTTTGGATAAGTCACTCTCTCTCAGCCCAGGCTGCCTCACAGGGTTGTTGTTGTGGGGAAAATAGGAGGAGGAAGATACTGGATATGTTTGGAGCCTTGAATTATGTTAAAGTTAATAAAGGTATATATCTATATCTTTATATCTATATCATACACTAGAAATGCCAACATCTTACAATATTAAACTATCCAAAAGAAGGAAATTCTGCAATATGTGACAATTTTAGAGGTGGCTTTGGAGATGGCTTTGAAGAATTCAACAGAATTCAACAGAAAGTATTGTAGCACAGAGCTGTCAAACTAGAGGCCCATGGGCCAGATGTGTCACCTACAGGCCATGGCCATCCTGGCTCTGCAAAGACAAAACAGGCTGTGATATATCATGATACATAATGTGACATGATCGAGTTTGACACTCATGTTAAAGCAGGTCCAAAGATGACATAGTCTTTATATTTCATCACAGTAAACAAGGTTTGGTAGAAAATAGTAGCCACTGCAAAGCTTTCACAACTAGAATAATCAGTTTTTTTCTGGACTTTCCAAGTTTGTTGTTCTTTTCTGTACTTTCCAAGATACATTACCCAATCATAAAGTTGTATGAAAGACATACAGTTTTTATGTATGGTTTTTATGCAGGGTTGTATGATAGATTTTTATGTAGCTCTTCTAACACAAGAGTGGCCAGACCAAGATACAAATGTTACACTTTGCATATCCACCACCATTTTTTAAGTCAAACTTATATTTGGTACAATAGAATACTCCACCGAGCTGCTTGAAATTGGCATTTTGCAAAGAAAATTAATGTAAACCATCTCTGAAATGTTAAGTAGCTGTGTCTTTGGAAGCCTCTGCTTCCAAAGCCTCATCATAGCATACAAAAAAATTGTCCATTAAGCCATATTTGTGCATGCATGTTTTGCTTGAAATCACCAACAGAATATTACACCCACGTTGCATCATCATAGCATACAAAAAAAATTACAACTTTCCAAAACATCCTAATAAATCAAAAGCCCCCCCCCAAACCCCAGAAGTAAAAACAGGAATGATCAGAAAAGTCTATGTAAAGACTGCAATATCCACTATGTAGGACAAAGAAGCAGAAGACTGGCAGAGGGCATCCATGAATACCAACTTGCAATCAGAAGATATTATGGAAATTTCTTAAGCTCACAACACATGGACAGACATCACCATAGTTTCAACTGGGAAACTATGATCATCCTAACCAAACTAAGTCCAAAAATGCTGAAGAATTCTTGAAAGGCTAGCACTCAAATTGGCCACTCAACAGGCACATAGACATAAGCAACATATATGTGTATGTGTGTATGTTTGTATGTATGTTTGTATATATGTATGTATGTATGTATGTATGTATATATGTATGTATAAAAAGCCAAAAAGTAAACAAAAAGATTAAAACAGCTTTTCACCAGCAATCAATACCGATAAACAGAATGACACCAAGATTAACATTACACCAACAATCAAGAAGCAAACACTACTCCAATCAAGGAATTGCCAAACAAGCTAACAGTAAACAAGAACCCAATCAAGGAACCACCTCCCACCTCCGAAAACTTCTGCCATCAACTGTGACAGGGAAAGCCACTAAACTATGAGAACAAACACCACTCCCTTCTAGCACTAATGATGTTACCTAGTTAGGTAATGAAACATCTGCAAGCAAACAACCAAGCTCAGAAAGCACGAAGGAACCCATACTTTAATATATTGTACTAGGCAATCCATTGGCCTATTGGGTAATCATTCCAGAGGTATTGGTGGGTTATAAGTCAATGATATTTTGTATTTTTGAAGTCAATAAAGGAAACTTATTTATTTTACCACATTTTCTGATATTTGAAAATGGAGTTATTTCTGGTTCCTCTTAAGTTTATTGTATTTTCTTCAAATCAATAAGGTTCTACAAATATTGTAGACTTTCCATGCTACCTTTAGTGAAACTTTTGCTTCATTGTCTTCTTTTATTCTCAAACCAATTTTAATTTCCATTTGCTACCAAAATGCAGTTTCTTCCTGAAACTTGTCTCTTTCTGCAAAAATAGTTCCTATTGTTCCAATCCAGCCATCATAGCAATATATTACTAGGATCATAACTTTGGAAAAAAAGCAGTGAATGGCAAAACTGATAACCATGCTACCACTTTAATTTCATTTTGATCAAAACTTTTTAATGCTCCTGAAGAATGACAGCTTGTCAGATGGGAAGTTTCAATAAAGGAGAATATTTGTAGCTTTGGGTTGAACTGTGGAATCCTTAGTGCTCTATGAGCTTGGTGGTTTTCTTGCAAACCTTCTATTACCAAACTAGGAACCATCCTCAGTGCATTAACAGATAGAAAATATTTGAAAGATTACAGTGCTTTTGTTTATATTTTTTATGTTGACTTTTCTACCCATATTTTTTCCTTCATGTTAACCAAACACATTGGTCAAACCATAATATAAATGAAAGCAAATATACTAGAAAAGTAGAAAACCTACTACACTTTTCCACTTTGTGTTTATGTTGCGGAGCAAGGAGATTTATTATATCAGGACTGGTGATTTCACCTTAGGATGGACACAATTGAATTACATTCTCTATAGTATATACTGAGAGTCTATACTGTTCTATAGGATTCCAGAAATTCAAGACAATGTGTAATGTCTTGAAGGACTTATAGAGAGTCAAAGACATCAAAATCCTCCAAATTGTATTGGGACATGAATTTAGCATTTGTTTGTAATGTCTTAAGCCAAATGTCTGGGGTCACCCAAAAGCTTTGTCAGCAAAAAAGTGACTACTTAAAGAGGTTTCAGATAGATATTACATTGATATCCTGCCATCCAAGACATTTCTTTGCAGGGGTGGGATTCTACCAGTTCACATCTATTCGCTAGAACTTGTTGTTAACATTCTAAGCAGTTCAGAGAACTGGTTGTTAGAAGAAATTACTGGCCTAATCCTGTAAGGAAGTCAGAAAGGAAACATTCTGGTGTTGCTTACAGAAACTGCCTCTCCATTAACCCTTATTATGTTCTTGGCAGGACTAGACTTCCTGTCTCAGGAACATCTCTGGAGTTTTTTCCCTTCCTTTGCTGGTACTTTGCTTGTGTGGAGTGACCATTCAAAGTTACAATGGCACTAAAAAAAAGTGACTTTTGACCATTTTTCACACTTACAACTGTTGCAACATCTCCACAGTCATGAGAGGCCAGGCAAGGAGATGCGTGCCTTGATGTGAGTGATATTGAGTTGGCCACACCCATAACATGACCACCAAGCCATGTCCACCACCTAAGCCACACCCACAGAACCAGTTGTTAAAAATTTGAATCCCACCCCTGTCTCTTTGTCTTTGGATCCAAAATACTATGTAGTTCTACTAATTAGTGATTTTCTCTTAATTTCAGGGCTGTTAGAAGTAAAGACAATTACAGTTCAATTTCAGTCTGCTTTGTGAAAGATTAGAACAATACTAGAACAATGTTAAAATCATAGAGTTGCAAGGGATCTTGGAGATCTTCTAATCCAACCCCCTGTTTAGGCAGGAAACCCTAAATAATTTCAGACAAATGGTTATCCAATCACTTCTTAAAATCTTTCAATGTTGGACCATTTACAACTTCTGGTGGCTAGCTGTTCCACTGATTAATTGTTCTGTCAGAAAATTTCTCTTAGTTCCAAGTTGTTTTTCTCCTTGATTAGTGTCCAGCTATTGCTTCTTGGATTAGAAGTTCAAACACTAGTGGCAGGAAAGTGACCAAGCTTTATACTGAAACTTACATTATTCTGATTAATTATTTGATTTATTTTTATTTTTATTCCTAACTTTGAATAAAACATATTATAAACACCTATTTTGAAATACAGCATTTGAACTGATCAGCACACATCAATAATAATACAACATGAAACAATTTAAAAATATTGTATCCTAAAAATAAATATGTTTATTGCATAAATACAATAGTTCTTTCCTATGAGCATTTCTGGAAAGTCATTGAATCATGTCATGATCATTGTATGGAAATCAGAAAACAGAAAAAAAAAAAAAACAGAAATAATTTTACTTATTCTGCATTTAGGAAATATTTCCCATTATTTTTACATTTTGTACTTTTTCCCAGATACTGTGTGGAAAAAAATGACACAATATCAGGAAACTCAAAAATTATTCTGAATGAAATATAGTTAATTTAGCATACTTTTTTTCACCTATAGTTAACATTTTGTATGGTCAAGGAGTCCTTCTATATATGGTAAGTTTTGGGAATATGGCCAATAAGGAAAATGCAGTGATCCACAATTTATAAGTTATGTATAACAGTTTCATCAGTTAATATTACCCTTCTAGGAATAACTTGTACTATTTCTCTAGTTCATTGTGAAGTAGCATCTTTGACATCTTAATTATATGTGATGTAATGTTAATCAGCAGCTTATATCTAAACCTTTGTCCCTTTAATTTCCATATAATGTATGGCTTTCAGAAGAAGTTTAGTTTTATACTATGGTCTTGATTTAATCATACCTGTGTGTATTTTAAAGACCAGTTATTATTAGTGTATTGTACTTTAGAACAAAATTGTACTTTTAGAAGCAGAACAAAGAGAAAGCAAGATACAAATTCTGATTTTTTTTAAAAAAAATATCTGTGACACTGAATTTGAAATCCATTGAAAGCAATTAATAATTATCTACTACTTTGTATCTTTTCTTCCCTGTATCTCTTTTTCAAACAAAACAGTGCTAAATTTCAATGTCATGATCTCTGCAGTGCTAAGCCAATGGAATCATAGACAATAATAATGTTCAGATTTTGGGAGATCTGGTTTGAGCTTCTTTGGCGACAGACCAAAATCTGCAACTGTGCCCAGTTTCGATATGTGCTCACTGCTGGAGCACCCTGAGCCAGCTGGTTTCAGGGTTAAGCCACCCCATAGAGGTGGTGAAGAGTGGGGAGACTGCCAGCAGGGTCAAGGAGAGCCGTATCTCTCCTCTCCAGCTGGCCATTACTCCCTTTCCCAAAGACAGTTGCAGCAGTGGTCAGAAATGGCCACCCCAAAGAAGAACTCAACCAGAAAAGAATGTGCAGGAGGAAGATAAGAAGAGAAAGTTTTTGGCTGATCGGGTTGAACTGGAAAAACAACAATACAAGGTACCCTGGAATTTGAATTATAAAGAACAACATTGTTCCCAAAGAAGACTTTGAAGCTACGAATGAGAGAAGGAAGGAAAAGGATTTTTTTTCTTTTCTTCCCTATATTGACAACTCAGGGATTTAAGCAATAAATTAGCAAAAATCCACTTGGACATTAACAGGTATTTAAGCTGAAAATAAAATGTCAAAGGGATAATAAAGATTTCTGGATTCTCAATAACTTTTAAAAGAAGGAAAAAAACAAAAGGGTAGGATCTGGAAAAAGGGAGATCACCTGGAAGTGAACGGAATTAACCATAAAACTTTGACAAGATTCCTAGAAGATACATTTTAACTGAAACTTTGTAACAAGATAAGAGAACCCCAGGAAGAGAAAGTGGAAAATGGAAGCAAGAAGAAACAGCTTTGGATTATTTGGATTATTTAGTGATTTTGGGTTTTTGGCTATTGGATCTAAAGGATGAAAATCAATCGGGTGGTTATTTAAAAGTTTTTTAAATGGTATCACTCTTGGAAGAATTGAGAATGGAACTTAAAAAACAGAAAGAAGATGAACAAGAAGAAAGAGATTCTTTTGGCTTCATATTTCAATTTTTAGAAATGGAGATCCTGAACTATGAGAAACAACAAGAAATGCCTGTAGAACAAAAAGGGTGGGACAAAGAAGAAGCCATTTTCAATGACCAAGTATTTCTATGTGGGGAAAAGAAGGGAAGGTGGGAAAGAGAGTGAAAAATTTAAGATCTGAAAAAACAACTCAAAAAAAGAATAGTTTGAAAAGTGATTACAATATTAGGAAGAAACAGAAGAGATGATTAAAGAAAGAGAATCAGAAGTAGAGAGAGAAGGGGTCAAAAAGGGAAGGGAGAAGAAGAGGAAGAAGAGGGAAAAGAAAAGAAATTCAATTATAAAGGACAGAATCAGGATATAGAGAAACAGGGAAAACGTACAAGACACAGAGATAATGGGTGAAAACTTAATTGAAAGGGGGATTCTGCAAGGGTACATAAGATAAGTATTGTTATATTAGAAATAGAAATGAACTTTAAAAATATGAAACAAGAGTGATTAAAATGATAGGTACAATACTTTTCTCGTGTCGCTACACTTTTCCCAGCCACTGTAGAACACAGGCTCTGGCACATGGGGTGTAATCGTGGAGATCATGTGATGTACAGGGTTGTGGTAGCAGGGTGCAGTTTAATAGGTGTTCCATTGTCTGAGGAGCCTCCCCGCAGTCGCATTCTATGGATCCATCATGGTTGTATCCCCATTTCTGCATCAGGGCTTTGCACCTCCCAACTCCAGTTCTAAGGCGATTCAGGCAGCGCCAATTTTGCCAAGGTTCACTGGCACCTGTTGGGAGGGATTCCTTTGGCTCAAAAAAGAGGTTATGGGGTTTCTCCTGTAGATGTTTTGACCAGGCTTCTATCCTGCAGCTCTGGAGATTGCCATCCAGGGGTTGTACTGAGTGTAGAAAACTCTTCCTGGATTTTAGCCTTTTTGGTGGAGGAACATGCTGGAAAAGTGGATGGCGACTGTCATCTTCCTGTTTTGTGCATTCCACTCTTGAAGATACATTTCTTCCGACTGTAGGAGGGGCAATTCCACACAGCAGGTAGAGGTCATCAATTTGGGTAGGCTTGAGACAACCAGAGATGGCCCTACAAGCTGTATTTAGAACAGGGTCCAGCTTCTTGGCATGTGAGGAACGTCCCCAGACAGGGCATGCATATTCGGCTGCGGAGTAACCCAGGGCAAGGGCAATGCTGCGGATGGTTCCTGGGTCTGTTCCCCACTTGGAGTTTGTCAGCTTTCTCAAGATGTTATTCCTGGCTCCCACCTTTGCCTTTGTCTTGCTGACATGGTCCTTGAAACTGAGAGTGCGGTCTAGAGTGACTCCTAGATACACTGGTTTGTCTATGTGTTCTAGTCTCTTGCCATACCAGTGGACCTTCAGTTTGCAGTTTGCATCATGACCCTTGAGATGGAAAGCACTGACTTGAGTCTTATCTGGATTTGCCCGAAGATGGTTTACAGCATAGTAGGTGGTCAGGCCCTCTAGTGCTCCACTTAGCATTCTTTCAAGATCCAGAAATGACTGGGACTGAGAGGCTATGCACCGGTCGTCTGCATACAGGAAGCTCCTGGTGTTCTGGTGGATGGGTTGATCGTTTGTGTAGATGTTGAACAAGAGTGGAGCAAGAACGCTGCCTTGCGGGAGCCCATTTTTCGGTACAATACTCATTGTAAGGTAATGGAATGTTGAATAAATAAATGAAATAAAGAGAAAGAAAGAATTAAATTAGGAAAGGAGGGGAACATTTTAATTATTATAAATGTGTTATAAAAATTGAAGTGAAGAAGAATCTGAAAGAAACATTAAAATTATGGAAATATTATAAGTGTTCATAGAAGTATGATATCCTATTGAAAAGGAATGTTAAAGAAGTCAAAGATTATAACTAACATTAATGATAGAGCTGAATTGGAATAGAATAGATATTTTATTTATCACTGTTATATGTATATATTCTCTTCAAGAACTTACTGCATATTTTAAGAATCTACCAAGCAGAATTCGACTGGAAGTTATGTGTTATATTCAATATTATAATTGTAAAGGCATAAACTGAAGTTTAAGAGTTGAATGGATAAAAATTAAAAGATACAAAGGTGTCATACTCCAATTAGTAACTATAGAGGAAAATTTTGTTTAATGAGAAAACAAAATATGAAATTGAAACAGGACAGACAAAAGTATCAATACGATGACTAGAAACTTAGAAAGATATATATAATTGAATTTAGAAAGGAATGAGATAATTAAAATCAAGATTGAGAAAACTAAGGGAAGGGAAAATTATTGAGAAAATGTTAAAATAGTAATGATATGGAATAGAACACAAAGATGAATATGAAATTGAATTCGTGTCTGTATTGAGAAGTGATAACCTGGGACCATACTATTCTCAAAAAAAGAAATTTTATTTGTATTATGTTTTGTGAAAACCCAAATAATTATTTTATAAAAAAAAATAATGTGCAGATTTTACATACCTAAAAATATTTCTATGTTTGCCTTTTAAGACATACCCAGTGACATTCATAGGGACAGAAGAGTCAAGATGGCTGTCATGGCAGCCCAATTGAAGCCTCCTTTGCATGTGTAATGACCATGTACAGAAGTGGAAAGTAGTGTGACTGCCATACTGATTTTTTTTTTTAAATTTATCCCTGCAGATATTTCTGGCCTTGTCTATCTTCATTCTTCAATAAGAAATCAGAAAATCTTTGCTCATACCATAGCCCATCTTCCCCTTCTCCTGATACGGTATGTTCAACATGGTGCATTTGGGACACTCGGAAGCCTAGATCAAAGAGCAATATTTTATTTACTCCCACTTCTGAGTAATCAATTTAAGAAAGGCTACCTCGAGTAAAAGAAGTAAACATCATGGATAGACTGATACTCCATAAATTAGTCTTTCTTACTTTTAAATCCATCTTTTTTTGCTTATCTTTAAAATGCAGGAAAAGAATAAGGATGTCCTTGAATATTGAAACTAGGATATAATGACAGGGAAGGAGAGACAAATATATTGTACTTTGAAAAAGTTCCACATATGTACTGTTTTAAGCAAATAAATTACATAAAAGTATTTTAGGTTTCCTTAACATCTTTAGATTTGTTAATCCCAAATCTGTCCATATTTAACTTCAGTGGATGACACACAATTTTGTTATATTCAAGAGATGAAAAAAAATGAACATTTTTCTACATGATAATTTCTTGCATAATTTGATATATCTAAACAATGTATGGCACTTCTCTGTCGAAAATAAAAATGTCACAATTGTAATCTTCCTTATAGATAGTTGTTCTAACTCTGTAATCATTTAAATTGCCTTTTCCGTAACTTTTCTAGCTTAATAATATATTAATATGCAATCACTAGAAACATATACAATAATATATAATAATATATTAATATGCAAGCACGAGAAACATTTATATACAGTAGTTTTGTATAAGTACATTGTTATATCAATAGTTCTATTTTCAGTTCCCTTCCTAATTTTTCTAATGAAAATTGCTTCCTCCCTTTCTCCTATCTACCATTATTCAAAAATCATTTTTCTTATTAGTTGCTACCAGTTCAGATCTTATTCCAGGATGAGTGATTTTGTTATTCTGTTATTCCTCCCACATGACAGTATCACTTTTTTCTTATTCACATCAAGCCTTATTTGTCATTTAAAATTCATTTCTCAATCTTGAGAAATCCTTTCACAGTTCTTCACATCCATTTTGAATTTACCATCCTGAACAGTACGGCATTATCAACAAACATGGCAATTTCACTGCTCATTCCTAACTTCAATTAATGTATGCACAAATGTAAAAGCAATGTTATGACTCCAAGCACTGAATATTCCTGTATGTTCATTTTGTTAATGTGTTTTTATTCAATTACCAATATATGAGAGCTCCAATCTTTGTGACCCAGAGTTTGCCCAGAAGTTCTTCTGATGAGGGTCTTGTTCTGACCCAACTGGGTTCCCAGAGAGCAAACATAGACAAAGGCAGCAGCCCCTACCTTTCAAGGTTTAATCACAAATTCTGTTCCCTTACAGATAAAAGGCTGCTTTCCAACAATTAGCTATGACAAGAAAGAGCCTTGCTAAAATTTTTGTCAAGGCTGCCAAAAAAACAAAGATAAGAACTAATTTCAAGATTCTCCGAACATGAACTAAGATGTCAGCCAGTTGAATTTCAGAGCTTCTTTGCTATCTGCAAAGAATGCTTTTCCAAACCTGGCTTTTATCCTCTTAAGGGAGGGGCCATTACCTTGCAGCCTTACTCCTGAGTCACCTGTGATGCTGTAATTGTTCTTTCCTCCAAGCAATCCTCGTGCACATGCACTTGGCACAGGTTCCTTGGGCACCTCCTCATCACTGCTGCCAGCCCCCACAATTTCTGAAGGCAGCAGTCTTCGGATGGTCCTGGCCCCTCATCAGAGTCTTTACTCTCCTCAGTCATCTGCACCTGCTGCTGGCTAACCACAACAGGACTTTAGGAAAGAACTTGAAAGTGTAGCATAGAATAGATATTGATTATATTAAATTATGCTTGTCTACTATGCTCAAAAATATGAAAGGTTAATGAAAAAAGACTAAGGTTGTGAAAGCAGTGTGGATTAATTTTCAGCAAGGTCATTTTTTATGAGTTTATTTTTTCTTTAATAATACTTTTATACATTTTTTTTCAGAAAAGATATTAAAATAACTGCTTATAGATTCCTTTATCAAACTTCAAACTCATTCAAACATTTGAGATTGTTGAGGCAATACTCTGTTAGGAGAATGAGCGCATACAGGGAGATGTATTTGAGAGTAGTGTTTGAATAATACAAACACAGCACACAGATACACTGTACAGTAAATGTAGGTTTTTACTTCCAGAAACGTTAAGCAAAGTCCAAACAAGCAATCCAAAGTCATTCACAGGTAAATCAGTCAGTTTTTTCAATCCAGGGATAATTCAATAACAAAGTCCAGTGTCAAAAAACAGTTCAGTAACAGACTTACATTAAATCCAGAAAATATCACTCAATTAGGAAAAATGGCAATACTCTCCAACAGAAGGAAACAGAGACTTACTCACACTCTTTTCTGAGACTAAGGCTGAACAACCCAGTTTTCTGGCTCCATCTTATGGCCATTTGAGAAACCACACCTAATTACAGTTTTGCATTTTCTTAAAAATACAGTTTTAAAATGTTTATCCTGGTTTATATATATTTCTAACCCATATAGCTGTTATTCTATTATCATATTCCCAACAGAGATCACAATAACCTTAAAGAAAATATGTTTTTAAAAACAAATAATATTTTTAAAAATATTGATAATTTCATATTTAGATTTTAAAACACTTCTGCACTGATACCAGTTGAAGCTGGGAATATGTTTATGTTAAGTTCACTAGTTTCATTTATTAATAATATCCTGTCACCTCTTCTCTTTTGATTAATTCAACCATTCCCCCCAAAACACCAGCTTGGACAGAGACATTTATCTTATATCCTCAGCAGTAAAGATGGACAGAAAGAACTTATTCCATTTCTCTGTTGTTTCCTATCTTCTTTTATCAAATTTTTAAACTCCATTCATTCAATAACTCAAAATCCTCCCCATTTGTTTTTTATTCTGTAAATATTTGTGAACTTTCATGTTGTTTATTTTAATGCATTATGCCCTGTGGCTGCCTAATTTTTTAAATTATTATTTTGCACTTTGCAATTATTGGTTCATTATTGTTCAATATTTAAATCATCCTTTTTTCTTTGTTTGGAAAATCTTCCATTTTGGGGGGAAAAACTTTGTTGTCTTTAATGTCATTACTTACCTTATTTGTAAATAGGTCTTCATCTTTTTTAATATGAAGTATTGTAGTAATTCTTATTTTGGTTGTGAATAATTATCAAGGACTTGTTCAGAATTGGTCTGCTTGTTTTACTAATGTTTCACCAATTTGCTCACTTTTTTTAGTTTTCTTCTAATATCAGGGAATAAAACTTTTTCATCCTAGCTCATATACTCCAGGCATTTGCTTCAGAGTACCTAAAATTCTATCTTCAGACAGTTTGTGACATATACCTTGATACTTAATAACAACATTTTATTGATTTTTGTCCCCCCAAAAATCTGGATCCTGATTCAACTGAATCCATATTTTTGTGTGTGTAGTTTGTTTATTTCAGAAGTATCCTAATGCTTCACAAATCTAAGCTCTTCCTCTTAACATCATTGTCTTATTCATTGTTTAATAGTATTTAAGTTCATCTTATTTGCCCTCTCCATGGGTCAGGTAGATCCTAAGAAAGTCACCATCAAGAAGATCTTGGCCATCTTCTATTTCAACATTACATCTTACAATCTTAATTTGATTTCTAACTGCTACACTACTTTTTTATATCACTTGTGCCAATATTCACCATGATCCCTGGTTTTTCCCAGCATCCATATGGCACAAGACCTTTGTCGCTTTCCCAGAAAATTAATGCCTGCTTCCTGCAATTTATAAAAGTTACAAATTGGGTAATGAACTTCCATGTGGGTTCATTCATGCTCAGTGAGCTGGAATCCTTTTACAAGAACTACCCTTTTCATACCTCTGATTGGCTTGTTATATTTGACTGAAGCCAATGAGATTGGGAAGGATAAATTTAAAAAGTAAAGTTCCATACTGAATGTCGGGTATTCTTCTTGGATATGGAGATTTTATTTCTAAGTGATAAATAGAGAGATATGAACAGGTAGGATCAGAGGGTTATGGACCTTGTAGTTGAAGTCTTTCTAGAATACTTCTCTATAATATATTATTAAATAATATCTTATAGAGAAAATTTGCCTTCTAGTTTCAATCTGTTAAATCTGTCCTTTGCAAAACCAAAGGTAAAGGCTGCATTTTGCACTCTGAAATTGAAAGATATACGTAGAGTTAGTAATGTAAATGGAAACTTAATGAGCTTGTTTTCTAAGCACACTTTTGAAGTAGATAAGTTATTGCTTTGTGGCTTTTATTAAAACACTTGGTTTAAATCTATTCTCCAATTTTAAGTTTAGAGCTTAGCTTGCCAGTCCAATTAAAGGAAGGCAGCAAGAGCTGTAAGTTTTTGCATGGTTCCCTCTCCTGGGAGCAATTTCCTGGGTGATAGGTTTTCTAAGAATTACACTCCTGGGATTCAGTTAATATTTTGTTTAATAAGTGAGCAAATGTCTCTTACTTGGACTCTGCAGTCCTTTGATCTGCTCTTCAGAAAGTGTTTGGGAACATGAACATAACACCTGTCTACAACACTTTAAATCAAGATGTTCCCAATAAAGTTTGTGCAATCTCAGGAAAAGCAATATTGTTTTAAGATGTTGCAGAAAAAGGAAAGATTTTCATTCCTAAAGGGATCTAGGGCAGTTTCTAGAAGCAAGATCTAAACATTCTATATCCCTAGTACTTACCCATGGTTTATTTATTCACTGAACCACTTCAATGTAATTTATGAATATCAACACTATGCTTTGTTAGCTGGGCATCCTAATACTAAGAAACTATCCCATTCCTATTAAGTTCTCACTTGCTTTGATGTTCCCTGTGTACCAGGAGACATCCCATTTATTTCTGAATAGTCTAGGATATATAGACCCATAGTATTCTAATATTACCCACTAATCCTCTGATTACACATAGAAATAAAATTATTTGCAGTGATATATACAAATGATAGCTGGTAACTATAGACAGCAGATATTGGTCTCTAGTGAATCCCATCCTTAATCCAGCATGGAATTACAACAATACATTTGATTGTCTCAAAATATTGTTTTGATATATCATAATATACCACTGTACTGTGATTTAAATGCATACTGAAGTATGTGCTAGTTCGCTACCACTTCATATTTAGAAGTTAAGACATAAAATGGCTTATTATTAGACCTAAACAGCATGGGATCAAGGAAATATCTAATTATCATCATAAATATTATTTACATTTTTGACAGGAAGGCTATATTGTTTTTATGAGATTAGTAAAGCATCTATATTAAATTGTCCCGTAAAGGAATGACTAATATGTTCTATTCCTAATTTGACTGACATTTGGAAATGGATCAAAAATCTCCTTTTTCAGGTGTTTATTTTGTTCTTCTTGGGTTAATGATTCTGTTTCATATTTTCCCAGTTGTTGACATAAATTGCATTTGTTCTTTATTTTGTTACTGCAGTTTGTTTTCAATATCTTCATCACTCCTCTTGAACTAATGAGACTATCCAGTAGTGGAATTCAAAAAATTTTACTACCGATTCTGTGGGCATGGCTTATTTGGTGGGCGTGGTTTGGTGGTCCTGTGACTGGGTGGGCATGGTCAACTCAATGTCACTCACATCAAAGGGTGCCTCACCTGGCCCCTTCCCTCCCAGCCATTCCTCGTCACACCCAGCCTCCACGTATCTATAGTTCTGTAAAAATGTTGTTCACCTTTTTTGACTTTATTATCTGCATACTAAAGATGAATTTTCATGGACCACTGAAAGGAGGAAATGGCTCACATGCTTCTTTATTTATTAGTATGATTTCCTTCAATACAAAACATTGCATGCTAGGAAGAGCATATTGAGCTGGACTTATGCAACCTGATGTATAAAATAAACAAACACATATTTATGCTCTGGACTAGACATTGAATGCATGTACATCCCTGAAAAATATGTGGTAGCCCTGGGAAAAAAAAGGAACTAAAATCACTCTAGGTGTAGGAACAGTGTAAAGGCCATGTCACACTGCCCAACGGATGCAAAGAGGACACAACGGAAGAGAAAAATATTACATCCGTTGTATCCGTGCTAAAAAGGGGCAAAAATTTGCATAATTGGAGCAGATAACACGGACGCGGGGAGGAGGCAGGGCGGATGCAAAGCAGATGCGGAACAGAAGCACAGCGGATGCAGAATGGATGGCGCATTTGCAGGGCTTCCAGGGGGTCTCAGAGAGGCAGACGTGGAATGGAAAAAACGGATGCAGAACGGATGCACAGCGGATGAAGCGGATGAACAGTGGAAGCCTAGTGGATGCACAGTGGAAGCGGAACGGATGCCTGGCATTAATTGCGCATGTGGGGGGGATGCATTGTGCAAGTCCCCTGGATATAAAGGGAAGCAGCTCGGAAGCAGGTCACCATTCAGAGGAAAGACCTGCTGCTGGACACTTTGAATTCCTTGCCTGCCCTGCCTGCATGCCTGCCTCCAAGCCTGCCTCCAAGCCTGCCTCCCAGCCTCCTGGGCAGCCTCCCTGACAGCCTGCCTTCCAGCCTCCATTCTAGCCTTGCTGGCAGCCTGCATCCCAGCCTCCCTGCCAGCCTCCCTGCCAGCCTGCCTTCCAGCCTCCCTGCCAGCCTCCCTGCCAGCCTGCCCTCCAGCCTCCCTGCCAGCCAGTCTGTCTGCCAGCCTTGGTGCCTGCCTTGGTGCCTGCCTTCCTGCCAGCCTTCCTGCCAGCCTTCCTGCCAGCCTTGGTGCCTGCCAGCCTTCCTGCAAGCCTTCCTGCCAGCCAGCAACCCCACAACCATGGGCAAGAAGCGAAAGTCTCAGCAACCTGCCGCCATCCCTGGCAAGAGGGGGAGGGCCACCCTCCCGCCCCATGTCCGTGACTCTGCTTCTGCTGGGGCTTCTGCTGCTTGGGCTTGCTCTTCTCTTGCTGGAGCTTCTGCTGTGGCTGCTCCTGGCAGTGGTGCTTCTGCTGCACACTCTGCTGAAGCTGCTCCTGGTCCTGCTGGTCCTGCTCGTTCTGCTCGTGCTCCTGGTCTTGCTGGTCCTGCTGCTGCTGCTGCTGCTGATGATGATGATGATGATTCTGATCCTGTTGGTGATTCTGCTGCTGCTGCTGCTGATGATGATGCTGATTATGATCCTGCTGGTGATGTTTCTGAAGATGATGATTCTGCTGCTGCTGCTGCTGCTGCTTCTGCTGCTGTTGGTGTGGAGAAGCAGCCCCTACAACCTCAAAGTCCCTCTGATGAGGGCCCATATGGCCCTGCCAGAGGGAGGAAGAGTCGTTCGTGAAAACAGGAGAGGAGGCAGTACTTTATTGAGGAGGCGCACGAGGATGAGGTGCTGGAGTGGCTGAGAGAGAATGACTATCTGTGGCGGAAGGGACACCGGATGTACAGGGACACCAAGCCGAAGCAGGCTGCTTGGAGAGAGAGGGCGGAGAGTCTGGGCTACACTTCGGAGGTGCTACTCGGCTGGTGGAAACATATGCACACCTGCTACGGGAAGCTGCACTGCAAAAAATCTGGCCAGGCCACGGTCAAGCTGACGGACTGAGAGAACTACGTCATGGCCAGGTGCAGCTCCCTGGAGGGTGAGATCCGCCACCGAGGAGCACCAGGAGCCTCCCCTCACTCTCAGGCAGCCTGCTGCGACCCAGTCCTCTTCCAGCCAAGAGTCAGTCCCTGTCTCCAGGCAGGTTTCGGGAGAGCATGCCATGGCGGAGAACCCCCAGGCAGGTGTTGAAAGCTTGGTGGAGAGCGAGGAGGACTCCCTGGTGCGGTGGGAGAAAGGAAACATCGAGTCCAGCGCTGCCGAAGTCCCATCCACCCACACCGCCGCCTCCACAGGAAGGCAGAGAGCCAGACCGCAGGAGGTGGAGAGCCACAAGGTCCTGGTGGAGATCAGGGACACCATCCGCACCAGCATAGGTCTCCTCTCTCACCTAGTCCCCATCGACTCCTCCTGCTCCAACCACAAGCCCTTCCTCAATTATTTGAACCAGACCCTGAAGGAGATGCCGGATCCCCAGTACCAGCTGGTGAAGGAGAGGATATCCACGCTGATTAACAACCCTCCAGACCCAGAGGCACCTGCTACCACCCAGTCCAGGTCTGCTCCTCCACCCCAGGTGATGTCCCTCCCATACCAAGGCTTCCAACAGCCCCTCACCTACCAGGGCTACAGCTACCAGGAGGTCCAGCAGCACAGGCAGCAGCCCTTCCCAGGCCAGGCACAGAGTCATTGGGTGGCACCGTTGCCAGCTGTTCCACTGATGCCACCGATGCCACCCACGCCAATGATGCCACCGACAACATCGATGCCAGCCATGCCACAGATGCCACCCATGCCACTCCTCACCTCGCTGCACAGCAGGCAGTCCCACTACACTACTCCTTCCTCCATCCCACAGCCAAGCCCGGCCTCAGTACATCTGTCCTCAGTTCTGGGCCTGACACCCCATGGCATGGAGGAAGGTCCTCTCAGCATCGCGGGGATGAGCCAGCTGTCCGACACCTTTCTGAACACACCGTCCCCTGTTGTCCTCTCGGGGCCAGGCACTCCATCTGCACCTCAGACCAGCACTGCAGCAGCACCCATCTCCAGAGCACCTGCACCCTAAAAATTAGACTGGGCACACACCTCCGAGTGACCAAGAGGAGTACCAGAGACTGGCTGCCTGGATATTTTTGGACTTTATTTGGACACTTGACTTGGTTCATGTTTACTTTTCAGGTTGTTATTAATAAAGTTTATCTTTGTTTCACATGCTTGCTTCATTATTTTTTTTCTAAAAAGTCTGGGTGGAAACTTTTAGAAATGGTTTAGCCTTTGCATGCTTGTGGGATGGGTTGAGATAGCTGTGGGATGGGCAGGGATACCTTTGGGATGGGTTAAGACAGCTGTGGTATGGGTAGGGATACCTGTGGGATGGGTTAAGATAGCTGTGGGATGGGCAGGGATACCTGTGGGATGGGTTAAGATAGCTGTGGGATGGGCAGGGATACCTTTGGGATGGGTTAAGATAGCTGTGGGATGGGCAGGGATACCTGTGGGATGGGTTAAGATAGCTGTGGGATGGGAAGGGATACCTGTGGGATGGGTTAAGATAGCTGTGGGATAGATAAATCTCCAGTGCAAGCATAGTGAGACTGTATGGTCCACCCTCCCAGATGCCACCCCTATGGCCCTTATCAATTACAATGTAAGCATTGATCCACACATGTCAACATAAACACAACTCTTTATTAAACGCCCTGTTCATTGTAGGCCAACCAAACATACATGGCCCAATCTCATCCGTGTGATGAGACAGGCTGAAGGAAGTGTCCATTAAGCATCTACCATCCTGTCTTGCCACTCCACCACTCCAGCTGGGGAGTTGCACCAGTCTTTCAGAAGGTTGCGCTGCTTCTTCGCCTCACGTGAGGCTCTGTTGGGCCCTTGCACATCCTCAGTGTCGATCAGGTTTCGCCCTTGCCTCCATTCCCCAGGCTCCATGTCCCCATTGCCTTGCTGGAGGTCCACGAGTCTGTTCTGCAGGACTGGGTAGTGGGTGCGCATGAGATTGTGCAGGATGCAGCAAACTTCCATGATCCTCCTCATGTTCTGTGGGCGATGCTGCATGGGGTTGAGAAGTACCTAGAACCTGTTGGCCAGGATGCCAAAGGCTTTCTCCACCACCCACCTTGCCCTGGACAGCCTGTAGTTGAAGATCCTCTCTTCACGGGTGAGGTTTTTGGAGGTGTAGGGCTTCATGAGGTAGGTTGTGAGGGAGAAGGCGTCATCCCCCACGATGAAGTAGGGCACATCTTGCGTGTCGTTGGGCAGGGGTTCTGGATCTGGGAAGCCCACCATGAGGTTGCTTTCCAGCCCCTCCTTGAGGTGACTGTCGTTGTATATCTGGGCATCGGAAGATGAGCCGTTGCCTGAAACATCGATGTACATGAACTTGTCGTCAGCATCGACCATGGCGAAGAGGATGATGCTGAAGAAGCCCTTGTAATTGAAATAAGTGGATCCTGAGTTGGCTGGAACCTTGCAGGCCATGTGCTTGCCATCGATGGCTCCAACGGTCTGGGGGAAGTTCCACTTCTGGTACCACTGCTCTGCAACTTTCTTCCATCCTTCTTCAGTGGTGGGGCACTGGAGGAGCAACTCCTTGTATTCTTCTAGGATGGCCCACACCACTTCTCTGACAACAAAGCTGATGGTGCTGGGTGGTACCCTCCAGCCATACTGCATGCTCCTGTAGGTGGTCCCTGAGGCCAGGTGGCGCACAGTGAGTGCCACCCTGAGCCCTGGTTCCAGGCTGGGCGGGAAGTTGGTTTTTGTCTTGCTCAACCTGGGTGTCAGGCACTGCAGAAGTTCATCAAACATGGCTGGAGGCATATTCATGAAGTTCTGGAACGCACGAGTGTCTTCGCTCCTGAGCTCCACCATTAGCTTGTCGTAAAGTTGGTACTGTGCTCTTCTGGCTAACCATCTTTGGACCCAGACTTTTTTTGGGTGTCTCCTTTTCTTCCCGTAGTAGAGTTCACAGAGACTGTTAATGGTTTCGCAGTGATGCAGAAGGATGTTGGCTGCCAAAAGGATTTTGTCGCAATCCATGGTGGAGATGACTGGATGCTGTGGAAGAGGAAGAGTCAGATGAAGGCTGCAGAGGTCTGCTCTGGTGGGCTGCTGGTCTGAAAGTGAGATGCAGACGAGTTGCTCCCCCTTTTTATAGGAAGTATAGGTTTTCCGCTGGGCATCCTCCAGGCATCCTCTAGGCATCCTCTAGGCATCCTTAATATCCGAGATAGGTCCCCTCTACGAACATTTCTCCATTTTAAACGCTTTGTTTCCATTCTGCATCGGTTCTGCATCCGTTCTGCTTCCTCCCTGCGTCCGGGCGGATGCGAGTTGCGCGGATGTGTAGCGGATGCCTAGCGGATATAGCGGATGCGTAAGGGATGCGTAGCGGATGCGTAGCGGATGCGTAGCGGATGCGTAGTGGATGCAGAATGGACGAATTGGATACATTTTCCACGCAAAAGTTTTAGGCAGCCTAAAACTTTTGGAGCGGATGAAACGTCAATAAACACATGCTGGATGGATTGAGAGGAAGCAAAACGGAGGCAGTGAGTACATCGTGTTTTAGAATGGATGGCAAGGTTTTTTTTCTGTTTTGCTTCCTCTTTGCATCCGTTTTTGCAATATGACAGGGCCTTAAAATATTAATACATGATAAATAATGGAACAATTAAAAATAATAGCACAGAGTTTTCTCTCTTTCTCTACGTTTCTCTTTCTTTTTCTTTTGTTTCTCTCTCTTTCTCTCTCTCTCTCTCTCACACACACACACACGCACACACACACACACACACACACACACACACACACACACCTGTTCATCCAGGCCCAAGAAGGGAGAGAATAAGGGGGAGGGACTTCTAGGTTTCTAGGAAGAGGCACCCCTGGAAGCTGGTCTACTCTCCAACCACACAGATTGCTGATCAATTGGTCATCAGTGTTTAGGTGCCAAGAATGGATCCTAATTGGAAAAAGTATCTCTTTGCAAATTCTCTTTTAAGGTGATAAGAAAAGATCTGATGGATCAGATGAAGGTCAGTGTAAGATTCACAGGGAACACACAAATCCCTCTGGTTCTCCCTGATCAGTCAGGTGAGGCCATACAGGCAACCCCCCTCCCTGTGCATGGAGGATGGAGGGGAAGCAGCTCCCCAAAGGGCAGGGTTTTTATTGCAAGGGGGAGGATGGGGCTTATTGAACTGTTATTTGGATCTCTTCTGCCAACAATAAACTCAGGATATGGACTCTAGGTAGGGGAGAAGTGTAAGTCATAATATGTAGTGGCCATCAGGGATCTCTAGTGGTCATAAGGGGTCCTACTCCCCAAGTTCCTTAAGACCCTATTCTTGAAATTAGATTTACAGGAAAAATTTGGACAATTGCTTTTATACCAGCTTTACTGCTCAATAGCAGCTGCTGAAGGCCCTTTCAGTGCTGGCTGTTATAATTCTAGAGGGCTTCAATTTGTCATCCCTTGGATAGGCTTCCAAAGTGGCTCAAGAGTTCATAGGCTGCATGATGGCTATGACTTCTCCCAGGTCATTCTTAGCCCAACAGTGTCCTCACCATAGATTTGGTTTCCTTATCAGAGCAGTGGTACTGTGACTTAAGGGAATAGTTTTCTCTAACCCCTCTATCATAGTGAAATCATGACTTTCTGACCTTGAGATCTCCTGTACCAGCCCCTTGCAGGGAGGCCAAACCCACTGAACTGGTCCACTCACAATGTCTGATGGACATGATTAGGTTTCAAAGAGAGCTGGGGCAAAATACCTCTCAAGCTCTATAGAGATTCTCAATCATCCAGGTCATGGGAGTCCCAAAGATGCTTTTTCAGGCAGCAACTGGACTTCTTGTTTTTTGTTTGAAGATGCTTCACTTCTCATCAAAGAAGCTTCTTCAGCTCTAACAGGTTACCCCCTATGAAGGAGTTGAAGGCACTGAAAAGAGCCAAGAGAGGTTTGGTGCACCATTCAAGAAAAAAAATGGACTTCTACAAGATCTGAACGCACAAAGACTATGCACAGCATAATTTGGTGAGAAGTCTTGTCACCTCATTCCAAGCAACAATGAGGGCATAATTTTGGCTACATATAGAGATGGATCATTGGGTGCAAATCTAATTAAAACAATTGAAACTCACAATGTATTATAAAGTAAGAGAAAAATGACTCCAAAAGCTTTCTATTTAGATTTGATGGATAAATGAAATGAAAGAACATATAGGGTTATATTCTTACATTAGATATATGATATATGTGTACATAAGTGTATATATATATGTGTATATATATGATATATATGTGTGTTTGTAGTAACAGAAACAGATGCCCTAACCAAAGGATTCAATTATGCTATAGCACCCCAAAAAATCCCCAGAGAATCCATCATATGTGTAGTAGAATCCAGCCTAACTAAATTAAATACAGATGAATCTGATAGAATAAGACACCATTGATACTAACATCCTATGCACAAGGAAACCACCCAAAAGGAACTTGCACAAAAAGGAACTAAAAGCCCTGAAAGCCCTAAAAACGACAGCAGCATAATCATACAGATAAAGGTAATGCCACAGTAGTAATGGATAGGTAAAGACTATGAAACAAAATTGACAGACCTACTCCAAGACTCCACATAAACCCATAAACACAGACCCAACCACGTATCTGGAAAAAATAAACCAAGAAGAAAATTATAACCAGCCACATGAACAAAGAGATGCAACAGACAATCATCCCAAGAGAAAAATCTTCCAGATGCCCCAAACTATACGGCCTCCCAAAAATATGCAAAGAAGGCATACCTTTCAGACCCATAGTAAGCTCCAGAGGAGCACCACAACAAAATCTAGCAAAACAATTAGCAAAGCAGCTACAGCCCCATGCTGAAGCAGTAGCTTCACATGTGCAAAACTCATTCCACTTCTAGGAAATGATCAAAGATCTACACATGGAACAAGAAGATCTGCTTGTAAGTTTCAATGTGGTTTCACTATTCACTCAAGTCCCAACAAAAGAAACTTGAAATTATCAAAAATAAATACCAACCAGCTAAACACCTCATGGAACTAGCAGAACACTGCTTAACCAACACATATTTCATATACAAAGGACAAAGATACAAGCAAATTGAAGGAGCTCCTATGGGATCACCACTGTCACACATCATTGCAAACCTGTTCATGGAAGAATTTGAATCCAGAGCCCTAGCTAATGCCACCCACAAACCCAAACTATGGTTAAGATACATCAATGACACATTTGTGATTTGGCCCCATGGAAAAGAAAACCTAAACAATTTCCTAACACACCTAAACAGCACACACCCCAAAATCAAATTCACCATGGAAATGGAAACAAACAAACGAACAACTACCATTCCTAGATGTACTAATCTACAAAAAAACAGATGGCACACTAGAACACACCATATACCAGAAGAAAACAGACACTAACCACTACCTCAATGCCCAATCCCACCACCACCTAGCACAGATAAACTCCATGGCCAAAACACTAATTGCCAGAATCAAATACTTGACAGACAAGACACACATAAAGACTGAACTATGCACCCTTACTAAAGTGCTGACAGTTAACGGCTTCTAGAAAAGCAAACTTACCAGCTTGATCCACAAAAACACACTGAGACATAATGGAGATCTAGAAGATCAACAGACCTATGGAAAAGCTGTCCTGCCCAACATAAGAGGTACTGCAAACAAAATCAATAAGATACTACACAGGCATCACATCAAGACTGCCTTCAAAACAGACAGAAAAATAGCAGCCATCCTGAGAAATCCCAATGATAAAATTGTCCTGGAAAACCAAGGCATATATTAAGTACCCTGCACATCATGCCCTGCCACATACATTGGACAGACCAATAGAACAATAAGAACCCGCCTGGATGAACAAAAATGCAGTAAAAAGGCTGAAACACACTTCATCACGAGTCCAACACATGAAAGCAACAGGTCATAGTATCGACTTCAATGGAACCAAAACCCTAGCCACAATAGAAAACCCCAGCTACAGAATTATCAGAGAAGCCATAGAGATTGAAAAAAGTCCTGAAAGCATAAATAGAAGAGATGATTCCACCAGACTGTCAATTATTTGGAAGCCTGCACTCACAAACCAAAAAATCTCCACACCACAAGCCAGGCAAACACCTGAGCACAAAGAGATCCCCCCCAATACCTCCAGCTCAAACACATCCCAACCAGGCACCCAGATGAAACCTAGCTTCCTAAGAAATGATAGCTGTCCATTTACTCATAGCCAAGCTGCACTAAAATACAGGAACACAATGTTGCCAACCAATCAAGACAAAAAAAGGCACAAAACAGACAGAAGATATTAGAAACACCAATCAAGTAGAACACAGCAAACCCCAAGACCAATAAACACAGACCAAGACTCCCAACCAGTCAGGATGAAGAAAAAACCATTCTGGCACAGCAGAAGGGAAGCCCCAAATTTAAAATTGAAATGGCTGTGAAAGTCTGACTCACAGACG
Organism: Laticauda colubrina; assembly: GCA_015471245.1. NCBI lineage: Eukaryota > Metazoa > Chordata > Lepidosauria > Squamata > Elapidae > Laticauda > Laticauda colubrina. The sequence continues at coordinate 49,000,198 of BLBF01000006.1, read as the reverse complement.
AACACAATCCAGAAGACTGATGATGGCAGATGAGATTCTGCCAAAACATTGCTACAACTTTAAAAGCACAACTATGATGACGTGGGAAAATACCCGAACAAGGCTGAATACCATATATACATACATGTATGTGTATCTGTGTATATATACATGTATATATGTGTGTGTGTATGTGTGTATTTGTTTTCTGAGGTTTTCGTGGGTATTCGTATGTAGTTTTTTGGTTCTTCGGGTTTTCTCCCGTGTAAAATTGGAAGTATCTAGGCAACGTTTCGATGAAGTCTCATTCATCATCTTCAGGCTTCTGTCTTCGGTTTTGTGCTTCTCAGAGTAATGTGAGCTTGCAGCTGCTTCTTCCTTTTAACTGCTAGGGGGAATGTGACTTGATTGGGTGGGGGCTTGGCTGTGTTCTGATTGGTTGGAGGGTTGGCTGTTTTCTGATTGGCGGGGGTGTTCAGGTGGGGGCTTGGTTGGGCTCAGGTTAGTCTTAGTTGCTGGGGGATTTGAGCTGGTGAGCTGTGATCCTGTTGTTTGGCTTCGTGTTCGTGGTCATACCACATGTTCATGGTGGGCATCAGTTTGCTTCATGTATGGGTCAGAGGGGTTTGAAGTGGGTAGTGATGCAGCTGTGGTACGGCTTCTGGTCCAAGGTCATGTCTCATCTTCTGTGTGGGTGTGAGTCTGCTTTCTACATGGAAGTGTGGTGGTACATCTTGTGTGGCCCTCATGGGTGTGAATCTGGTGTCATTCTTCATGTTAGGTACTCGTTTGTTAATGAGGGCAGGTTTCCAAATGGCTGGTAGGCGGGAGGTGTCATCTCGTTTATTCATGCTGTGTGAGCATTTTTCTTTCTCTATGACTTCTCTGATTATTCTGTTGTTGAAGTGTTTGGTTTTAGCGATAGTTCTGGTATTTTTAAAGTCAATTTCTTGTCCTGTGGCTTTGAGGTGTTGGACCAGGGAAGAGGTCGGTTCTTCTTTTTTGATTGAGTTCTTGTGTTCTTCAATGTGTGCACTTATTCTTCTGTTAATTTGTCCGATGTATGTATGGGGCAGGCAGTGCAAGGGATTTTGTATACTCCTTGGTTTTCTAACTCAATTTTGTCTTCAGGGTTTCTTAGGATGGTGGATATTTTTCTGTTTGTGCGGAATGCTGTTTTAATGTGTTTTTGGAGGACCTTGCTGATTTTGTCTGTAGTGCCTTTTATCTATGGAAGGAACGCTTTGTCATCCTCTTGTTCTTTGTCTTGGATTTTGGTTGGGTTTTTTTTTTAAATTTGGTGGGTAATCTTCTTTCTTTGGAATCCATTGGCTGTAAGTACATTAGTGAGAGTGTGTAGTTCAATTCTTAAGTGTTGTTCGTTGGCTAAGCATTTTGTTCTGGAGATGAGTGTCTCGGCTAAGGAATTGATCTGTGCTGGGTGGTGGTGTAAGAGTGCATGTAGATAGTGGTTTGTATGTGTTTTCTTCTGGTAGATGGTGTGTCCTAGGGAGCCATTGGATTTTTGTATACTAAGACATCTAGCAAGGGAAGTTGTTTGTTAGCTTCTGTTTCCATGGTGAATTGTATTTTGGGGTGTAGTCTGTTGAGGTGTGTGAGGAGGTTGTTCAGTTTTTCTTTCCCGTGTGGCCAGATTATGAAGGTGTCATCTACGTATCTGAGCCAGAGCTTGGGTTTGTGATCATATTTTTCTAGAGCTTGTGTTTCAAAGTGTTCCATGTAGAGGTTTGTGATGACGGGTGAGAAGGGTGATCCCATGGGTGCTCCTTCTATTTGTTTGTATTTTTGTCCAT
>BLBF01000006.1:48971755-48995065 GCA_015471245.1 Laticauda colubrina | reverse complement strand
GATGATGATGATGATGATGATGATGATGATGATGATGATGATGATGATGATGATGATGATAACCAACTCCATTCCATGGGGTGCTGCCTTGATGTGGCAGGGAATTTAACTGCTCCAGTGAAGCTAAGACCTGTGCTGGCAGTAGTGCAAACTACCAGCAGGTTCAACTATGCCAGATAGGGCTCAGCTGAGGAGCAGGACTGAGTGCATCCAACAACCCATGCAATGAATCATGGTGAAACACAGCCAAACAAAGCCTATACCGGTCATCACCCAGGTTAACAGGGGCTTGTTGGGGAACCTGGGCATCCATCGACAAGTGGGCTACATGACATAGGTCCCATAGTTAATCAACCACGGCATGGGCCTGCAGGACTACTGGAAGCTGAACAACCTCAGAAGCGGCAGAAATATACTATGTCAGAGAACCACACTGTAATGAAATGCTACTTACAAAGCAGGACCAGAAATATGAGACTACCAAAAAGGATGTATAAATTATGGAAACAAGAATACCCAGAGTCAAGCATAACTGAATTACAATTAGCCAATCAGTGAAGATTCATCATCAGGAACAAAGTGTTCAGTGAAGCAAACTTGAAGAAATACAGAAAAATTGTGAAATGGGAACACAATGCCGAATAGCAAACTGCTGAAGTGGCATCAGAAAATAGTCCAATAACATCTGGAGACACTGAATAGTCTGACTTCAAAGAAAATGCAGATATTTTGCAAGAACAGGAACAGCAAGAGCCTGAAGTCATCATTGAAACACCAGGAGTACTCAATACCAGGCAGCCAGAATTGAAGGCTAAAATCTTGACACATGCTACATCAAATGCAGAAAGAAGAAGGCTTCCAATGTTGAATACTGTGCCTAGAAAATATTTGGCACCATTGATGATAGATGTGAATTATGCACTTGCAGCAGTCCAGATAACATCAACTGAATAAACAAATCAGCTTTCTTACAGTAGAACAGTCATAATAACAGAAGAACTGGGGATTCAACAGCCGCAGTCCCCTAGAATATCGACTGGAAAACCTCAGTGGAAAATCAGGTTGGAGTTGAAAATCAAGAGCTTGCAAGAAGATGCAAGCATCTTGAAGCATTTACAGGAGAAAAAGCTGAAGAACAGCAAGATCAAGATACATCTGATAAAAAAATATGGGATCAACCCAAGAAAAATTGACGAAGCATTAGAAATTGTGAAGCAGCAGATAACAGCAACAGCAAAAAATTGAAAGATACAAAGCCAGAGACATCCAGTACAAACAAAATCAATTGTTCCAATCAAATCAAAGACAATTCTATTAGAGCCTGAATCAGAAGGGGGATACAAAAATGGAAAAATATAAGAAAATGGCAACTACTCAGTTTTGGGAAGACCTGTGGGAGACTGAGAAATGTTACAACAGAAATGCTGGGTGGATCAGAGCCTTTGAGAAGAAATTTGTCAAGAACAAAGTGGACCAACTGGAAATAACTACTGAAATGATAAGCAACAGAGTGAAAAAAATCAAGAACTGGATATCGCCTGGCAATGATCAACTGCATGGCTTTTGGCTCAAATACCTGACCAGCCTGCACGAAAAAATGGCTGAACAATTCAATGACATGCTGCAAAGAGGAAACATCAGTGAATGGTTAACAGCTGGGAAAATCTACTTGATAAAGAAAGATCCAGCAAAAGGGGCAACACCTGCAAACTACAGGCCAATAACATGTCTGCCAACCAAGTTCAAGCTGCTGACCAGCATCATAGCTGACAGGATCCAGGATTACCTAGAAGGAAATAACATCTTGCCACTAGAGCAGAAAGGAAACAAACAAAGAAACAGAGGCACAAAAGATCAGCTCCTGACTGAAAAAATGAACTGCAAAACCCAAAAAACAAATCTGCGTACAACTTGGATTGACTACAAGAAAGCATTTGATTCACTACTGCACAGCTGGATCATCAAGTGCCTGGATGTCATTGGAATATGCAAATGCATTGGTACTTTCACTGCAAATGTGAAGCATTGGAAAACAGAAATGTTCGTTGGAAGTGAAAGCTACAGGCTGGTCAACATCAAAAGATGGATTTTCCAGAATGATTCTTTGTCACTTCTTCTGTTCATCATTATCATGACCCTCTGTCAACAATCTTACAGAAAACTAACCTGATTATCAAACTGTTAAAAATTCACAGAAAATTTCTCACCTTCTGTACATGGATGATCTGAAGTTATACAGAAAATTGGGAATCAAAATCCAGTCACTGACCAATACAGTTCAAATTTCAGCACTAATATCAGCATGGAGTTCAGCCTGGACAAATGCACCACAGTGGCACCAAAGAAAGCAAAAATTGTAGAAAGTGATGGCATTGAAATGCTCAATGGACAAACCATCAAGTGCACCAGCCCGAAGCCTACAAATACCTGGGCATATTGCATCTGGTCAATGTCTAGCATGGGCAAGTGAAAAATGTTGTCAGCAAAGAATACACATAAAAGATCAGAAAAATTCTAAAAAGCAAACTGAATGGCAGTAACATCATCAAGGCTATAAATATCTGGGCCATATTCATCATCAGATATACTGCTGGGATTTTAAACTGGACACAGGCAGAGCTGGGCAGTCTGGATAGGAAAATGAGAAAATTGATGACCATACACTTTACACTGCACCCACACAGTGACATTGACAGACCATATTTGCCCAGAAAAGCAGGTGGCAGAGGACTTTTGCAAGTAAGCAGACACTTGAAGAAGAAAAGCATGCTCTGGCAGATTATGTGAAAGACAGTATTGAACCAGCTTTGATGGAGCTCAACAATAGGAAGCTGCTCAAAATATAGCAAAGCAAGAATCAATACAGGAAAACAGCAATGCAAACTCAGGCTGATAGCTGGAGTAACAAAGCACTGCATGGACAGTTCTTTGAAAAAATCCAAGGAAAAGACATAGTTATGGTTGACCAATGGAACACTGAAGAAAGATACAGACGACCTAATTCTTGCATCCCAAGAACAAGCTATCAGAACGAATGCAATCAAAGCCAGAATAGAAAAATCTGCTGATGACCCCAAATGCAGACTCTGCAAAGAAGTGGATGAAACCATCAATCACATACTGAGTTGTTGCAAGACAATCACTCAAACTGACAACAAACAATGTCACAACACAGTCGCTTAGATGGTCCACTGGAACTTGTATCACAACTACCATCTGCCTGTAGCAAAGAACTGGTAGGATCATAAGCCTGAAAAAGTGGTTGAAAACGAGCATGCAAAACAACTGTTCTGAATACAGACTGACAAAGTTTTGGAACATAATACTCTGCATATCACAATTGTGGAGAAGAAAAAAGTGTGGATCATTGACATTGCCATACCTGGTGACAGCAGAATCAATGAGAAACAACTTGAAAAAATCATCAGATATCAGGACTAGAAAATCGAACTGCAGAGACTCTGGCATACATCAGTGCAGGTGGTTCCACTGGGTGCTGTGCCTAAAGACCTAGGCAAGCACTTAAAAACAATTGGCGCTGACAAAATCACCATTGGTCAGCTGCGGAAGGCCACATTACTGGGATCTGCTCACATAATCTGCCAATACATCACACAGTCCTAAACGCCTGGGAAGCGTTTGACTAGTGATTTGTGATACAAAACCCAGCATATAGTTATCTTGCTTGCTGCATACAGTGTTGTTTTTTTCTGAAAAACAACAACAACAACAACAACAATAATAATAATAATAATAAGAAGAAGAATATACAGACTCTAAGATTGATTTGACTCTTCTCTCAATCACTTTGTATTTTAATTGTTATTTTTCTTTGGCTTTCTTTAAAAGCTGAGGATCTTTAGATTTCAAGGTTGATTTAAATCGCCAGATAAGCTTCCTTCAAAACAACAGCAACAACAACAACAACAACAACAACAACAACAACAACAATAATAATAATAATAATACAAGGATAATTATAGAGTCACCTCTAGATAAGATGGAAAGCACACAAATCTATTACATAAATAAATGTTAGCTTTATAAAGTTTTTAACAGATTAAGGGCTGTCAGGTTGACTTGATATCAGAAATTCATGTGCTATTGAAAAGCGTCAATCTCCACTGAATAAAACTGGAACTGACAAGTGGAATTAAAAATTATACCTTCCAACAAAGAGATGGAAATAATGGAGTTACAAATGGAAGATGAATCAAAAACTGTAAAAATATGTGCAAATAGCAAATCAAATGAGCACCTTAGATTATTTTCTTACACTGGATTTACAAGAATGGCCATGTTGGAAGAATAAACTGGACCTCAAAAAGATTGTAAGAATTTTGAGGGAAACAAAAAAAGAGAAGGCAGGTGATAGAACTTTCTTTGCCGAAGGTAAATATTATTTTCAGAAAGGAGAAGGAAAACATAACTGGCTTATTAAATCAAGGTTAAAATAGTGGGTTGCTAGTTTGGGAAATGTTTAATGGTTTTTCATCTGAATAGGATAATTCCTGCTAGTGTTGTCTTTTGTTTGTTTTATTTGAAGGAAAGAAATAAGAAATACTTGTTTACATAGAAAGGAAATATTCAAACTGGGTGTAATAGATATACTTTGTAATATTCACATTATTACTTATGATACCCTTTACTGGATTTTTACTTTTTATTGAAAAGATAAGATTCTAGAGATGGGTATATAAAATTGGGATGAAGTATGGAATGAAGAAATTGCTTGTATCATGATATGCACCAATTCCACCAGCGCTTTTTACAATTTTGTAAACAACAAACTAAAAGACTCAAGGTCCATCCCACCCCTGATAGGACCTAATGGTAAAGACTGTAACGATGACACCATTAAAGCCAACATCTTTAACACATTCTTTGGCTCAGTATTTGTAAACAGCAATGGATCATGCCCAGTATTTCCTAGCCGAACCACAGACAACTACAATGATCTAATATATATTGATTTTACAGAAGACAAAGTTGAAAAAGCACTACATAATCTAAAACCATCTCTATCTATTGGAACAGATGGAATATGTGCCTACTTCTTAAAAAAGCTGTCCACTGCCATGGCCGAACCTCTAAGCATAATCTTTGAAAATTTTTTCAGGACCAGCTCCTTGCCTAACCTATGGTCACAAACCACAGTCATCCCCATCTTCAAAAAGGGAGACCAAGCCTAGCTGAAAATTACAGACCAATCTCCTTGTGCTGCATCACCTGTAAAGTCATGGAATCAATTCTTAACCAATCCATTATCCTCCACTTAGAGACAAAGAACCTACTCTCCAATAAACAATTTGGTTTAAGGAAAAAACTATCCTGTAATCTGCAGCTCTTACTCTGCAAAAACATATGGACTACACAACTCGATCAGGGCAAAGCAATAGACTCAATCTACATAGACATCTGTAAAGCCTTTGATTCAGTGGTACACAACAAACTACTCCTAAAACTAAAATCTTATGGTATTTCTGGACAACTGCATAACTGGATAGAAGCATTCCTGTCAAACAGACAACAAATGGTCAAAATTGGGAGTGTCCTATCAAACTCTGTACCTGTCAATAGTGATGTCCCCCAAGGCAGTGTTCTAGGACTAACTCTTTTCATACTCTACATAAATGACCTCTGTGATCATATTAAGAGCAACTGCATTTTTTTCGCTGATGCTGTAAAGCTGTTCAATATCACAGACAATACTGCTGCCCTTCAAAAAGATCTTGACCATGTATCAGAATGGTCAAACAAATGGCAACTTCAAATCTCAACAAATAAATGCTCTGTCTTACATATTGGCAAAAAAAATCAGAAAATAAAATACAAGCAGAATAGTCAGGATCTTGTTGATGATCTAAGCTTTGTCAAGGACCTTGGAATACTTATCTCTAATGATCTAAGTGCTAGAGCCCACTGTAACTACATAGCCAAAAAGGCATTAAGAGTTATTAACCTAATCCTATGTAGCTTTTTCTCTGGTAATATCACACTACTAACTAGAGCATACAAAACATTTGCTAGACCAATACTCGAATACAGATCATCAGTCTGAAACCCACATTACGTATCTGATATTAGCACAGTTGAGAAAGTCCAGAAATATTTCACAAGAAGAGTTCTCCACTTCTCTACTCATTGTAGAATACCTTATGCCACCAGACTTGAAATTCTAGACCTAGAAAACCTTGAATTACGCTGTCTTCGGTCTGATCTAAATATGGTATATAAAATCATATATTGCAATGTCCAACTTGTCAATGAGTACTTCAGCTTCAACCATAACAACACAAGAGCACACAATAGATACAAACTCAAGGTTAACTGCACCAAACTTGATTGCAGGAAATATGACTTCAGCAAAAGAGTGGTCAATGTCTGGAATACTCTACCTGACTCTGTAGTTTCTTCCCCAAACCCCAAAAACTTTAACCTTAGACTGTCTACTTTTGATCTCACCCCTTTCGTAAGAGGCCTGTAGGGGGCATGCATAAGCGCACCAACGTGCCTACCGTCCCTGTCCTATTGTTTCTTTTATTTTTTCTTGTATGTACCCATTTCACGTATTCATAACTATGTATATACTTATACCTATTATCTTGTAAGCAATTGACAAATCAAATAAATAAATAAAAAATATTTTTTTTTTCATGATTATACTTGTTGGGGATGATGAGGGAGTTTACTTTCTTTTTTCTGTTTTCAATTTCTTCCTTTTCCCCTTTCCCTTCAACTTTTTTCATTTAAAAAAATACATTTTATAATTGTATGAGTTCTAACTGTATAGTAAAACTTTCTAAAATTATTTGTAAAATGGTATATGACACTAGACAAATTATTTAAGATGTATGAAGATACTTTTAGTGAATGCTGTAGTTGTGAAAAATATGAAGGGATATTTTATCATGCAAGATCGACTTGGAAACAAAACTACAAAAAACTACAGAACAGGGACAGAAATACATATGATTATATGATGATACAAATAATTTTAAAGATTAATATTTATATGAAACTAGAACTTTATATTGATACTTATGGATAGCCAATTAGAAAAAAAAAACTAATATAAGACTGGTTTTGTATATGGTAACTGTAGCAAGACTATTATAGGCATAGCAATGAAGAAATACTGAAATATACACAATGGAGGAATAGATTGTGATGATAACAGAATTCTAGATTTCTGCAAATGACAAATGACCTACTTATTCAGAAATTAAAGAATAAACACTTTATGCCAATTGATAACCATTTATGGACTTTTTGTTGAAAGTTGGAAAAAATAAAATGGTAATTTGTGGATATACCCATTAAGGAAGATTGAATGTGGTATAGAACTTCTTTGAAGATGTGTCAAGAAAATCATAGATCTCTTCAATTATCTTTTTTTACTTTTCTATCTGCCTTGTTTCTTGCACTTTTTCTTTTATTTAACTTTTGTTTATATACTTTCATGTTTATTTTTTCCTATGAACACAACTTTGATTAAAATTATATTAAAAGGAGATAGTTGCTTTCAGCCATGCCAAGGAAAGCCAGAAGCCAGAAAACATGTCATAACATAAAACATAAAAATGCTAAGCAAAAGACAATGTAAAGAGGGTGAAAACAAGAAGACAGCAACAGTCTCAAGATGTGGATGTGGGTGAATAGTTTAGTGATGATTTAGAGTTGGAACTTTGCCAGGCTATATAAATATAATTAATTATTGAGGGCTATGATGCACCTTTTCCACAATCTGACTAATCATTGTCAATATATTTTGGTAGTTCTCAGTAAGTTGTAACTCTGTCAGTTCCAGATATTGGCTTTTTAATGTGAATTATTACTTCTGGATAGTGACAGTTTTGTGTTTTCCTTGGTGAAGGCATCAAACTTCAAACCAGGAGAGCTGAGTTTCAGTCCCACCTTGGACACAAAGCAGCTGGATAATCTTGAGCCATTCATCTTCTATCATTCCTAGAGAAAGGGAAATAGCAAACCACTTCTGAAAAGCTATTAAAAATATTGCAAAGACTTCTCAAGAAACAGATACAATTGAATAACAGAAAAAAAAAAAACTTGCAGCTACTTTAGTTTTATAAGCGCAGATAATGCAGACATGTTCCATTCTTAAATAGTGACAATGTTTATCAAACAAGAAGCTGCACTTTATGAGCATTATAGTATTGCCGCACTTGTAAATATCCCAACAGATTATCAGTAAAAGCTACAGAATGCCACTTCCGTTACATTCTGACAACTGTGATGCCATCATATATGGCTTTAGAAAAATATAAAGTATACTCTGAATAACCTGGAGAGATAACATAAGTAGTTAAAAAAATGAAAGCAGTTGCGGTAAGCTTTGAAAAATAATTGAAATAGAAAGAATTTTAACTGAATGGGATCTGAAGTATTCAGGGCTTAAAGTCTAACAATTCTGGTGTAGTGGTTTAAGGGACTTAGCAGTCTGTGCCAAGTGCAAATTCATGATTTTCAGAAACAAACAAAGAAGGGAAATAGCAATATAATCAATAAGGAGCTTGACAAATACAGTTTTTGATACCTTCTTATTTATAGTACTGTTAAATACACTTTCTGAACTAAAATAAAATCAGCAAAGAGGGATTATAGTCAAAGAGTTTCTTAATGGCAAATCCAGCTAGCCTTTCAATTTTAGTTCAGAAGTTAAAAAAAAAAAAGTCAATGAGCAACAGCTGATCTGTTGTATTAAGTGCAGTTTCTTATATTTTTTCAAGATATTTCAGTATGGGAACAGATGAAATATTATGGTTTTCAGAATCTGTGTAACTGTAAAGCCATGATATTTATCTCTTGTTACCCATAATTATGTTTAGAAAGAATATTGTATTTTATATTATTTATATAGGTTTCAATGGAAACCTATATAAATAATATAAAATAATATTTATATTATTTATTCAATTTATATAGGCTTTTTTATCTTCTCCCAGTTTAAAAACAATACTTCTCGGATATAATGCCTTCTAAAATGCCCCTGTATTTTAGTTCCCTTATACCAGAGGAAGGAATGCCACCCTAACATCAAATCATGTCCTTCTAAATTCAGTAGACTGTTATTCATTAATGTTATCCACTCCTTTACCCACATCAAACTCGTCGCCTGGTAATATAATTCCCATTTGGGCAAAGTCCATTTGTTCTTGCTTCTTATAACAGTTTAAGTTTTATTCTTGCTTTCTTCCCCTGCCAAATGTATTTTTGCACTATTTTATTTAGATCTTCAACAAATTCTCTTCCTAATCTAATTGGAATTGTCTGGAATAAATATAAGATTCTAGGCAAGACATTCATCTTAATTGTAGATATTCTCCCAATCAATAATTGTGAATTTTCCCATTTTATCAAATCTGTCGCAATCTGTTGTTTGAGTTTAAGATAATTGTCCTCCTTGAGTGTGCTACATCTTGATGTTATATGTATCCCTCAGTACTTAACCTTATTTGTGACCTGGATCCCCAAGACTTCCTCCAATTCTTTTTTTCATCTTGCTAATATGTTCTTTGTTATTATCTTTGTTTTATCTTTATTTTCAAACCTGCTCCTTTCCCATACTCTTCTATCTTTTCTGTTAGCTTAGGTGCTGACTCCAATGGATCCTCTAATATGAATACCAGGTAATCTGCAAAGGCTCGCAATTTGTGTTCTTCTTTTTTAATTTTCATTTTATTTCTTTTTCTTCTGTAATGTTCCTATTCAGCACTTCCAGTGTTAACACAAACAACAAATGCGACAGTGGATAACTTTGTCTACTCCCTTTTCTTATATCTATAAAGTCTGTTAACTCTCAATTTATCATGTATTTTGTTTAAAATATATTGTTTCTATGGCTTGGGTAAATTTTTTACCAAAGCCCATTTGTTCCAATTGTAGTAGCATAAAATGCCAACTCACATTGTCAAAGGCTCTTTGTGCATCTAAAAACATCAAAGCCATTTGTTTTTCGGAATGTGCTTCATAGTATTCCAGTGTGCCCAAAATTATTCTTATATTGTCTTTCATTTGTCTCTTCGGCAGAAATTCTTTTTGATCAGAGTGAATAAAATTGTTGAAATATCTTTTCAGTCTTTCTGCCAGAATTGAAGCAAATATTTTATAATCTGAGTTTAATAGGCATATAAGTCTATAATTTTTAACTTGCTGTGGATCTGAGTTCTCCTTCAGTACAAGTGTAATATATGCTTCTGACCATGTTTTGGGTATCCTCTTCCTTGACATAACTTCATTCATAACTTCTATTAAGTGAAGATTCAATGTTTCCTCGAATATCTTGTAAAATTCCACTGATAGTTCATCTGGACCTGGTGCTTTCCAAATATTTTGTTTTTTTTTAAGTTTCTGTTAATTCCATCTCATTATGTTACCTTCTAACATTATTTCAATATCTTTGGGTATCTGGGGCAAATTTGCTTCCTGTAGGTACTGTTTAATTCTTCCTTCCTGGACATTCTCTTGATGGTACAATTTTCTGTAATAATCTTGAATATTTTTTTTCTTCTCCACATTTCCACATTCCATACATGTCCTTGTTTATCTATTAATTGATTTATCCTTTTTGAGTCTCTTTCCTTTCTCAGTTTATAAGCTAACCATGTGCCTGGTTTATTTGCATCTTCAAAATAATTTTGTTTAGCATTTTAATTTTTTTGTGCTATTTCCTCTTTTTCCATTAGCCCCATTTTATGTTTAGTTATATCCATTTTAATTTTAATGTCTTTTTTGTGGAAATTTCTGTAACTCTTTTTCCAGCCTCTTGTAGTCATCTTCCAGTGTTTTAAAAGTTTCTTTTTCTGTTTTCTGTTTCTTTTTCTTGTGTAGTCCATGATCAAACCTCTTGTATAAGCCTTCATTGTGTCCCAGAGATTCTGTAGTGATGTGTCTTCTTTTGTGTTTTCTTTAAAGATGAAAGTTAATTCTCCCTCAATTTTCTGTTTAAAATCTTCTTCCTTTAATATTGTATTATTTAGAGTCCATCTAGACCTCCTTTTTTTGTCCTTCCCATGCAACTGTTTTTGGATTATGATCTGCCCAGATACTTTTTTCTATTTCAATGTCTTGTATGTTAGAAAGCAATTATGTTGACATCCATATCATATCTATTCTGGACCATGATGCATGTCTATTTGAATAGAAAGTATATTGTTTATTTTCTGAATTTCTCTCTCTCCATGCATCTTTTAGGTTTATCTCATCTATCATTCAAAAGAAGGATTTTGGCAATCCTCCTTTCTAGTTTTCTTTGCTGTTTTCTGTGTTTTGTAATCCAATTTGTCATTAATTATTGCATTAAAATCTCCCATCATATAAATATTAGCATAGTCCAGTTCAATAATTTTCACATGTAATTTCCTGTAAAAATCTTCTTGATTGTCATTTGGAGCACAGATTTCTATTAAAAGTGTCTTTAGATTATTGTCTATTATCTCCACCATCAAAATCCTTCCATCATCATCTGTATATATTTGTTCCACTGGGACTGTATCTCTAATGTATAACACCACTCCTCTCTTTTTACATTGTGTCAATGCTGTAAATAATTTCCCAAATTTTTGTTGTTTCAATATATGTTCATGTTGTTTTTTAATATTTGCTTCTTTTAAGCAGATTATGTCAAATTTTAATTTCTCTAATTTATGGAATATTTTTCTTCTTTTAGTAGCTAAATTAAGTCTATTTATATTAATTGTAATCAGTTTTCTCTCATCCATTTTAGACTTTATAAGAAGGATTTGTTGCTCTAGTAGATCTTGGTTCTCATTGCTCTCTGGGTACAACATCTATGGTTCCTTCTTTTTCAATTACTGCTATACATTCCTCTTGAAATTCAATTAACAACTCTTCTTTTCTTGTATCTTCCTCCTTTCCTCTGAAATATTCCAGATAAAATAACTCAGCTTTTTCAACTGTATCAATTCTGTGTCTTTGTTCCTGCCAGATAAACATGAGACCTTCTGGTATCAGCCATCTGTAATCTATTCCTCTCTTAAGTAACTCTTTAGTCGGAAATAAATATTCTCTTCTTATCTCTCTCACTCTTCTCGGTACCTGTTTCTTTATCTTTGTACTTTAGTGTTTTCTCTCTTGCCGTCTGTAGTATTTGTGATTTAATTATTTTCTTTGTAAATCTGATATGAACTTCTCTTGGTAGTTTATTTCTCATAGCATATCTTGTGTAGACATGGAAGATCTCATCCATTACATCCATCATCTTCTCTTTAGTTATCTCTAGTGCTTCTGCCAGGATTTCTGTCATTATTTCAGCAAGGTTTTCACCCTTTTCTTATTCTATATTTTGAAATCTAAGATAAAATTCTGACCTATCAATTTCCCATCCCAATAATCCCAGTGATCTGCTCTTTCAACTTCACTCAATTGGGTATCCATATCTCCAATTTTCTTATCTCTTTGTACATCTCTTTCTTCAATATTCTTAATTCTGTCCTCATATTGCATCATCATCTGTTGAATATTTTCAATTTTCTCATCTGTCTTTTTGATTCTTTGCTTGATATTCTCCATTCTCTTTTCATATTTTCCATTCTCTTTTCAATATCATGTTTTTGCTTGTATCTTTGAATTCCTTGCATAATCATCTGCAATGTCACTTCCTTCTTCTCCTGTTGCAACATCATCTGTATTGATCATTGTCCTCCAGATGGTGAGGAGGAAGAAGTTGGAATTGAAGAAGCTGAGGCTGGTATCTTTCTACTCATCTTGCAATGCTTGATAAGAAAAAAGGGAAGAAGAAGCAAGAGCAGACAACTGTCACTTGAATAAAAAGTAAAAACAAAAAAATAAAAAAGGGAAGGGAAAAAAATCTTCAGGCACTTGTGTACTTTAATCCAATTGGTTCCAATTATGTAGAAAGAAAAAGGGAAAAAAAAGTAAAATGAAGAAAGGATGAAAAAATAAAAAAGACAGAAATCTGTATTTGCTAAAAAGATAGAGCAAAAAGAGGAGGGGGGGGGATGTAATCTAATTCCTGTATCAAAAGGATAAAGTTCAAATATAAAAATCCAACTGGAGGGGAAGTTAAAAAAAAAGAAAAAGAGGAGGGATAAAATGCTATTCTGACAGGCAGAGCACTGCCACTGAATATCCAAGGCTCTTTAGTAAATCAAAAAAACAGAATTTCCAGTTCTGTTTTCAAGGTCACTTCAGACTTCTTTCTTTCAATTTCAACTCCAGACTCTGGCTCTCAGTAGTTTCACAGAAGACCACCTGTATAAATAATCTACATACTCTTCTCACTATCTTTTCAGTGAAAGACTCAGAGTCCTTGAATATAACACCAGATATATCAACAAATAAGAAAGAAAGAAAAAACAATGTATCTAAGCCTCCAGATGTCAGTGTTACTTATTTCCCTTCCTTTTCACTTCACCTCAAATATTGAAGCCAGGAATAAATGAAATAAATAAATAAATAAAGTTGTAAAAAAGAAAAAAAAAAGAATCTTAATCAAAAGGGACTTTCAAAGGAGTTATTAAAAAAAAAGAAAAAGAAAAAAAGAAAACCAGTCCAGTTTAAAATTGAGAAGCTTTTACAAAAATCCAAGTTCCAATAAAAAGGAAAAAAAAGCCTTCAGGTATAATTTGTGCTTAATCTCGCCGCTTAACCACTTTTATCTTCACTTTTACATTTTACTTTTAATCTCACCAAACTGACAGACTTTCTTTCCACCTTTTTTCTGTTCCGGAGCTGTCCCAGCTTCAGCAGCTTAAATGGCTGCTTCTCCGCCACAGGAAAAAAGGGCTTCTCCTGGATCTACCAGGGACATTGCAATCCTGTCTCTGGGATCGACAGGAAGTGCCCTTCTCAATCACCATCTCTACAGGACGGTTTAGGTCCGGTGGGACCATCCTGCAATGGAGATATTAGCGGCGATCCTGGAGCTTCAAGATCGCACACTGTATTGCCGTGATGCCAGCTCTGCCCTCTGAGCCACATGCATCATGTTTTATATTGTATATAAACAGGTTTCTTCTATAAATGAATCCTGCTGAATTATTTACTTCTGTGCTGATTGGATTGCATACCTTGACACACTATTATGACAAGAGATTATTTAGAAATTAAATATTCTTGATTAGCACATGCAGAATTGTAAATTATTATTATAGCTACTCTTTTTTTATCTAAATCTTTTTATCTAAGTTACCACACTTCTTTAAAAGATTTTAAGTGAGTCAGTTATAGTGTCAATTACTTTCATCAGTACCCTTTAATCCATTTCTTTCTTATTCTTTTCCAGTTAGCTTCTAATAAGATTTATTTCCTTTTCCCACATGGCCTTGTATAAAGAAGACTTCAGAATTTGATATCTAAGCATTCCAGAAAACCTCCACTCCAACAAATAACTCCAAGATAGACATCCTCTCAAAAGTTCTGTTTTATTTGGATAGTAAATTGGCACATTTGGGAAATCCCGAATCTGAAAGTTCTAGATTTCCATGCAATAAGTAAAAACTACAAACCCACCTGCTGCACCCATCATTGCATCACATGACCCAATCACAATCTGTCCCAACTTGAGACATCCCCTCACCCAAGTGCAGAATAACATGACTTTGACTTAAAAGAATGCTATTATATTTAACATACACTCCAAGAAATTCCCCCCTCCCATTTCCCCAGGCTCAAATATGTGGCAATGTGGAAGTGTCTGGTGTTAATATGTCTTCCAAAGCTGACAGCTACACTGACAACATGTCTTCTGTCCCTCAGATACTCTGCCTGCACACAAAAAAGAATAGGACAAAGGTATCCAGGCCTTTGCAAACTTGTTACTGCTTTTTCTGATCCTGCCCTCTTGCTTCTGTTCTCCTTTTCATCCTTTTCTTTGCATTTCAGTTTATTGTCACCTTTTCTTTGGATTCTTTCTAATGATGTACCTCTCTTCATCAGTTTCAACCTTCCTTCTGGTAGTTTGTTTCTAAAAATGTCCCAGAACTTTTTAGAAATCTCCTTTTGAATCTTGTTTTCTTACATTTGGCCTGCGGCTATCTTTTATAAGGAGCAGCTGGTGCAGCATAGCAAAGAACAAACAACAGGAGAAGTTGGATAGGAAGGCAACCACCTTGAACCAAGTTGTAGCCTGCCTTACAATAAAAAGGTAATGAGCCCTGACTGTATTTTCATGACAATAAAGTATTTGTTCAGGATGAAACCTATTTAGATAAGATGAAAGGTGTGTTCTCCATTATTTGTATAATACAACTGTATGACTGGAAAGCCATTTTTTGATCACCTGGTTATGACAGAAATTTTAGTCCACATTTTTTTTTAAAATCCAAGAATCTAACTCAGACAGCAAAACTGAATACAAATGAAATAATACAGAAATGTGGTTATGTCTTTTAATATTTTTTAAAATTAATTTCTGCTCCATCAAAATGAATATTTTTTCATTCTTTCTGTAAGTGAAAAATTCTGAAACCCAGCCTGCCTTAAAGTATATAACATATGCATACTGCTACTCTTCTGATAATATATCTCACTAACTTAAAATAAAAGGAAATTTTATTATTTTTTAGCTTCTATTAGAATTCTTCCTTTATGACCTTTAAATATTTCCATTAGATCTTGATTAAGCTTCGACATCAGCTTCAATAGGGACAAAATAAATAAAATAAATTCCAACCCACTCAGTTTTATATGTGTTGGAAAAAACTATTCCAATAATTCCCAGACAATTCTGATGGTGTGACCCTTAAACATATGAAGGCTACTAATTTGGCAAAAGATGTCACCTTTGCCATTGCTTTTGTTGTTCATGAGACTAGCCAAATAGCCATTTGTGAATTAGCACTGTAAATATACCACACAATGCAAAGGTTAACCTTTCTACCTTAACAAGACAGTTAATTGGAAGCATTCCTTATTTTCAAGTCAATAAAAAAACTTCCTTAAAAAGCTATACATCAATGACTGACAATATATTTTAAATGTATAGGGTGTGAGTTGAATGCCAATAATTGCCAGAAATCTTTTTTTAAAGAAAAACACCTGCCTGTTATATTGAATATCAGTCAATGTAGACATTATGGAGACCTGTGAATTTGTTACATTTTGTTTTAAAAAAACCTCATCCACTTCATAATTCCTCCTCCTAAAAATGGTTTATTTTACTGTTGTTTTCATTGCAGCCATAAAATGCTGATATTTTTTTCGGCATAATAGTGCAAGTGACACTTTCAAATCCTCCATTACTAATTCTGATTATTTTGCTATCCAGAAAAAAAACATTAGCCTTCTGGTTGAAATGAAGACTCAAGTACTTTTTCTTAAATGAAGCATATGCAGAGAAGTTCTTCCCTGCAACTGGGTAGAAATGTTTATTGCCTTTATTCTGCACAAGTGGTTCTTGCTTGAAAGAGAGAACAGCCAGCATGGTAAACAATAGTAGAGTGACTCATTAGTACTTTGTGCAACTCTATTTGGCTCAATTCCAACAGGAACATTTGTTCCTGTAGTTGCTGGTAGCACCAGGCTTAGTTGAGATCCAAAACTGAATGGTAGGGATATGATTAGAGAGCAACTGCGATTTCTTTTGTTTTGCTCTGTGAATCACTGAACAAGCTGCAACAGCCACTTCTCTATTGGTCCCATTTGGATATATTTATTCCTCTTTCCCTAATGAAGAGTAAGTGCTGGAAAGAGAGCTTGATAGGAGAATTCCCCCTTCCTGTAAAATGTATTTGGTTTCAATTCCAACTATAAGAATCACTTTGATTAACGATTAATGTAACAAGTGGTAAAAGCACTTCAGACAGATAGCATTCTGCAGAGGAGAAAAACTGATGGGTCAGAAAAATGTGTTGATATATTTTGTGTAGGATTAAAATTCTAGATAATTAAAGCTGGGACAATTTTAACCATTCTCTTATTTCTTAGTTAGGCAATTTCTACATGCTTAAGATATAAAGCAATTGAAATACAAATGTTCAATAACTAAAAGCAGTCCTGAAAAAGATGAGAATTTATCTAGATACTTCAGAATACAAAGTCTTAAGAAAGATGAGTGGAGAGCAGCTATACTATATCTGCTAAGATCAGTTTGTAGACTTCTGAAACATATGTGGATAGTGACTGAGTTAAAAAGAGTTTGAAGCTGATCAAGAAGACTGATTTCATATTTTTCATAATGTGAGGTCCTGCAAATGAAATATTACAAATTTAACAAATTATCCCAGGTTTTTTGAGACAACTGTTTTGCAAGCCATAATAAAGTACAATGAGATTTGATTTTCTTCTCAATGAAAGGAAAAAAGAGCATCTGGAATGCTCTTATTGCATTACTCTAAGATTTAAGCAATCACAATTTCAATAAACATAAAATTATGAAGCTTTCTGTTCAATGTTACATATTCACTAGATGGCATTATTTTGTATAAGTTTCATCCAATATCTAATCATCCCTTTTGGGGGGAAGTTGGTTGAAAAAGTGGTTGTACAATAACTCCAAAGGACTTGGACAAAGAAGGATTCAGTCAGAATTCAGATCTGGTTGTCAAGTGTTGAGGAAATCAGAAGATTCAAACAGTTCAAATGTGTATAAAGATTTATTGCAAGCTTAAGCTCTTTGCAAAAGTCTGACCAACTGATGATCAAGAGAAATAAGCGGAAATAAGAAGACATTCAAGGTGGACTGCATTTAAATCACTTCTGAGTGAACCAGGACTTGTGACTTATGACAAATCTTACCCCCTTCCTCAGGTTTTGCCTGGTCATCTCTTAAGACCCGGTCCCACTGCACTTATGGATGCAAAGAGGATGTAAAATGTTAAAAAAAGTTTCTATCCAAATTTTGGAACATGCTATGCATCCATTGTGTACTCACTGCATACATGTTTCATACGCTCTATCCGTCGAGCATCGGTCCACTGAGATTTCATCTGCGCAAAAAGTTTTGAGCTGCACAAAACTTTGTGAACGAATGAACTTTCTGCTGCGTACGGTGTACATCCGCGACATATACGGGCAGCAAACATCCGCTGTATCCTCTCTGCATCCTCTGGCCACCCCCTCAACTCACATCCACTGCAGCTGAAAATGGAAAGAGGAAGGAAACAAAAGGTACACGGAATGTCTACATAGCATTAGTAGCACGGAAATAGAAAGGATGTAAGCGTATGCATCTGGTATATAAAGGATTAAAAATGGACAAAACATTTGTATCTGGGATGTATCTTGTATATTTAGGATGTCTGTAGTATGTCTAGAGTATGTAGAAGGACACCTAGCGGACAACCGTAATTTCCTATAAAAAGGGGGAGAAAATCATCTGGATCTCAGTATGAGTCCAGCAGCTATGGTGTACAGACCTCTTCACCCTTGGTCTTAGTCTTCAACATCATCAATTGTTCTCCACCATGGATCATGACACACTCCATATGGTAGCTGCACTCATTCATCACCAGAACCAAAACCTGTTCAGACTGTTTCACCTTTTATACAGAAGGAGAAGAAGGAGATGTCCAAGAGCTGTGTGGGTCCGAGGATGGATCATGAGAAGAATGGAGTTTGGACTGTATGACCAGTTGATGGTGGAGCTGAGGAATGAAGACTCTCATGCATTCCATCACTTCATGAGGATGCCACCAGCCATGTTTGACGAACTTGTAGAGCATCTGAGACCCAGGTTGACCAAGCTTAGCACCAACTTCCATCCCAACCTGGACCCTGGACTGAAGGTGGCACTGACTCTGCAGCACCTGGCCTCTGGAACCACATACAGAAACATGCAGTATGTGTGGAGGGTGCCACACAACAGCATCAGCATTGTGGTCAGAGAAGAGGTGCAGGCCATCATCGAAGAATACATGGAGGAGCTCCTCAAGTGCCCCACCACTGAACAAGACTGGAGAAAACTTGCAGAAGAGTGGTATCAGAAGTGGAACTTTCCCCATTGGAGGAAAAGTTCTCCACCGTTGGAGCCATAGATGAGAAACACATGGCCTGCAAAGCTCCAGCCAACTCAGGGTCCACTTATTACAACTACAAGGGCTTCTTCAGCATCATCCTCTTTGCCATGGTTGATGCTGACTACAAGTTCATCTACATCGATGCTTTGGACAACGGGACAGCTTCAGATGGCCAGGTATACAATGCAAGTGACCTCAAGGATGGGCTGGAACGCAACCTCATCATGGGTTTTCCAGATCCAGAACCCCTACCCAATGACACACAAGATTTGCCCTACTTCATCGTGGGGGATGACGCGTTCTCCCTCAGAACCTACCTCATGAAGCTGTACAGTTCAAGATACCTCACCCGTGAAGAGAGGATCTTCAACTACAGGCTGTCCAGGGCAAGACGGGTGGTGGAGAACACCTTTGGCATCCTGGCCAACAGGTTCCAGATACTTCTCACCACCATGCAACATGACCCAGAGACTGTGAGGAGCATCGTGGAAGCTTGCTGCATCCTGCACAATCTCATGCGCACCCGCTACCCAGTGTTGCAGAACAGACTTGTCGACCATCAACAAGGGAATGGGGACATGGAGCCTGGTGAATGGAGGCAAGGACGTAACCTTATAGATGCTGTGGATGTGCAAGGCCCCAACAGAGCTTCACATGAAGGGAAGAAGCAGCGCAACCTCCTGAGACACTGGTGCAACTCCCCAGCTGGAGCAGTGGAGTGGCAAGACAAGATGATAGATGATTAATGGATGCTTCCTTGAGCCTGTCGCATAACACTGATGAGATTGTGCCATGTATGTTGAGTGGTCCTACAATGAAGAGGACATTAATAAAGAGCTTTGTTTATTTTAAAATGTGTTGATCAATGAATAAATTGTTATTGATAATAAAGTCCATATGTGTGGCAGCTGGGAGGGTGGACTATGCTTGCACTGGAGGTTTATCTATCCCACAACTACCCTTATCTATCCCACAAGCATGCAAAGGCTTAACCATTTTTTAAAAGTTTTCACCAACACTTTATTAAGGTAAAAATATGAACCAAGTGTCTGAAGCAAAGATAACCTTTATTAACTTTCTGAACTTTATGACTTTATTAAATAAGCAAAATGAACCAAGTAAACTGTATTAAGTGAGTTAAGCAAAGATAATCTTTTTTAACTTTCTTAGGTAAACTTTATGACTATATTAAAAAAGCAAAATAAACCACATAAAGTGTCTTAAGCAAACAAGTACAACTCAGTCTCTGACACTATTCTCAGTCATGTCCATGGCCTCAGCTGTTAAGCAGACAGGAACTGTGGAGGTGGCTGTGGCTTGAGTGCTGGTCTGAGGCACCATTGGGGTGCTTGGCCCCGATGGTACAACAGGGGATGGTGCGTTCAGGAAGCTCTCAGAGAGCTGATTCTGTCCCGTGCGGCTGAGAGACCCCTCATCAAGGACTTGAGATGTCAGGCCCAATACTGATGACAGATTGTCCATTGACGGGCCTGGCTGTGGGGTGGAGGAAGGAGGAGTGTAGTGGGGCTGTCTGGTCTGCAGCTGGGTGAGGATTGGCATCTGTGGCGTGCGTTGAACCTGGACCTGGACTGGTAAGTTCTGCTTCTGCTGTGGGAAGTCCTGCTAGTCGAAGCCTTGGTAGGTGAGGGACTGTTGAAAGCCGTGGAAGGGCTGTGACATCGCCTGGGGTGGAGGAGCAGACCTGGACTAGGTAGGATCAGCTTCATCACCTGATACTGGGCCTCGGGCAGGTCTCTGAGGGTCTGGCTCATGGAGGTGATGAAGGGCTTCTGGCCCGAGGATGGTATGTCGCTGTGGACCAGCTGAGAGAGCATTTCTGTGCTGGTCTTCATTGTGTCCCTGATCTCCAACAGTACACTGTGGTCCTGGCCCTCCAGTCTGCCTCTCTGCCTGCATCCTATGGAGTTGGGGGTGGGGGTGAGTTGGCCTCTGGTGGCTGCTGCTTCTTCCTCCATTTGTGACAGCAGGTCGTCATCCCCCACAGTATCCTCCAAGTCTGCCGGCATGGGGGTTGCAGCTGTCGGGGGAGTCTCTGCTGTGGGGCCCTCTGAAGACACCTGCCTGGACAGGTTAGCTGGCTCCTGCCTGGAAGAGGACTGGCTTTCTGTGGCCTGTCTGAGGGAGAGGGGTCTCAGAGGGGCTCTCTCCTCGATGGCAGATCTCATCCTCCAGAAAACTGCACTTGGCCATGACGTACATCTCCCAGTCAGTGAGCTTGACAGTGGTCTGCCCAGATATCTTGAGGTGTAGTTTACTATACCAGGTGTGCATGTGCTTCCACCATCCAAGAGTACTTCTGCAGTGTACCCTAGGCTCTCTGCCTTGTCTCTCCAAGCTGCCTGATTCTTCCTGGTGTCACAATACAGTCTGTGGCCCTTTCTCCAGAGGTACTCGTTCTCTCTCAGCCATTCCAGCACCTCATCCTCATACTCATCGGAAATGGTGTACTATTTCCTCTCTCCCTTCTGCTTCCCTTGCCTCTTCCTCCCTCTGGCAGGGGCTTCAGCAGGGCCTTCAGGGGCTTGAGCAGCAGGGCTTTGAGGGCCTTGGGGCTGGTCCACCACAGCAGCAGCAGCAACAGCTTCAGAGTCAGTGCCAGGGGGTGGGATGCTGGTTCTGGCCTTCTTGCCAGGGCTGGAATGAATAGGCATGGGCTTCCTCTTCTTGCCTGACTGACAAATCATGGTGTTCCTGCTAGATGTATGTGGCAGCACGTCTTTCCCCTGTATGCTGACTGCATGCGTGCTGCATCCTTTTTTATCCATGGAGCTGGCACAATTCATACTCCCCGCATGCGCAGTGAATACTTTGCATCCGATATACATCTTTGCAGCATCCCCTTTGTTTCCTATAGGTGTCTGTGATGCATCCGCTTCATCCACTTTGCATCCGCCCCTTCCGCTATGCATCTGCTTCGAAATTCTCCCCCGGAAACCCTTCGGAGGTGACATCCGCTTCTATCTGCTTTCATCCACTAGACTTCCTATGAACATCCATTTAACATCCCCACTACATACTACCCATGTCCGTTCTTTTCTGTTCTTTTCCGTTCTGTTTATGCAAATTTTCACCACTTTTTTTGGAGCGGATGAGAATGGATGGAGTCAGCCCCGAAATTTTGCTCATCCGCTGTTTCCTTTATCCATACATTTTGCGTCCGTTGGCCAGTGGGACCGGGCCTTTACACTGGTTATGAGATGGAAATGGACTTGGTCACACTTTTGGATGATCTTTGGCAAGGGTGAGATGGGGCCTTACTTGATTTCTGAATGGCTTTTGTTACAATCAACTATCGTAACCTTCTGGATTTTCTCAGAAGATTGGGAGTGGGCAGTATGGTTTTGTCCTGGTTTGTCTCCTTTTTTCACGTTTGTGTTCAATTCCAGTTAATGATGATTCCTGCCCTCTACTATGTGGGTGCTGCAGGGTTTGAATTATAATTATAATTCTTTATTGGCCAAGGGTGATTGACATACAAGGAATTTGTCTCTTGTGCATTAGCTTTCAGTATGTATACAACAATAGTGATAGATCATTATACCAGTCATTGTAAAAATGCATTCATCATAAAACATTAGATACATCACTTCATGATAGTCATGGATACTAAATAAGCAATCAACAGAAATCATACCAAGTAAACAATATAAATCATAAGATACAAGCAACAAAGTTATATAGTCATAAGAACACTTAAATATGAGCCAGCAGTGTACTATAGTTGCCAAGAAAGCCAACAAACTTCTAGGCTTCATCAGCTGAGGAGTAGAATCAGGGTCATGTGATGTGTTAATACCACTTTTAATGCCTTGATAAGGCCAAAATTGGAATACTGCATACTGCATTGGTAATTGCAATGTAAAAAAGAGTTTGAGACACTAGAAAGAATGTAGAGAAGAGCAACAAAGCTGATTAGGGGACTGGAGGCTAAAACATATAAAGAATGGTTGCTGGAATTGGATATGTCTAGTTTAATGAAAATAAAGACTAGGGAAGACATGATAGCAATGTTCCAATATCTCAGGGGTTGCCACAAAGAAGAGGGAATCAAACTATTTTCCAAAGCACCTGAGGACAAGACAAGAAGCAATGGATGGAAACTAATCAAGGAGAGAAGCAATCTAGAACTAAGGAGAAATTTCCTGAGGAACAATTGAGCAGTGAAAAAATTTGCCTCCAAAAGTTGTGAATTCTCCATTTGTCTGAAATGGTATAGGGTTTCCTGCCAGAGCAGGGGGTTGGACTAGGAGACCTCCAAGGGCCCTTCCAACTCCTATTCTATTCTATTCTATTCTATTCTATTCTATTCTATTCTATTCTATTCTATTCT
>BLBF01000006.1:48944827-48971745 GCA_015471245.1 Laticauda colubrina | reverse complement strand
CTATTCTATTCTATTCTATTCTATTCTATTCTATTCTATTCTATTCTGTTCTACTCTACTCTACTCTATTCTAAATAAGGAGACAGGTAATAGGAAAGATGAGAATAATGATGGTATACTGTCTTTCTAGATAGTTTGACAGAATTAATTGTTTAGCAAAGTGATGGCTTGGGGGAAAACTGTCCTTGTGTCTAATTGTTCTAACTGATAATCTCTCTCTACTTTTTAACATCCAAATGAGGCTGATTAATATTCTGATGAAATCTAACTTGTTTCTATGCCCTTAGAAGTTCAGCAATGGTGTGAATATCTAATTCCAATGCCTGCAGGCTGTGAAGATCTAGAAGCACAACAGCAGCTTGGCAAGACTGAGTGGTTCTGAGTCTTGATCCTAGAAGGGGATTGGACTGCCCCAGACAAACTCAGTGTGCAATCCAGGGGGTCCTCTTAGACAAGCTTGAGGAACATGTGGCCCTTGTATTTAAGAGGTCCCTTGCACAGCTAAATGTTGCATACCAGTTGTGCCTAGATTTGGAAGCCACCACTCGCAGTTACTCATGCCCTAATCATGTACAGAAGGTGGCCAATATGGGGGTGCTTTTGAAGATTATTCAGAGACTGAAGCTGGTGCACAATGCAGCAGCAGCACTTGCAGATTTGTTTGCTTTAGAACAGCACCTATTATTTCTCTGCTCCAGGAGCTTCTTTGGGTTCCAGTTTGCTTCTGAGTGTAATTTAAAGTGATGGTTTTAATTTTTAAAACCATTCATAATAAGCAATAAGGTTATTTGAGAGACTACCTCTTCTTGTTTATGTTGGCTCATTAGATCCAGCAAGAAGGTGTGCTGGGATTACCATCTGTCAGGAGTATACATTTGATGGATCCTAGACAGCAGGTCTTATTGCTGTCCTATCTTATTGCAATTCCTCTAACCTCCAGCACTAGGTCAGCTCTATCTATTTTAATGTTCCATTTCTGTAAGGCTAGGTCCCACTGGCCGACGGATGCAAAACGTATGCAAAAAGGACACAGCGGATGAGCAAAATTTTGGGAGTGCTCCATCCGTTGTTATCCGCTCCAAAAAGTGGCAAAAATTTGCATAAACAGAACGGAAAAGAAAGGAAAAGAACGGATGTGGGTAGTATGTAGTGGGGATGTTAAACGGATGTTCATAGGAAGCCTAGAGGATGTATATAGGATGCAAAGCGTTCACTGCTCATCCTTTCTATTTCTGTGCTACTAACGCTGTGTAGACTTTCCGTGTCCCTTTTGTTTCCTCCCTCTTTCCGTTTTCAGCTGCAGCGGATGTGAGTTGAGGGGAAGCCCAGAGGATGCAGAGAGGATATAGCGGATGTTTAATGGATGATAAATGGACATAGAATGTTTGTTGCTCGTATGTCACGGATTTACATCGTACACAGCGGAAAGTTCATCCGTTCACAAAGTTTTTGTGCAGCTCAAACTTCTTGAGTGGATGAATCTCAGTGGACGGATACTCAAAGGATAGAGCATATGAAACACGTATGCAATGAGTACACAACAGATGCATCGCGTTTTCCAACGTTTTTTAACATTTTACATCCTCTTTGCATCCGTTGGTGCAGTGGGACAGGGGCTGTAAGACCTGGTTATGCCATCAAATCCAGTCTCAGGCAATCAAAAAGTTGTTTAGATGACTCCATTATTGAGATTGGATGTTCTCAATTTTTCTCTGCTTGGGGTTTGTTTCTTTATTTTTTTACAGAATTTATAGGCTGCCCATTTGACCTCAAGGTAACTCTGGGTGGCTATATTTGTATATATTGTAATTTTAATTAATCTCTACTTTCAATGTTAATTTTTATATTTTAAAATTCCTGTTTATGTATGAATATTATTATTACTGATTATTATATACAACCCAAAGTCACTTCTCATGAGATGGGCAGCTATATAAATTTGATAAATACATATACTCCAATATTTACATTCTTGTTGTAGAAAATAACAGTTTTATGATATACCTGAGATAAAGCCCATTTTAAAAACTGTTCTGAAATTTGACTTCCAGTCCTCTGGATGTTTTCTTCTTCCTCTTCTTTCTCTGTGAAAGAGGGGAAAAATTTTCTACCTCTTTTACCTTCTACCTTTTCTATCTAACAAATTAGTTTCCTTACATTGAAGTAAAATGGTACAAAAATGCAGATGTAGTTTTTAGTGCAGCACTGTACTTTCCAATGAAAGGATAGTGTTCTATTTCTACTTTAAAGTAACTAATTATCCATATTCTCCTAGTATCCTTAACTATAAGTATTGCTATGTGTTAATGGTCAGTTCACAAATCTAAGATTAAGGCCCGGTCCCACTGGCCGACGGATGCAAAACGTATGCATAAAAGACACAGCGGACGATCAAAATTTGGGGGGTGGCTCCATCCGTTGTCATCCGCTCCAAAAAGTGGCAAAAATTTGCATAAACAGAACAGAAAAGAACGGACGTGGGTAGTATGTATCAGGGATGTTAAATGGATGTTCATAGGAAGCCAAGTGGATGAAAGCGGATGGAAGCGGATGACACCTCTGAAGGGGTTCTGGAGGAGAATTTTGAAGTGGACGCATAGCGGATGAAGTGGATGCATCACGTACACCTAAAGGAAAGAAAGGGGATGCCGCACAGATGTATATTGGATGCAAACGCATCCTTTCTATTTCTATGCTACTAACGATGTATAGACGTTCTATGTACCCTTTCTTTCCTCCTTCTTTCCGTTTTCAGCTGCAGCGGATGTGAGTTGCGAGGATGCCCAGAGGATGTAGAGAGGATACAGCAGATGTTTAACGGATGATAAACGGACGTAGAACATTTGTTGCTCATATGTTGCAGATTTACATCGTACATGGCGGAAAGTTCACCGTTCACAAAGTTTTGTGCAGCTCAAAACTTCTTGCGTGGATGAAATCGCAGTGGACAGATGCTCGATGGATAGAGCATATGAAACACGTATGCAATGAGTACACAACAGATGCATAGCGTTTTCCAACGGATGGCAAGCTTTTTTTAAACATTTTACATACTCTTTGCATCTGTAAGTGCAGTGGGACAGGGCCTGTAACAAGGAAGCTGCAAAAGATGCAAAACATTTTTAAAGAAATGATAGGATAAGCAAAAAAGAGAAGGAATGGCCTATCCTAACAAAGCTAATAATTTCTACATGATATCTCTGTCACTTATCTTTTGTGGTACATTAATATGTTGATCAAAATCTGCCATATATTGGAGAATTACAATTCATAACTCTGTAGGATAATAAATTAATGAAGGTGGAACCATTCAGACTGAAAACTGAATAGCTAACAGGCCTTTAACTTAATGACAGGATTAGAAGTGACTTTTATTTAGGGATCAAATTTGATTATAGTTTCATGAACTGACTGATCAATATTTCTTACATGGAAAAGGTCATAATTATTTTTCTTTTTAGTTTTTCATTATCATTCTCTGGCAAAGATACTCCCAATGTTAAAATATGCTTTTAAAATTGAAATTAGTTTCCATATATTTTACCTGTGGAAGAATCTTCATAAACAGATGCTTAGTTAATAGCATCTTTCTTTCTTTTTTTTCTTCTATTCTTTCTTTAAAATCTGTATTAAAATTGTGAATACTACTATCATTTCTAAGAATGAGCTGAGACAGACATTGAAGAACAAAACAATGTTTATTGTAAAGGCCCTGTTACACTGGCCAACGGATGCAAAACATTTGTAAACAGGACACAGCAGACGAGAAAAATGTTCCATCTGTTGTTATCCGCTCTCAAAAGGGGCAAAAATTTGAATAACCAGAGTGGATAACACGGAAAAGAACGAACGGGGGGAGGATGCAGGGCGGATGGAAAGTGGATGCTCCATGGAACCTAGCGGATGGAAAAGGATGGAAGCGGATGGCACATCCACAAGTCTTCTGGAAGACCGCAGCAAAGCGGACGCGGAACGGATACAGCGGATGCAGAGCGGACGCCGAGCGGATGAAGTGGATGCACAGCGGAATCCTAGTGGATGCCTAGCGGATGCCTAGCATTCACTGCACATGCGGGGAGGATGCATTGCGTCAGCCCCGCGGATATAAAGGGAGGCAGCTCCCAAGCAGGTCACCATTCAGAGGAAAGACCTGCTTCCAGACACATCGACTGCCTGCCAGCCTTGCTGCCTGCCTGCCAGGCTCCTGCCAGCCTCCCTGCCAGCCTCCCTGCCAGCCTTGCTGTCTGCCTGCCTGCCAGCCTGCCTGCCAGCCTGCCTGCCAGCCTGCCTGCCAGCCTGCCTGCCAGCCTCCCTGCCAGCCTCCCTGGCAGCCTTGTTGCCTGCCAGCCTTCCTGCCAGCCTTGCTGCTTGCCAGCCTGCCTGCCAGCCTGCCTGCCAGCCTCCCTGCAAGCGTCCCTGCCAGCTTTGTTGCCTGCCAGCCTTCCTGCCAGCCTTGCTGCCTGCCTGCCTGCCTGCCAGCCTGCCTGCCAGCTTTCCTTCCAGCCTGCCTGCCAGCCTGCCTGCCAGCCTGCCTGCATGCCTGCCTGCCAGCCAGCCTTGCTGCCAGCCAGCAACCCCACAACCATGGGGAAGAAGAGGAAGCCTCAGCCATCTGCTGCCAGCCCTGGAAAGAGGGACAGGTCCACCCTCCCAACCCCTGGCCCTCACTCTGCTTCTGCTGGGGCTTCTGTAGCATGGGCTCGCTCTTCTGGGGCTGGGGCTTCTGCTGCTTCTGCTTCTGGAGGAGCTGGTGATGCTGCTTATGGCAGTGGTGCTTCTGCTCGTGCTACTCTGCTGATGCTGTTTCTGGCAGTGGTGCTTCTGCTGATGCTGCTTCTGGGGGAGCTGCTGAAGCTGCTTATGGTGGTGGTGCTTCTTCTGGTGCTTACTCTGCTGAAGCTGCTCTTCGTCTTGCTGGTCCTGCTCGTAGTGCTGGTCCTGCTGGTCCTGCTGGTCCTGCTCATCCTGCTCGTGCTCCTGGTCGTGCTTGTCCTGCTGGTCCTGCTCGTCCTGCTGGTGCTCCTGGTCCTTCTGGTGCTCCTGGTCTTGCTGGTGCTCCTGGTGCTGCTGGTGCTCCTGGTCCTGCTGGTGCTCCTGGTGCTGCTGGCACTGCTGGTGCTCACTCTGCTGGTGCTGATCTTGGTCCTGCTGGTGCTGGTGTTACTGCTGCTGCTGATGATGATCCTGCTGGAGCTGCTGCTGCTGCTGCTGATGATGATGATCCTGCTGGTGCTGCTGCTTCTGGTGGTGTGGAGGAGCAGCCCCTACAATGTGGAAGCCCCTCTAATGAGGGCCCATATGCTCCTGCCAAAGGGAGGAAGAGGCATATACAAGAATGGGAGAGGAGGCAATACTCCATTGAGGAGGAACATGAGGATGAGGTGCTGGAGTGGCTGAAAGAGAATGACCATCTATGGCAGAAGGGACACAGGCTCTACAGGAACACCAAAAGGAAGCAGGCTGCTTGGAAAGAGAAGGCGGAGAGCCTGGGCTACACTTTGAGGTGCTCCTCGGCTGGTGGAAGCACATGCACACCTGGTACAGGAAGCTGCACCTGGAGAAATCTGGCCAGGCCGCGGTCAAGCTGACGGACAGAGAGACCTACGTCATGGCCAAATGCAGCTTCCTGGAGGGTGAGGTCCGCCCCCGAGGAACAGCCCCCCTCACAACCCTCTATCTCAGGCAGCCTGCTGAGAGCCAGTCCTCTTCCGGCCGAGAGTCAGCTCCTGTCTCCAGGCAGGTGTCTGTGGAGCATGCCACGACGGAGAACCCGCGGACCGCTGTTCTAACTGTGGTGGAGTGCATGGAGGACTCCCTGGCGCAGTGGGAGAAAGGAGACAGCACTTCCACCACAGTCCTACCTACATCCACCCCCAGCTCCACCTCCACAGAAAGGCAGAGAGCCAGACAGGAGGGGCAGAGCCACACTGTCCTGCTGGAGATAAGAGACACCATCAGGAGCAGCATAGATATCCTCTCTCAGCTGGTCCAAACCAGCTCCTCATCTTCCAACCGCAAGCCCTTCCTCACCTATGTCAACCAGACCCTCACGGACATAGCGGAACCCCAGTACCAGGTGGTGAAGGACAGGATCACCGATCTGCTTCACAACCGTCCAGATCCAGATGAACCTGCTCCCACCCAGTCCAGGTCTGCTTCTACACCCCAGGTGATGTCCCTCCCATTCCAAGGCTTTCCACAGGCCCTCACCTACCAGGGCTACGGCTACCAGGAGGTCCAGCAGCACAGGCAGCAGCCCTTCCCAGTCCAGGCACAGACTCATCGGATGCCACCATTGCCACCGGTTCCACTGATGCCACCAATGCCACCCACGCCACTGATGCCACCAACGCCACCGATGCCTCCCACGTCACAGATGCCACCCACACAGTTCTCACCCAGCTGCAGACCAGACAGCTCCACTACACTGCTCCTTCCTCCACCCCACAGCAAAGCCCAGCCTCAGAACATCTGTCATCGGTACTGGGGCTGACACCCCATGGTATGGAGGAAGGAGCGCTCAACATCACGGGGCTGAGCCAGCTGTCTGAGAGCTTTCTCAACACACCATCACCTGTTTTCCTCTCGGGGCCAGGCACCCCAGGGGCGCGTCAGACCAGCACTCCAGCAGCACCCACCTCCACAGCACCTGGACCCTTCACCCCTGAGACTGGGCACACCTATGAGTGACAGAGAAGAGTGCTAGAGACTGGCTGGCTACCTGTATACTTTATTTGGACACTTGACTTGGGTCATTTTTCTTTTACAGCTTGTTATTAATAAAGATTATCTTTGCTTCACACACTTGCTTCATTTATTTTTGTAAATAAAGACTTGGTGGAAACTTTTAGAAATGGTTTAAGCCTTTGCATGCTTGTGGGATGGGTAAGGATAGCATTGGGGTGGGCAGGAATACCTTTTGGATGGGTAATATCTGTGGGATGGGCAGGGATACCTGTGGGATGGGCAGGGATACCTTTGGGATGGGTCATAGCTGTGGGATGGGCAGGGATATCTTTGGGATGGGGTGAGATATCTGTGGGATGGGTTAAGATAGCTCTGGGATGGGCAGGGATACCTTTGAGATGGGTTAAGATAGCTGTGGGATGGGTTGAGATAGATGTGGGGATTGATAAACCTCCAGTGCAAGCATAGTGGGACTGTATGGTCCACCCTGCCAGGTGCCACACCTATGGCCCTTCATTATCAATAGTAATGTAATCATTGATCCACACATGTCAACAAAAACACAACTCTTTATTAAATGCCCTGTTCATTGTAGGCCCACCCAACATACATGGCCCAATCTCATCCATGTGATGAGACAGGCTGAAGGAAGCATCCATTAATCATCTACCATCCTGTCTTGCCACTCCACTGCTCCAGCTGGGGAGTTGTGCCAGTATTTCAGGAGGTTGCGCTGCTTCTTCCCTTCATGTGAGGCTCTGTTGGGGCCTTGCACATCCTCAGTGTCTGTCAGTTTTTGCCCTTGCCTCCCTTCCCCAGGCTCCATGTCCCCATTGCCTTGTTGGAGGTCCACAAGCCTGTTCTGCAAGACTGGGTAGCGGGTGCGCATGAGATTGTGCAGGATGCAGCAAGCTTCCATGATCCTCCTCACGGTCTCTGGGTGATGCTGCATGGTGGTGAGAAGTACCTGGAACCTGTTGGCCAGGATGCCAAAGGCGTTCTCCACCACCCGCCTTGCCCTGGACAGCCTGTAGTTGAAGATCCTCTCTTCATGGGTGAGGCATCTAGAAGTATAGGGATTCATGAGGTAGGTTCTGAGGGAGAAGGCGTCATCCCCCGCGATGAAGTCAGGCACATCTTATGTGTCATTGGACAGGGGCTCTGGATCTGGGAAGCCCATGATGAGGTTGCCTTCCAGCCCCTCCTTGAGGTGACTGGCGTTGTATACTTGGGAATCTGAAGTTGACCCGTTGCCTGAAGCATCGATGTACATGAACTTGTAGTCAGCATCGACCATGGCGAAGAGGACGATGCTGAAGAAGCCCTTGTAGTTGAAATAAGTGGACCCCAACTTGCCTGGTGATTTGCAGGCCACGTGCTTTCCATCTATGGCTCCAACGGTGTGGGGGAAGTTCCACCTCTGATACCACTGCTCTGCAACTTTCTTCCATCCTTCTTCAGTGGAGGGGCACTGGAGGAGCTCCTCCAGGTATTCTTCGATGATGGCCTGCACCACTTCTCTGACCACAATGCTGATGGTGTTGTGTGGCACCCTCCAGCTGTACTGCATGCTCCTGTACGTGGTCCCTGAGGCCAGGTGCGCAGAGTCAGTTCCACCTTCAGCCCAGGGTCCAGGCTGGGCCGGAGGTTGGTGCTCTGCTTGGTCAACCGGGGTGTCAGCCGCTCTACAACTTCATCAAACATGGCTGGAGGCATCCTCATGAAGTTCTGGAATGCACGAGGGTCTTCGTTCCTGAGCTCCACCATCATCTTGTTGTACAGTCCGTACTCTGCTCTTCTGGTGATCCATCTTCGGACCCTGACACTTCTTGGCCACCTCCTTTTCTTCCCATAGTAGAGTTGAAAGAGCCTGTAGATGGCCTCGCACTGTTGCAGAACGATCATGGCTACCAAAAGGACTGTGTTATGATCCATGGTGGACATGACTGGATGCTGTGGAAGAGCTAGAGGCAGATGAAGGTTGCAGAGGTCTGCACAGCAGGGCTGCTGGTCTGAAAGTGAGATCCAGGTGAGTTGCTCCCCCTTTTAATGGGCAATATAGGTTTTCCCCTATGTGTCCTTTTGCATCCTCTAGGCATCCTCTAGACATCCTTAATATCCGAGACAGGTCCCCTCTGCGAACGTTTTTTCCATTTAAAATGCTTTCTTTGCAAGGTGCATCCGCTTTCATCCTTTCTCCATCCGTGCTACTAACGCTGCGCATCCATTCCGCTTCTGTTCTGCTTCCTCCCTGTGTCCGCTTTCTGCTGGAGTGGATTTGAGTTGCACAGATGCACAGGGGATGCCTAGCGGATGTAGCGGATGCATAACGGATGACGACGGATGCAGAACGGATGTTCCCCCTATGCCTAGCAGATGCAGAATGGACGCGTTGGATACATTTTCCACTCAAAAAGTTTTGAGCAGCTCAAAACTTTTTGAACGGATGGAACCTCAGTCGACAGATGCTGGACGGATAGAGAGGGAGAAAAACAGACACAGTGAGTACAAAACAGAAGCATTGCGTGAACCAACGGATGGCAAGTGTTTTTCTCCATTTTACATCCTCTTTCCATCCGTTAGTGCAGTGTGACATGGGCTTAACAAAGGTTACCCTAATCTGCCAATATGTTGCTGAATTCGCCAGCTGTCAGGTAACAGCTGATGCTGTATGATAGCTGTCTTTTATGGTTCACTGTCAGGCTGCTCAGCCAATCAGAACAAATAAAACTCCTGCTCAAATTGCGGACCAACAAATAGAATTTCTCTAGAACACGATACTCCTAGGAGCATGCATAATCATTTAAATAGTCAGGATGTCATCTCTCTCACCCCAACCTGCGCAATTCAGTCTTTTCAGCTGGTTGGAATAGATCAGCTGTCACCAAATGCTGTGGATGTGGTGGCGCTGGACTTCTCGCTGAAGATGAGTCGGACTCTCTCAAGAACTCTTCATCAGGTAAGTTTGGGTCAACACGTGCATCACTCATCGGTGTCTCGTACTCTGGTACATCATACCCACAAAATATTCCCTGTGTTTGTTTGTTCCCTCTGAGTTACTCTGCGATGAGCCCCAACGATCTCTCAATTTGATATGGCATTGCCATATTGTAATTGTAACCCAATTTTATAAGACCTGGGGCCTGTGACAGTCACCACTTGGCTGAGCAACCAGAGGGGTTTACCCCCAAGATTCCTAGCATACACAGGATCATTTACCTAGAATGACCTCACCTGGCTAAAAGAATCTAATGGAATTGAAGTAGAGTAGCTTGTATGGAGCCTATCTAAATTATTCCTAAGCCTCCTTCCCTTCAGCATTTCTGCTGGAGGACAATTTTTCACTAAGCTAGGAATTATATGTTGTAATAGTAAATAAGTGGCTAATTTTGAGTGCCAATCTTCTCCCTCAAGTCAGCCTAAAACCTCCTTGTATGCCCTTATGGCCCTTTCAGCTTGCCCATTCGCTGCCAGGTGAAAAGGGGCTGTCAGAACATGCTGGACCCCCTTCTAAGCTAGAAACAATTCGCAACTTGCTGATGCAAATTATGGAGCATTGCCCCAAACAAGAACATCAGGAAAACCATGAGTTGCAAACAGTCGAACACTTTTATGACAGCTATCGAAGTAATAGAATGCATGAGGGACAACTCAACCCATTTGGAATAAGAGTCCACTACAATTAAGAATATACGGCCATGGAAAGGGCCTGCCAAATCTATGTGGACTCATGCCATGGGGACTTAGCCGATTCCCATTCCCCTGGATTGGCAGCTGGTGGGGCAGGCCTCGATAGTTGACATGCCTGGCATGTCCTGGCCTGAGTAGTTATGTCTGCATCTATGCCTGGTCACCAGACATAACTCCTTGTCAGTGCCTTCATTCTGGCAATACTCAAATGTCCTTTATGTAAACTATCTATTCTCCCAGGCCTCAACCTGCTAGGGACAATGACATGGCAACTACATAATAAACACCCCTGATGGGTGGACATCTCATGCTGCCTGTCTCTAAATTTTAAGAATTTGGTGTCTAATTTTCCTTCAGGCCAACCTCTTCTCACCCAATCCAAAACTTGTAATATTATTTGGTCTCTTGATGAAAATTGAGCAATATCTGCTGTAGTCAGAGGTAATTGTTGATCACCCAAAGAGAACACAGTTAATGATGGTGTGGGGTCAATTATAGGGGTTGGTAAAGGACAACGGCTTAAAGCATCTGCATGACTGTTTCCCAGCTCTGTATATTAATGTATATGAGTAGGCAGCAAGGTCCACCTAGTCATTTTTTGAGACAACACTGTAAGACTTGGACGATCTCCAGACAAAATGCTGAATAAAGGTTTGTGATCACTCACAAGCTGAAATTGGTGACCAAAGAGGATCTCATGAAATTTTTTTATGGAAGCGACTGCTGCTAAGGCTTCCTTATTGATCTGTGCATAATTTTCAGTACTTGATAAGGTCTTGGAGAAATATGCTATTGGCGCTTCCAGGCCATTTGGCAATTTGTGTGCCAACAAAACACGTATCCCAAAAGGGAATGCATCACAGCAAAGTATCAAAGGTATATCCCTGTCAAATTGTATTAACACACTGTCAGATGACAACAGAGCTTTGACAGAATTGAAAGAGAATTCTTCTTTGGGCCCCCATGACCAGGAAGCCTTCACATCCAAAAATCTACATAACAGTTCTATCACAGAAGCCTTATGCAGAAGAAAAGAACTATAGAAATTCAGGAGCCCCAAAAACCTTTGTAGTTCAGTCTTATTGGATGGTGTAGGGGCATCCTTAATGCCTTTGACTCAATGGGATGAATACTTTTGGCATCTATGTGGTATCCCAGAAAATCTACTTGGCTGACTGCAAATTTGCATTTGTTTTCCTTCAATTAATACCTGCTGTTTTGAAACAGGCTAGGACCCTTCTGAGATGTTTGAAAAGTTCTTCTTTGTTGCAAGCAGAAATGAGAATGTCATCTAAGTATGGCACTACCCCCGAATGCCCTGAAGCAGTCTCTCTATCAGGCACTGAAATAACCCTGGTGCTCCTGAAACTCCAAATTGTAATCTAGTACATTTAAAAGCACCACAATGGGTGACAATTGTCTGTGCCATCACTGTAAGGTTGTCAACAGATTGAAAGGCCTGAGTCATATCGAGTTTTGCAAAAATAGACCGCTTTCCCAGTGAATGCAACAGATGCTGGATTATTGGCACTGGGTCAGCATTGGTTTGCAAAGCCTTATTTATGGTACTTTTATAGTCTGCACAAATTCTGATAGAACCATCGCACTTCAAAAGTGTCACAATAGGGGTCTCCCTTTTTGCAAAATCTATGGGTTCTAGAACCCCTTGGGCTATTAATTTATCCAATTCAGTATCTACTTTAGGTTGTAATGCAAAAGGAACTCTTCTAGGTTTTAACCTGATGGGTGCTATATTGGGCTCCAAGGTAAATGAGATTGGAGTTCCTACATACTGACCTAATTCTTCGCTAAATCCTTCCTTAAAATCATTTAATAATGCTTGTAATTCCTGATCCTGAATGGGATGTATTCCAGATATTGTAAGTCCCAAAATTGTGAACCAGTCTAACCCTAATAGGTTTGGTAGTGTTGAGATAATTCCCCATTAGGAGAATGAGCGCATACAGGGAGATGTATTTGAGAGAAGTGTTTGAATAATACACACACAGTACACAGATACACTGTACAGTAAGTGTAGGTTTTAACTTCCAGAAAGTTTAAGCAAAATTCAAAATAGGCAGTCCAAAATCATTCACAGGTAAATCAGTCAGTTTTTCAATCCAGGGATAATTCAGTAACAAAGTCCGTGTTAAAAAAAGTTCAATATCAGACTTACATCAAATCTAGGAATATCAATTAGGAAAAATGGAGGAACAGCAATACTTTTCAACAGAAGAAAAAAGAGATTCACTGAGACACACTCTCTTCTGAGACTAAGACTTAACAACCCAGGTTTCTGACTTCATCTTATGGCCATTTGAGAAACCACACCAAATTACAGTTTTGCATTTTCTTAAAAATACAGTTTTAAAATGTTTGTCCTAGTTTATATATTTCTAACCCAAATAGCTGTTAGGTGACTCATATTCCTAAAAGCTAGGGTGCCTTCTACTGTTGTGAGAGGAAGTAGTCCCTCAAAGTTTTGAAACTGGATATTGAATTTACCTATGCCCATTACTGGAATGGAACGCGCTTGGTAGTCTTTTAAGGACAGTTTGCATGGCTGGAGATGTTTCTTTGTGATAGCAAGAGCTAACCTTTTTAATCTGCTCCAGGATACAATGGATCGCGATGAGCTGGTATCAACTTCCATTGGACAATGCTTTCCTTCTAAGGAGACAGCCACATGAATTTTGTTGGTACAGATCTGGTTAAAATTGTAATACTAATATAAAAATATCTGATGGACTATAGTATTTTATATAGATAATTTGCCCAGCACTAAATTAGGTTAGAAGGAAACTTTTATTCTTTTAATTAAATAAAAGCCATAGTACAATGAGCAAAGTAATGGAATAAGGTCATAATTTTTACTTGAACAAAACTTAAAGGTACCAGGACAAATATACTCCAGTGTCAAAGATCCTGCTGTTAACTAAGCATCTGTTTATGAAGATTCTTCCATAGATAAAATATATGGAAACTAATTTAAAGCATATTTGGTAAAGTGTGGCATAAAATTAAATTAGAAGAATATGTTAAACAATATCAACCATTCATTTTAAATGATAAAAATATGTAATTCTGTTTTAAAAGCTTATGCTACGATACAGTATTTATGATTAGAATATTTAGGGATCTCCCAGAGCTTTGATGGAATCCTGATTGTTCTCCAAAGCAAATTTTAAATGAGTTTTGCCTTGTGAGAAAATGTATTGTCAATTTAAATTTGTTATTTTTGTCAACAGAATGGATAAACAATTGAAGTATTAAGTTTAAGGTTGAAGTATAATTCTCTGATCTTAGTTCTTCTCCTCCTTCTTCTCCTCCTCCCATCCCTCCCATCTCTCAACATTTCATTATCCATCTAGATAACATCAACAGTGTTAAGGCCTTGTCCCACGACACTTACAGTTGCAAAGAGGATGTAAAACATTAAAAAAAGTTTGCCATCTGTTGGAAAATGCGATGCATCTGTTGTGTACTCATTGCATACATGTTTCATATGCTCTATCCCTCAAGCATCCATCCACTGAGATTTCATCCACACAAGAAGTTTTGAGCTGCACAAAACTTTGTGAACGGATGAACTTTCCTCCGCGTACGATGTACATCCATGACATACACAGGCAACAAACGTTCTACGTCCGTTATCATCCATTAAACGTCCGCTGTATCCTCTCTGCATCCTCTGGCCATCCCCTCAACTCACATCCGCTGCAGCTAAAAACAGAAAGAGGGAGGAAACAAAAGGTACACGGAATGTCTACACAGTGTTAGTAGCACGGAAATAGAAAGGATGTAAGCGTATGCATCTCGTATATATAGGATTAAAAAGGACAAAATGTTTGTATCTGGGATGTGTCTCAGATATTTAGGATGTCTGCAGTATGCCTAGAGTATGTAGAAGGCCCCATAGCGGACTACTGATATTTCCTATAAAAAGGGGGAGAAAATCATCTGGATCTCAGTATGAGTCCAGCAGCCGTGGTGTACAGACTTCTTCACCCTTGGTCTTGGTCTTCCACATCATCAATTGTTCTCCACCATGGATCATGACATAGTCCATATGGTAGCTGTGCTCATTCATCACCAAAACCAAAACCAGTTCAGATTGTTTCACCTTTTATACAGAAGGAGAAGAAGGAGATGTCCAAGAGCTGTGTGGGTCCGAGGATGGATCATGAGAAGAATGGAGTTTGGACTGTATGACCAGTTGATGGTGGAGCTGAGGAATGAAGACTCTCGTGCATTCCATCACTTCATGAGGATGCCACCAGCCATGTTTGACGAACTTGTAGAGCATCTGAGACCCAGGTTGACCAAGCCAAGCACCAACTTCCATCACAACCTGGACCCTGGACTGAAGGTGGCACTGACCCTGCGGCACCTGGCCTCTGGAACCACATACAGAAACATGCAGTATGCATGGAGGGTGCCACACAACAGCATCAGCATTGTGGTCAGAGAAGAGGTGCAGGCCATCATCGAAGAATACATGGAGGAGCTCCTCAAGTGCCCCACCACTGAACAAGGCGGGAGAAAACTTGCAGAAGAGTGGTATCAGAGGTGGAACTTTCCCCATTGGAAGAAAAGTTCTCCACCATTGGAGCTATAGAGGAGAAGCACATGGCCTGCAGAGCTCCAGCCAAGTCAGGGTCCACTTATTTCAACTACAAGGGCTTCTTCAGCATCATCCTCTTTGCCATGGTTGATGCTGACTACAAGTTCATCTACATCGATGCTTCAGGCAATGGGTCAGCTTCAGATGCCCAGGTATACAGCGCAAGTGACCTCAAGGATGGGCTGGAATGCAACCTCATTGTGGGTTTTCCAGATCCAGCCCCCCTACCCAATGACACACAAGATGTGCCCTACTTCATCATGGGGGATGATGCCTTCTCCCTCACAACCTACCTCATGAAGCCCTACACCTGAAGACTCCTCACCCATGAAGAGAGGATCTTCAACTACAAGCTGTCCAGGGAAAGGTGAGTGGTGGAGAACGCCTTTGGCATCCTGGCCAAGAGATTCCAGGTACTTCTCACCACCATGCAGCATTGCCCAGAGACCGTGAGAAGGATCATGGAAGCTTGCTGCATCCTGCACAATCTCATGTGCACCCGCATTCAGTCTTGCAGAAGAGGCTTGTGGACCTCCAACAAGACAATGGGGACATGGAACCTGGTGAATGGAGGCAAGGGTAAAACCTGATCGATACTTAGGATGTGCAAGGCCCCAACAGAGCCTCACATGAAGCGAAGAAGCAGCGCAACCTCCTGAGACACTGGTGTAACTCCCCAGCTGGAGCAGTGGAGTGGCAAGACAGGATGGTAGATGATTAATGGATGTTTCCTTCAGTCTGTCTCATCACACGGATGAGATTGGGCCATGTATGTTTGGTTGGCCTACAATGAACAGGGCGTTTAATAAAGAGTTGTGTTTATGTTGACATGTGTGGATAATTACTACATTATTATTGATAATAAAGGGCCATAGGTGTGGCACCTGGGATGGAGGACCATACAGTCCCACTATGCTTGCATTGGAGGTTTATCTATCCCACTGCTATCCTAACCTATCCCATAGCTATCCTTACCCATCCCACAAGCATGCAAAGGCTTAAACCATTTCTAAAAGTTTCCAGCAAGACTTTATTAAAAAAAAGAAATGAAGCAAGTGTGTGAGTCATAAATAGACTTTATTAACAATAAGTTATAAAACAAAAATGAGTCTCTGGCACTCCTCTTGGTCGCTCAGTCTCAGGGGTGAAGGGTCCAGGTGCTGTGAAGGTGGCTGGTGCTGGAGTACTTGTCATCAGCTCCTCCAGAAGCAGAAGCAGCAGAAGCCCCAGCCCCAGAAGAGCGAGCCCGTGCTGCAGAAGCCCCAGCAGAACCAGAGTGAGGGCTAGGGGGCGGGAAGGTAGCCCTGTTCCTCTTGCAAGGGCTGGCAGCAGATGGCTGAGTCTTGCTGTGCTTCCGCATGGTTGTGGGGTTGCTGGCTGGCAGCAAGGCTGGCAGGAACCAAGGCTGGCAGGAAGGCTGGCAGGGAGGCAGGCACCAAGGCTGGCAGGAAGGCTGGCAGGGATGCAGGCACCAAGGCTGGCAGGAAGGCTTGCCGGGAGGCAGGCAGCAAGGCTGGCAGGAAGGCTGGCACCAAGACTGGAAGAAAGG
The DNA here is from genome assembly GCA_015471245.1 of Laticauda colubrina. Classification (NCBI taxonomy): domain Eukaryota; kingdom Metazoa; phylum Chordata; class Lepidosauria; order Squamata; family Elapidae; genus Laticauda; species Laticauda colubrina. Next base: position 48,955,195 of record BLBF01000006.1, on the reverse strand, counting down.
CTGGCAGGGAGGCAGGCAGCAAGGCTGGCAGGCAAACCAGCTGGCAGCAAGGCTTGCAGGCAGGCTAGCACGAAGGCTGGCACCAAGGCTGGCACCAAGGCCGGTAGCAAGGCTTGCAGGCAGAAATGCAGGCAGGGCAGGCAAGGCAGCCAATCCTTCTGGCAGCAGGTCTTTCCTCTAAATGGTGACCTGCTTCCGAGCTGCTTCCGTTATATCCGCGGGGCTGACGCAATGCATCCTCCCCGCATGTGCAATTAACGCCAGGCATCCATTAGGCTTCCGCTATGCATCCGCTGTGCATCCGCTTCATCCGTTCCATGTCCACTGTGCATCCGCTGTATCTGTTCCGCGTCCACTTTCTGAGGCCCCCCGGAAGCCCATCGGATGTGCCATCTGCTCCCATCCACTTCCATCTGCTGGGCTTCCGTTCCACATCCGCTTTGCATCCGCCCTGCGTCCTCCCTGCGTCCATGTTATCTGCTCTGGTTATGCAAATTTTTGCCCCTTTTGAGAGTGGATAACAACGGAAGGAACATTTTGCTCGTCCGTTGTGTCCTTTTTGCATCCGTTGGGCAGTGTGACATGGGCTTAAGCAAAGATAAACTTAACAAGTACAACTCAATCTCTGACACTATTCTCAGTCACTCTGAGTCATGTCCATAGTCTCAGCTGTTAAATGGGCAGGGACTGTGGAGGTGGCTGTGGCTTGAGTGCTGGTCTGAGGCACCATTGGGGTGCTTGGCCCCGAGGGTACAACAAGGGTGTGTTCAGGAAGCTCTCAGAGAGCTGAATCAGTCCCGTGAGGTTGAGAGGCCCCTCATCAAGGACCTGAGATGTGACGTCCAAGACTGATGACAGATTGTCCATTGATGGGCTTGGCTGTGGGGTGGAGGAAGGAGGAGTGTAGTGGGGCTGTCTGGTCTGCAGCTGGGTGAGGACTGGAGTCTGTGGCGTGCGATGAACCTGGGCCTGGACTGGGAAGTTCTGCTTGTGCTGTGGGAAGTCCTGCTAGTCATAGCCTTGGTAGGTGAGGGGCTGCTGAAAGCCGTGGAAGGGCTGTGACATTGCCTGGGGTGGAGGAGCAGACCTGGATTGGGTAGGAGCAGCTTCAACTGGGCCTTGAGGGTTGTGCAGAAGTGCTGTTATCTTCTCTTTTATCACCTGGTACTGAGCCTCAGGCAGGTCCCTGAGGGTGTGGCTCACGTAGGTGATGAAGGTGTGGCGGCTCGAGGATCCTCTGTCCAAGTGGACCAGCTGACAGAGAAGTTCTATGCTGGTCTTCATTGTGTCCCTGATCTCCAACAGTACACTCTGGTTCTGGCCCTCCAGTCTGCCTCTCTGCCTGCATCCTCTGGAGCTGGGGGTGGGAGTGGGGGTGGGTTGGCCTCTGGTAGCTGCTGCTTCTTCCTCCATTTGTGACAGGGGATCCTCCAAGTCCACCGGCATGGGGGGTGCAGCTGTCGGGGGGGTCTCTGCCGTAGGGCTCTCTGAAGACACCTGCCTGGACAGGCTCGCTGGCTCCTGGATGGAAGAGGACTGACTGTCTGTGGGCTGTCTGAGGGAGAGGGGTTTCAGAGGGGCTGTTCCTCGGTGTAGGATCTCACTCTCTCGGAAACTGCACTTGGCTATGACGTACATCTGGTGAGTGAGCTTGACAGTGGCCTGCCCAAATTTTTTGAGGTGTAGCCTGCCATACCAGGTGTGCATGTGCTTCCACCATCCCAGGAGTACATCTGCAGTGTACCCCAGGCTCTCTGCCTTGTCTCTCCAAGCTGCCTGCTTCTTTTTGTTGTCCCGATACAGTCTGTGGCCCTTTCTCCAGAAGTACTTGTTCTCCCTCAGCCATTCCAGCACCTCATCCTCATGCTCCTCAGAAACAGTGTACTGTTTCCTCTCTCCCTTCTCCTTCCCTTGCCTCTTCCTCCCTCTGGCAGGGGCTTCAGCAGGGCCTTCAGGGGCTTCAGCATCAGGGCCTTCTGGAGATTGTTCAGGGCCCTCAGAGGCTTGAGCAGCAGGGCCTTCAGCAGCATGGCTTTGAGGGGCTTGAGGGCCTTGGGGCTGGTCCACCACAGCAGCTTCAGAGGCATGAGCAGCAGGGCCGTCAGCAGCAGGGCTTTGAGTGAGGCCTTGGTGCTTGTCCACTACAGCAACAGCAGCAGCAGCTTCAGAGTCAGTGCCAGGGGATGGGATTCTGTCCTTCTTGCCAGGGCTGGAACTCGTAGGCAACGGCTTCCTTTTTCCCTGACTGACGATCCATGGTATTCCTGCTTGATGTATGTGGCAGCACGTCTTTCCCCTGAATGCTGACTGCATGCATGCTGCATCCTTTTATATCCATGGAGCTGATGCAATTCATACTCCCCACATGCACAGTGAACGCTTTGCATCTGATATACATCCGCGCGGCATCCCCTTTGTTTCCTTTAGGCATCCGTGATGCATCTGCTTCATCCACTATGCATCCGCCCTTTCCGCTATGCGTCCGCTTCACAATTCTCCCCCAGAACCCCTTCGGAGGTGTCATCTGATTCCATCCACTGTCATCTGCTTGGCTTCCTATGAACATCCGCTTAACATCCCCGCTACATACTACCCACCTCCATTCTCTTCTTTTCCGTTCTGTTTATGCAAATTTTTGCCACTTTTTGGAGCGGATGACAAAGGATGAAGCCACCCCCGAAATTTTGCTCATCCGCTGTGTCCTTTATGCATACGTTTTGCATCCGTCGGCCTGTGGGATCTAGCCTTTAGAAACAGTGTTCCCTGTTTATATACTTGTCTACTCAGTTTTCTGGGAGTTTATGGTGGTTCCTTGATTAGGTTGTTGTTTACTATTAGATTGTTTGTCTAAGTAAATATTCCTTGATTAGTGCATTGTTTACTGTTTAATTGTTGATCTAGTACTAATATTGATGCTCATGTTTGTTATTCTGGGATTTGATTGCTACATAAGGTGTTTTGTTTTGTTTTTTGTTTCTTTTTTTGGCTGTTTGGTTATCTATTTTCTTTGTTATATAGATATTGTTTCTCTCTATGTTCCCGTTGATAGCCAATTTGTTGCCAGTTTTTCAGGAATTCTTTAACATTTTTAGACCTGGTTTGGCCTATAATGATTGTACTTTCCCAGTTGAAACAATGGCGAAGTGTGTATATGTATTATGATTCAATCAAGGAGTTTTATGATTTTTTTTTAAACAAAAGTTCTTTACCATATTATAAGAATATGTTATAATATCTTGTCAAATGTTTAGGTTATTCTGATTGTTGGAATAAATTTAATATATTTCCCAATAATTATTACTTCTATGACTTTGGTATTCACATATTTCACATACATTGGGAAGAATTTAATTTTTACAAGAAGTTGATAGGTTGAGCAATCCAATCCTCTGAAGTGTAAGAAAAATTCTAGTTTTCAGGCTGGGGAGGTAGAATGCACATTGGTCTACTTTATTGTTTATTGTTATCAGTTTTCTTTTAATTGATGTTTGGAAAAATGTTTTTGATATTTTGCAAGAAATAATTAGAAGTATCTTAAATTGCTGAATGGCAAAAATAGTAATTAAAATATGTCTTCAGTATATAATCTGGAAATAATGCATTAAGCCCCTGTCACACTGCACCAACAGATAGAAAGAGGATGTAAAACGGAGAGAAACATTTGCCATCCATTGATTAACGCGATGCATCCATTCTGTACTCACTGCATACGTTTTGCTTCCTCTCTATCTGACCAGCATCCGTTTATTGACGTTTCATCTGCTCAGAAAGTTTTGAGTTGCTCAAAACTTTTGAGTGGAAAATGTATCCAATTTGTCCGTCCTGCATCCATTACGCATCCGCTATATCCGCTAGGCATCCGCTGCACATCCGCACAACTCCATCTGCTTCAGCAGTAAACGGATGCAGGGAGGAAGCAGAACAGACGTGGAATGGATGCAGAATGGATGCCTAGCAGATGCAGCATGGAAACAAAGCATGTAAAATGGAAAAAAGGTTCGCAGAGGGGACCTATCTCGGATATTAAGGATGTCTAGAGGATGCCTAGATGATGCAAAGGGACACATAGGGGAAAACCTATACTGCCTATAAAAAGGGGGAGCAACTCATCTGGATCTCACTTTCAGAACAGCAGCCCTGCGGTGCAGACCTCTGCAGCCTTCATCTGACTCTTCTTCTTCCACAGCATCCAGTCATGTCCACCGTGGATCGTAACAAAGTCCTTTTGGCAGCCTCCATCCTTCTGCAACAGTGCGAAGCCATCTACAGGCTCTGTGAACTCTACTACGGGAAGAAAAAGAGGTGGCCAAGAAGCGTCTGGGTATGAAGATGGTTCACCAGAAGAGCAGAGGACGGACTGTACAACAAGCTGATGGTGGAGCTCAGGAACGAAGACACTCGGGCATTCCAGAACTTCATGAGGATGCCTCTAGCCATGTTTGACGAAGTTGTGCAGCGCCTGACACCCAGGTTGACCAAGGCAAACACCAACTTCCAGCCCAGCCTGGATCCTGGGCTCAAGGTGGCACTCACTCTGCGCCACCTGGCCTCAGGGACCACATATATGAGCATGCAGTACGGCTGGAGGGTGCCACCCAACACCATCAGCATTGTGGTCAGAGAAGTGGTGCAGGCCATCATCGAAGAATACATGGAGGAGCTCCTCCAGTACCCCTCCACTGAAGAAGGATGGAAGAAAGTTGCAGAGCAGTGGTATCAGAGGTGGAACTTCCCCCACACCGTTGGAGCCATCGATGGCAAGCACGTGGCCTACAAAGCTCCAGCCAACTCAGGGTCCTCTTATCACAACTACAAGGGCTCCTTCAGAATTATCCTCTTCACCATGGTCGATGCTGACTACAAGTTCATGTTCATCGATGCTTCAGGCAATGGCTCATCTTCAAATGCCCAGGTATACAATGCCAGTCACCTCAAGGAGGGGCTGGAACGCAACCTCATCATGGGCTTCCCAGATCAAGACCCCCTGCCCAACCACAAGCAAGATGTGCCATACTTCATCGTGGGGGATGATGCCTTCTCCCTCAGAACCTACCTCATGAACCCCTACACCTCCAAATGCCTCACCTGTGAAGAGAGGATCTTCAACTACAGGCTGTCCAGGGCAAGACGGGTGGTGGAGAACACCTTTGGCATCCTGGACAACAGGTTCCAGGTACTTTTCACCACCATGCAGCATCGCCCAGAGACCGTGAGGAGGATTGTGGAAGCTTGCTGCATCCTGCACAATTTCATGTGCACCCGCTACCCAGTCTTGCAGAACATACTTGTGGACCTCCAACAAGGCAATGGGGACATGGAGTCTGGGGAATGGAGGCAAGGGCAAAACCTGATAGACACTGAGGATGTGCAAGGCCCCAACAGAGCCTCACGTGAAGGGAAGAAGCAGCGCAACCTCCTGAGACACTGGTGCAACTCCCCAGCTGGAGCAGTGGAGTGGCAAGACAGGATGGTAGATGATTAATGGATGCTTCCTTCAGCCTGTCTCATCACACAGATGAGATTGGGCCATGTATGTTGGGTGGGCCTACAATGAACAGGGCATTTAATAAAGAGTTGTGTTTATGTTGACGTATATGGATGATTATTACATTATTATTGATAATAAAGGGCCATAGGTCTAGCACCTGGAAGGGTGGACCATCCAGTCCCACTATGCTTGCACTGGAGGTTTATCTATCCCACCGCTATTACCCATTCCAAAGGTATCCCTGCCCATCCCACTGCTATCTCAACCCATCCCACTGCTATCTTAACCCATCCCACAAGCATGCAAAGGATTAAACCATTTCTAAAAGTTTCCACGAAGACTTTATTAAAAAAAAGAAATGAAGCAAGTGTGTGAATAAAAAATAGACTTTATTAACAAGCTATAAAACAAAAATGAGTCTCTGGCACTCCTCTTGATCGCTCAGTGTCAGGTGTGAAGGGTACAGGTGCTGTGGAGGTGGCTGGTGCTGGAGTGCTTGTCTGATCCCCCACATCATCAGCTCCTCCAGAAGCAGAAGCAGCAGAATCCCCAGCCCCAGAAGAGTGAGCCCGTGCTGCAGAAGCCCCAGCAGAACCAGAGTGAGGGCTAGGGGGCGGGATGGTAGCCCTGTCCCTCTTGCCAGGGCTTGCAGCAGATGGCTGAGGCTTTCTGTTTTTCCTCATGGTTGTAGGGTTGCTGGCTGGCAGGGAGGCTGGCAGGAACCAAGGCTGGCAGGAAGGCTGGCAGGCATGCAGGCACCAAGGCTTGCAGGAAGGCTGGCAGGCAGGCAGGCACCAAGGCTTGCAGGAAGGCTGGCAGGCAGGCAGGCACCAAGGCTGGCAGGAAGGCTGGCAGGCAGGCATGAAGGCTGGCACCAAGGCTGGCAGGAAGGTTGGCACCAAGGCTGGCAGGCAGACTGGCTGGCAGCAAGGCTGGCAGGCAAGCAGACAGCAAGGCTGGTAGCAAGGCTGGCAGGCAGGCAGACAGCAAGGCTTGCAGGCAGGCAGACAGCAAAGCTGGCAGGGAGGCTTGCAGGCAGGGCAGGCAAGGCTGTCAATTCGTCCAGCAGCAGGTCTTTCCTCTGAATTCTGACCTGCTTCCAAGCTGCTTCCGGTATATCCGCGGGGCTTACGCAATGCATCCTCCCCGCATGTGCAATTAACGCTAGGCATCCGTTAGGCTTCCGCTGTGCATCCGCTAGGCTTCTGCTCTGCACCCGCTTCATCCACTGTGCATCCGTTCTGCATCCACTGTATCCGTTCTGCGTCCGCTTTGCTGAGGTCCCCTGGAAGCCTTGCGGATGTGCCATCCGCTCTCATCCACTTCTATCCGCTGGGCTTCCGTTCCGCATCTGCTTTCCATCCACCCTGCCTCCTCCCCGCGTCCATTCCTTTCCATCTTCTCTGCTGCGGTTATGCAATTTTTTGCCCCTTCTGAGAGCGGATAACAACGGATGGAACATTTTTCTCGTCCGTTGTGTCCATTTTACTAACGTTTTGCATCCGTTGGGCAGTGTGACAGGGCCTTTAGTTGTATCTGAAGTTCCTAAATTAGTGCTATCTAAATATTTCTGCATAATGTCTTAGAATGTGACAAATTAACTCTTTAAAGTAGCTGGTATTCTCTGAACCTAGAAAATATGAAAACATATTTTAGAAATAATAACTTTCAGATTGTTTATGTAGTGATGTACACTTTCAGAGTCACATTTTAAAAAAAATTATTCATTTTATTAATGTATACTGACAGAGAGGACAGTTTGCCTACAGTGTGATTAACACCTGTCCTTTTAAGAACTTTCCCTAGGCAATACAATAGCTGTTGCCTGTAAAACCTGACCATGAAACAGCTGGGTATTGTTGTGTATGTGTTTGTAAACAGTATATAGACAGCAAGAAAGAGATCCTGTCCTCTTGCTGTAGGACATGCAGGAGCAGTCGGAGGAGTTGGAAATAATGGAGTAATGAATTGGGAAAGAATGGGGTAGTGAGCAGTAGGCACGATCCTCTGAGTATGTGTTCCCAAGGAGTCTGGTTTGTTATATTAGTTCTTTTGTGTTTTGGAGTCCACTGAGTAGAGTAAATGAACGAACCTATGACATTATATGTTGCAACTCTGATAAAAGAGTGAAATTGTTGAAAATAATACATTGTTTGACTGCCAAGAGATTGAATATGACGCATTGAATAAAACGGGCAGAAAACCTGATTCAGAATTATGTGATATTTTTGTTCTTCCATACCTACCCTTCCTGGTAGAAAACTATAGTCCTACTACTAAATACTTCCAAACTTTTTCTAAGTTGTTTAACACAGAAAAATATATGCAGACTAAGTAGAATGAGTCAGTAGGGTTGTAGGATCCAGTGAATATAAAGCCACTTCAATGCCTCAGTACCCCCAAAGCTAGCACACTGTAATGGTTATCCTGAAATAACGTAAAATTTCTCAGTGAGAGAAATAAAAATAAATCTAAGAAAGAGGAGGAAAACTAGACATCATTCCTCTTTCCTTCTGCCATAATTATCTGTCACCAGCAAGAGTTAGCACAGTCAGAAAATTGTTTCTGTTTTGTTTATATGGTGGCAAACACTTTAAGCATTCTTTTATTTTTTTACCAAAACTACCAAATGTAAGTACTCCAGCATCCTAGTCTACCCCAAACTATCCTAGTGGTTTATTAATGTCTTGATTTTAGTAGCATGATACTGCATGTTGTCTTGTCTTTAGGAAGCTTCTGTCTCTTGCTGACTTACTAGAAATAGAAACATCCTGTTTTTGGTATAGTGACACAAGACATCAGGAAAATCCTCTACATTAATTTCAGAGGTATAATTAGCTTCAACCTCCCAAAATGAATAATATAGATTTATCATTACTTGTAAGCATAAGTGGGTTATCAAATAACCATTTTAACGCATTATTTTTCCTGTCCTTCAGTTTGCATAAAAGTATGTTGTCATAAATTGTTCAGTACCCACTGCCAGGTACCAATCTCTTTTTCACAAGTAGTAATAATATTTATTTTGCCCTTATAACTAAGTATGCGAGCATATCACAAAATAATAATTGATATAATTACATATTACAATCAGTTATAACATTGTATAAAATGAGTTTTAAATCTATGACCACAATATCTTATGTCTGCACCCTTATAGCAGGACTAGTTAAAAATAGTGATTGATTTCCTCTTTCAACAATCTGTCTGGTGGAATAAAATAAATACAAACTATTCTAGCTGACATGTTTTAAGAAAGGTTTGGGCAACTTTAGCAAATCCTTGGAATGAAGTGCTTAGCCACATGTGATGATATTGATTCATGTTTGTGACTTGTAGTGGCATGCAGAGAAGTTTAGAAACATTTTGATTTCTATTCATATCAAGAAAAGTGTAAAAATTTAGAGCTCATTCTGCGCTGATCTGGTTGTGCCTCACAAATGGCTAACAGAGCCAGTGGAGGAATGAAATGTCAGTAAACAGACATGCTCTTCATGATACCTATCAGGATGAGAGGACTTGAAATTGTTTTCAAGTGCTCCATACAGTTCATCATAGGAACTGTAGCAAGTTTAGGAAGTTCATTGGAACATCAGCAAGTTTAGAACTCTGGGAATTGAGGGGATTTCATTTTTTTTCCGCAAATCTGTGTTTGACATGTTATGGACACAGATTGCATGTTTTCTAATCACTTTTGAAATTGCTAACTGCTTTCTAGAAATTTTCAGAAAGACAAGGAGTTTAAGTTGCACTTGAAACAGATTTGAAATGATTGGACAATTTCAGTTTATTGGGACATTTTTATGCTGTATGTAGGAGAATAGGAAAATGGCCACTGAGTCTCTCCATTTTTTAAAAAAATAACTGAATCATTGAGAGATCAAGCAAGTTTCTTTCTGTATCTTTGGTTGATATAAATCTGCTCCTTTGAGTTCATTATCCAGAAGAAATATATGTTTTAAAGAAAATCTGTACCCCTTGCTTAGGAGGACAAAAAAGACTCCTCTTTTTTTAAATTTTCAGACATGATTATTTTTAATACATATGTATTCATATCCTTTTGTAATGTTTTGAGTAATTCAACAACTTGCAACAGTAAAGAATTATTAGTGAAACATCTTTCCTTTGTCTTCTGATTGTTGATCTCCTTCCTGGTTAGTGTGATATGATTCATTGTCTTTTGTATTTCACGCAGACAAAGAGAAGGAGCTGGCATGTGGCATATGTAACTTGATATTCCAAAAGTGTGTGGTAATTTTCAAGGTTTTCAATGATATGTTTTATTAGACAATCATTATAAATTTCAAGGTTTTCATTGGTATGTTTTATTAGACAATTATTATAAAAAGATCATTTTATCAATGATTTATTATCAAAGTGCAATGCAATTAGTTGTAGCACATGCACATCTTTCTATTATCAACAACAACTATATTTTTTATACATACTATATTTAAAGATACAGCCCTGGTTCAAACATAGACTTCAGATTTTTATGATAATTATTATTTTTTAAATCAAGTTTTTTATTTTATTCTACATATACACATCAATACATAAATAGTGTGGCACCTAAGCATCATACATTCTGGTGCAAACAAAAGTAATAACATTAATCATATCTCTCATGTTAATATACATATTTGTATTATAATCTTTCATTATTTAATTATTCAATATTCCAATATGTTGTTCTGATGCCAATCACCATATTATTTAAATATGCATTATAATTTCATTATTTAATTCCTTCTTTCATTTCTTTTTTAAAAAACCTTTCTTTTGGCAAGCAGTGTGGTTCCAGGTTTTTACATTTCAATACAAACAGAATAGAATAGAATAGAATAGAATAGAATAGAATAGAATAGAATAGAATAGAA
>BLBF01000006.1:48901389-48939698 GCA_015471245.1 Laticauda colubrina | reverse complement strand
TTCCTTCCTTCCTTCCTTCCTTCCTTCCTTCCTTCCTTCCTTCCTTCCTTCCTTCCTTCCTTCCTTCCTTCCTTCCTTCCTTCCCCTTTTTTTCTGGCAGGCTGTCTATAAAATAATTAAAAGCAGCTTGATTACTTAAGCTATTACTGGAATCCTACTGGAATTCCATTTATTCCTCTACATTATTTGACATTGATGTAAATTAAGTAATTTATTTCAACTTATTTTGAATGGGACTGCTGTCAGTATTCTCATAACACCAAACTCTACTGCTCCTTATTTAGCTCCAACAAAGCAATTGGTCACTTTGAATGTTTCCTAAAGCCCATGTCACACTGGCCAACGGATGCAAAAAGGACACAGCGGACGAGCAAAATGTTCCATCCGTTGTTATCCGCTCTCAAAAGGGGCAAAAATTTGCATAACCGGAGCAGATAACACAGATGCGGGGAGGACGCAGGGCGGATGCAAAGCGGATGCGGAACGGAAGCCCAGCGGATGGAAGCGGATGAGAGCAGATGGCATATCCACTAGACTTCCGGGGGGGCTCAGCAAAGTGGACGCGGAACGGAAAGAGCGGATGCAGAGCGGACACCGAGCGGATGAAGTGGATGCACAGCAGATGCACAGCGGATGAAGCGGATGCAGAGCGGAAGCCTAACGGATGCACAGCGGAAGCGGAACGGATGCCGAGCATTAATTGCGCATGCGGGGGGGTGCATTGCGTAAGCCCCCCAGATATAAAGGGAAGCAGCTCGCACATGGCCAGCATTCCGAGGAAAAACCTGCTGCTGGACACTTCGAGTTCCTTGCCTGCCCTGCCTGCATGCCTGCCTGCCAGCCTTGCTGCCAGCCTGCCTTCCAGCCAGCCTTGGTGCCTGCCTGCCAGCCTTCATGCCTGGCTTCCTGCCAGCCTTCCTGCCAGCCTTCGTGCCTGCCAGCCTCCCTGCCAGCCAGCAACCCCACAACCATGGGGAGGAAGCGAAAGCCTCAGCAGCCTGCCGCCATCCCTGGCAAGAGGGACAGGGCCAACCTCCCGCCCCCTGCCCCTGACTCTGCTTCTGCTGGGGCTTCTGCTGATGCTGCTCCTGGTGGTGGTGCTTCTGCTGGTGCTTACTCTGTTGAAGCTGCTCCTGGTCCTTCTCGTCCTGCTCGTGCTCCTGGACTTGCTTGTCCTGCTCGTGCTCCTGGTCTTACTCGTCCTGCTCGTGTTCCTGGTCCTGCTCGTGCTCCTGGACTTGCTGGCCCTGCTGGTGCTTACTCTACTGCTGCTGATCCTGGTCCTGCTGGTCCTGCTGCTGCTGATCCTGCTCGTGCTGCCACTGGTGCTGCTGCTGCTGCTGATGATGATGATCCTCCTGCTGCTGCTGCTGCTGCTGATGATGATGATGATGATTATGATCCTACTGGTGAGTATGATGATGATAATGATGATGATGATGATGATGATGATGATGATGATGATGATGATCCTGCTGGTGCTGCTGCTGCTGCTGGTGGTGGTGTGGAGGAGCAGCCCCTACTACCTGGGAGCCCCTCTGATGAGGGCCCATCTGGTCCTGCCAAAGGGAGGAAGAGGCGTATGTGGCAATGGGAGAGGAGGCAATACTATATTGAGGAGGCGCACGAGGATGAGGTGCTGGAGTGGCTGAGAGAGAACGACTATCTGTGGCGGAAGGTACACCGGCTGTACAGGGACACCAAGCGGAAGCAAGCTGCTTGGAGAGAAAGGGCAGAGAGTATGGGTTACACTTCGGAGGTGCTCCTCGGCTGGTGGAAGCACATGCACACCTGGTATGGTAAGCTGCACCTGAAGAAATCTGGCCAGGCCACGGTTAAGCTGACAGACAGAGAGACCTACGTCATGGCCAGGTGCAGCTTCCTGGAGGGTGAGATCTGCCACTGAGGAGCACCAGCAACCTCTCCCATGACCCTCTCTCTCCGTCAGCCTGCTGAGAGCCTGTCCTCTTCCGGCCGAGAGTCAGTCCCTGTCTCCAGGCAGGTTTCTGTGGAGCGTGCCACGGCGGAGAACTTGCAGACAGGTGTGGTAAGCGTGGTGGAGTGCGTGGAGGACTTCTTGGTGTGGTGGGAGAAAGGAGACATCGAGTCCACCACAGTCCTAGCCTCATCCACCCCCCCAGCTCCGCCTCCGCAGAAAGGCAGGGAGCCGGACAGCAGGAGGGGCAGAGCCACACTGTCCTGCTGGAGATCAGGGACACCATCCGCACCAGCATAGATCTCCTCTCTCAGCTGGTCCACACCAACTCCTCCTCCTCCAACCGCAAGCCCTTCCTCACCTATGTCAACCAGACCCTCAAGGAAATGGTGGATCCACAGTACCAGCTGGTGAAGGACCGGATCACCGAGCTGCTTCACAACCCTCCAGACCCAGAGGAACCTGCTCCCACCCAGTCCAGGTCTGCTCCTCCACCCCAGGTGATGTCCCTCCCATTCCAAGGCTTCCCACAGGCCCTCATCTACCAGGACTATGGCTACCAGGAGGTTCAGCAGCAGAGGCAGCAGCCCTTCCCAGTCCAGGAACAGAGTCATCGGGGGACACCGTCGCCACCGGTTCCACTGATGCCACCAATGCCACCCACGACAATGATGCCACCGACGATAGCGATGCCACCCACGCCAATGATGCCACCCATGACAGTCCTCACCCAGCTGCAGAGCAGACAGCCCCACTACACTGCTCCTTCCTCCACCCCACAGCCAAGCCCGGCCTCAGTACATCTGTCATCAGGACTGGGGCTGACACCCCATGGCACGGAGGAAGGACCTCTCAGCATCACGGGGCTGAGCCAGCTGTCCGACACCTTCCTCAACACACCGTCCCCTGTTGTCCTCTCGGGGCCAGGCACTCCAGCACCACTCACCACCACAGCACCTGGACTCTTCACCCCTGAGACTGGGCACACCTCCGAGTGACCAATAAGAGTGCCAGAGACCAGGTAGCTGGCTACCTGTGGACTTTATTTGGACACTTGACTTAGGTCATTTTTCTGTTACAGCTTATTGTTCAATAAAGTTTATCTTTGATTCACACACTTGCTTCATTTCTTTTTTTCAATAAAGTCTTGGTGGAAACTTTTAGAAATGGTTTAAGCCTTTGCATGCTTGTGGGATGGGTTAAGATAGCAGTGAGGTGGGCATGGATACCTGTGGAATGAGCAGGGATACCTTTGGGATGGCTAATAGCTGTGGGATAGATAAACCTCCAGTGCAAGCATCGTGGGACTGTATGGTCTACACTCCCAGGTGCCACACCTATGGCCCTTTTTTATCAATAATAATGTAAGGATTGATCCACACATTTGAACACAAACACAACTCTTTGTTAAATGCCCTGTTCATTGTAGGCCCACCCAACATACATGGCCCAATCTCATCAGTGTGATGAGACAGGCTGAAGGAAGCATCCATTAAGCATCTACCATCCTGTCTTGCCCTTCCACTGCTCCAGCTGGGGAGTTGCACCAGTGTCTCAGGAGGTTGCACTGCTTCTTCCCTTCCCGTGAGGCTCTGTTGGGGCCTTGCACATCCTGAGTGTCGATCAGGTTTCGCCCTTGTCGCCATTCCCCAGGCTCCATGTCCCCATTGCCTTGTTGATGGTCCACAAGCCTGTTCTGCAAGACTGAGTAGTGGGTGCGCATGAGATTGTGCAGGATGCAGCAAGCTTCCACGATCCTCCTCACGGTCTCTTGGCGATGCTGCATGGTGGTGAGAAGTACCTGGAACCTGTTGGCCAGGATGCCAAAGGCGTTCTCCACCACCCGCCTTGCCCTGGACAGCCTGTAGTTGAAGATCCTCTCTTCACGGGTGAGGAGTCTGGAGGTGTAGGTAGGTTGTGAGGGAGAAGTCGTCATCCCCTACGATGAAGTAGGGCACATCTTGCGTGTTGTTGGGCAGGGGTCTGGATCTGGGAAGCCCACGATGAGGTTGCCTTCCAGCTCCTCCTTGAGGTGACTGGTATTGTATACCTGGGCATCTGAACATGAGCCATAGCCTGAAGCATCGATGTCCATGAACTTGTAGTCAGCATCGACCATGGCGAAGAGGATGATGCTGAAGAAGCCCTTGTAGTTGAAATAAGTGGACCCTGAGTTGGCTGGAGCTTTGCAGGCCACGTGCTTCCCATCTATGGCTCCAACGGTGTGGGGGAAGTTCCACCTCTGATACCACTGATCTGCACTTTCTTCCATCCTTCTTCAGTGGAGGGGCACTGGAGGAGCTCCTCCTTGTATTCTTTGATGATGGCCTGCGCCACTTCTCTGACCACAATGCTGATGGTGTTGTGTGGCACCCTCCAGCCATACTGCATGCTTTTGTAGGTTGTCCCTGAGGCTAGGCGGTGCAGAGTGAATGCCAGCCAGAGAGAGCCCAGTTTCCAGGGTGGGCCGGAAGTTGGTGTTTGGCTTGGTCAACCTGGGTGTCAGCCGCTGCAGAACTTCATCAAACATGGCTGGAGGCATCCTCATGAAGTTCTGGAACGCACGAGTGTCTTTGTTCCTGAACTCCACCATCAGTTTGTTGTACAGTCCGTACTCTGCTCTTCTCCTGATCCATTTTCGGACCCAGACGCTTCTTGGCCACCTCTTTTTCTTCCCATAGTAGAGTTCACAGAGCTTGTAGATGGCTTCGCACTGTTGCAGAAGGATGGAGTCTGCCAAAAGGACTGTGTTATGATCAACGGTGGACATGACTGGATGCTGTGGAAGAGGAAGAGTCAGATGAAGGCTGCAGAGGTCTGCACAGGTTGGCTGCTGGCCTGAAAGTGAGATGCAGACGAGTTGCTCCCCCTTTTTATAGGCAGTATATGTGTCCCTTTGCATCCTCTAGGCATCCTCTAGACATCCTTAATATCCAAGATAGGTCCCCTCTGCGAATGTTTTTTCCGTTTTAAACACTTTGTTTCCGTGCTGCATCCATTCTGCATCCATTCCGCGTCTGTTCCGCTTCCTCCCTGCATCTGAGCGGATGCGAGTTGCGCGGATGCGCAGCGGATTCCTAGCGGATATAGCAGATGTGTAACGGATGCATAATGGATGCGTAGCGGATGCATAGTGGATGCAGAACAGACAAACTGGATACATCTTCTGCGTAAAAGTTTTGGGCAGCCCAAAACTTTTGGAGTGGATGAAACGTCAATAAACGGATGCTGGACGGATAGAGAGGAAGCAAAACAGAGGCAGTGAGTACATCGCATTTTCGAACGGATGGCAAGCTTTTTTGTCCGTTTTACATCCTCTTTGCATCCGTTGGTTCAGTGTGACATGGGCTTAAATTTGATAATGGGCTATTTGAAAAACAAAACATTATGAAAATAAATCTCAGCTAGGTGGGAATATGAAAAAAAAAAAGAATTTGGGGAGTGCTATTCATATTGTTTGAAACCTGAAGGATATTTCACATTCTGAGAGTCCTTATTTATTTATTAGATTTATATCCTGCCTTTGTTACATGATTTCCATTCCTTCCATTTTTTTTCTCCATAAATGATTTATGAACTAGATTATTTCAAAAATGGAATGGGCCCAAAGTATTCTAATAAGGGTAGATTGTAATTTAGCTTACCCAGCCCGAGATAATATCTTAACTACGAGACTGTTCTGACTATATTATTGAACCTTATCTATGCAGCTGTAATGTTTATAATATTTGAAAGCTGACTTATAGAATATACCTCATGCAGACAGTTACTATATACATAGAAACAATTCTGTAAATTAATGGAATAAAAGTAATGTCAGGATCTGTTTCTGAATGTTTATTTATAAGATGTTTTTGCATGCTAACAGTCATTGTTTTCAGATAAAATGCTGTGAGGTTTTATTTCATTGTGTTTGGCAGATAAACCCCAAATGGCACTGATGGTCACACTGTGCTATTGACAATGGTTCTACTAAATGGGAATAAAGCTTTCCATTTTTTCATAGTAAATGATCGAGGTAGCTATTTGATCAGTTAAAAGCCAATAATGTACCAATTGCATTCCCTGAGAAAATGTAGAATTTAATTACTCCAGTGTGGCAACAAATATAGTCACGGATGTGTTGTGTATGTGTTGTCATGTTTAAATTGCATTAATTTCTACACACACACACACATACATACACACACATATATACACACACATACATTGAAGTTGAATTATTGAAGGACAAAGATTGTTATCTACTACAAGAATTTAATGACATGGAGCAGGTTTTGTTCATTCATAGTATTAAGACTTAATCTTGGTTTATTGAATAAAACCTATGATGAGTTTGCATACATTCTTGGTCAAAAAGAAATAGTGGCTTGGATTTGCCTATGTCAATCAAGGCCAATATATATACATATACATATATATTATATATCTTGCTTAACATGAGTGAAACCTACTTAACCTATTTCAAAATATGTTTTCTTTGAACTTGCTAATATTTTGCAAATATGGTTGGGTAGAAGAAATTGATGACTTGGCTGCAATTACGAGTCCTGATGTGGCAAATGGTTGCACATCATACATTGTGATTACCTCACATAATGGTGATATGGCATTATTTTCTCACATGCAGAACTACAGGTAAAAAGCAATTTATTTTGAAAACTCAGTTGGTTCCATAGTGTAAAGTTGCAACAAAGGCAATCATTTTACAACACTATTGAGAATATGTCTCCTATCCAGTCATGTTATTCAAAACTATATAGATGTAGTTGCAAGAATTTCATCAACTCCTGCTGGATCTTAGCAATAGCAGTAGTTATATTTTCTATTAATAATAAACAGTATTTTCTTCATTGAAATGCTTCCTGCTCTCAGTTTTGCATTTTCAGTAGAAGATGCACTATACAAATGATATAGTTTTATTTCAAGGACATCATCATCAGTAAAAACACTAATAAAAAGAGTGTGGTTGTGATTCAGCTATTTCAGCACTGAAATATGCCTGTTTCAAGAAAATAATCCTCTGAAAATTAGTGTAAAATAATGTATTTATCACATAAAACAAATAGCCTGACCCGTAGTTTTGTATCAAAGAGAACTGCTAATGCAAAGAAAAGCATTATCAGTGAGTGTTTCCTTTCTTGCTTTTATGGGAGCAAGCAAAAATAGAAACATAGTTAAACTCAAGAAAATTTCCATGAACATTATTTGAGCAATCTACATAATCAAAGGATAAAACTCAAACTATTCCTACATTAGGCAATATCAACCCACCATATATAAAATATGAAGGGAACTAAAAAACACATAATTAAACCTGTAAAAGGGGGCACAGATTGATTCTAGACATCACTCCTCTCAACTCTGAATCGTACTTGGCTGAAGTCATCTTTTGCTGCTTCATAGTTGCTTCATAGTTGCCACACACTCTTAGCGGGAGGGAGGAGAGTCTGAAGACACAACAACAAGCCTTCCCATGGAAATCAAGTCATCTCAACAGTTGGCAGTTGAAGGAGGGAAGGAATAACTGGGAGTCTGCCAACTCTTTTAATTGGACAATATGACTTAGAACAATTGGGAGGGAAACTGTTACTTTTAAATTATGCTATTAGTGTGGGAAACGTCAGAGTTGGTTTTCACCAGCTGTGCCAATATGATGTATCCAATAAATATGTTCTTTGAGGGATCTGCTTGCCTCAGATTTCTGATTTCTTTGGATGTATTACTTGGAATGCTGACAACTCCTTTTAAAACAAAAATGTCAGTGTGTCAACAGGTCTACTTTTTTTCCTTGCAATTCCTTTGTAAATCAATTGAAAGAAATAAATTTACTGAAAAGCAAAGACATTGGGCATTATTTAGTTAGTCTTTCTAGTTACCATTATTTGGATTAGTCTTTCATAGCAAGTGAGGATGTGTTCCCCATACAGGGCCATGAGCTGTTTGACAATTGTTATACATGACAGTTAGTCTCCAGTCAATTATCTCATGAAATTTGTAAGAAATTCAAACATTTTGCTTTTGATATGCATCTACCATAGCTAAACTCTCTCTGGCCCTTGCTTCTCACCATTGCCAATTACAAACACTGATTTATCAAAATGCAATAATAGCTATAAAGACAGCAGAAGCTGAACCTGAGAGTTTGGATTACTACCATTAAAAAGAAAGAGAAAGTATTTCATCTCCCAAATATGATTTGAATGTAGGTTTATCCTTATATAAATAAGAAATATTTCTACTTTTGCAGAAAATATTTAGAAGTTCCATTGTTTTCAGTGAGTTTTATTCAGATATGTAAACAAATGTTTCTAGTTTTCCTACTATATATTTATTGGATAATCAGAAAAAATATGATTAGACACTTAAGTTGCTGATGGTCTGATTTATAAATATTATGTAGTTACATGCCATTTTCATAGTGGAAGACAAAGAGAAAAAAAGGTGCAATCTAGAAAATATTAATAAGGTGTTGTAAACTAAATTATTCTATAAACTTCATAACAGAAACCTTGCAGTAATCCAAACTCTCAACTTCAACTTCCTTTTTTGTGTGTGAGTAAACCTCAGTGACATTTTGTATATGAAATCATTAAAAAAGTAATCCTGTGCAAGTTAATACAATAAAATATAATGCTAATACTAATTATTAATACTAATAAATGTTGCTGAACCTTTGACATCCCCATGACTCAGTAACAACTTGTGAATAAATGAGTATATTCAGACAACAATGATAAATTTGAACCATGCCAGTGGGAAAAGTATTGATGTGGAATTGGAATAGGAAAACATAGGAATAAACATAATAAACTTTTTTAAAATTTTTCACTGAAAGTGGTTTCTTTTGTTATAAATATTTTATATTTATATGAAGAATATGGCTTGGTTCTTCTCTGGACCTAGTTTCAATGTGTCAAATTTTATTTCATGATAGTTTTTTTATTGTTATTATAGTTTGTCTCATAGTAAACCAGATATTTAGATTCTATTTGATATTTTATTCTCCCCATTGAGTCCTTCCATGACATAGGTAGATACTATTTGATTGTGTTAAAGATATTGTCACAGAATGTACATTGTTCCAATTGAAACTCCTTTTTGTAATTGACTGATTTAAATTTGTCAGTGGTATTCAAATCATTCTGCAGATGTTTTGGGATTTCACTATTTAGGAGTGCCTATTCCTATTGTACTACCTTTGCTTTCTTTTGCCACAATCATTTTATTTCTGTTTACGGGTCTTTTTATTTTGTGATTTTCTTGAGTTCTTTCTCTTTTATTCTTTTGTCTTGAGATACTGTCACATCCATTATCCAGAATATTTTTTTGTCTTTCTTATTGACAATTGTTAAGTCTGGGATGTTATATGGCAAGTCCTTTATCTGCTTGAATTCTAAATTCCCAGAGCACTTTAGCTTCTTCATTTTAATATTATGATTCATCATACCAAATGTTCCAGCTGGATTTGGCAATTTTGTCCACTTATCAAGTCCTTCCCAAGGAACTGAGATAGGCAGATTTTGGTGTTTGATGGCATTAAAAATATGTAAATTGCAAAAATACTTGCCGGCTTTGAGTTGTTTTATGACCAGTCCTTTTGACAATTGATTACTCCTTAGATTTTCTTCTGAATGACACTGGGTGTATTTTGGATTCTATTCAAATACGTGTACAAATAATGAGGACAAAACACAAGCAATATTGCACAGGAATCATTCAATAATGCTATTGCACAAGTACTGTTCAATAATGCTATTGCATATGAACTGTTCAACAATGCTCTAGACAATACTCTGGAATTTTTTTCTAAAAAAGCCACATGCTCACTGGCAAAATTTCTGTGCAAAAAAACTACCTGCTAAGATGAAAAAATCATTGGTAATCACTGTCCTGAAGAACTGTCTAAAGCAATTGGTTATTGATTATCCAGCAAACATCTTGTTGTTATCAGGTAAGATAATTCAAATAACTGAATATTATTTCAGAGCAGTTCCTTTCTTATTTAGAGTAAACAATTTGAACTGATAATGTGTCATATACTATTCTATTGACATTTTCTTTTGCATTTTGTACTAATTGCACTCAGAAAAAAAGAAAAAAAGACAAATTTGAGTCCAAAACCTCTGTTTTCTCTGAATTTCTCATGTGTTGAATGCTTCAGCAGTGTCTTATACCTTTTTTCCATAAACTGTAATTGTCTTACCAAATAATGGTGGCTATATGAGTTTTATGATTCAATTTATTTTCCAGGAAAAATATCATGATTCTAGGGTATTTCCAAATCACAAATATGTATGAATGCTAATGTGTTTCAGGGGTTAAGATGTTATGGTGCTGTATATGAGAAATGAGAGACCCAAATTCTTCTCTTCTCTTAGGTATGAAAGTTGAGTGGGTGATTATCGGCAAGTCACTGTCTAGAAAAATTGAAAAACATCCTGCAATGGACAGCATGGAAAATTGTGGCCCACAGCCTTATTCAATAGGCATTATCCTTCATTGGACTGGTTAACAACAACAAAAATCACAAAAATCCAGGAAAATTATGAAAGAAACTAAGTTTAGCTGTCAATTCTAAACAGTTTTATAAACTTTTCTCCACAGCCTTTTACTTTGACAAACATAAAGAGTATAGCCTTGAAAAAAGATTATTAGAAGAAAAACAGACATATATAGTAGTTGGTCTGGCTTTCTCTGGCTTTCCACTCCAAAGAGCTTTGAGTGGCATACAGCAAAAATAAGTATTAAAAATAACAAGAAACAGAAAACATTACCAACCATAATGGTACATACAGCAAGAAAATATTTCAAACTTAATATCCTCAAAATGCATCTTTCCAAGCTGAGCTTTCACTTCTCTGCAGAAACTTATCAGATGGATACTGGTCTGCACATAAAGGATAAGGTATTCTATACAAAAGGTACTGTTAGTGAGAAGTCCCTAGTACATAAGCCCTGAGTTGAATCAGCTAATCTCTTTCAGTCAAATAGTTTGGTAATGCTGTCCTTCACTGGCACATTTGATAAATAACTCAAACCTGGAATTTTGTTCAAATGGAGATGGAATTCTACTCATTCTGTCCAGTTCTATAGAACCCTTGTTAACTTTCTCAGCAGTTTGGAGAAAAGCTTGTTAGAAACAATCTTCTTTTGTTTTTTCACCCTTATAACATTCTTGGCAGTACGCCTAGACTTCCTGTCTCTGGAGCATCTGGGGCTTGACTTTCTTAAAGGGGAAGGACTGTTTTAACATTTTTACACTGCTGTTGGGAGGAAATATTTCCCTGGACAATCAGCACTTTGAAGAAATCATTGAATAATGAAGCAAAGCTTTTAGTGACAGGGAACCAAGATGAGTGACATTCAGCAAAACTTCTAGGCTAGCTAGAAAGATTGACATTCAAATGTGAGTTTACATACCCTTTCTGAGTTTTGGTCTAAAATTGGTTTCTGATAAAGGTTAATTCTGTGCTTGGTGACATTTAATCCTGTGTTTATTGATGGGATAATTTCCCCTATTCAGCTTCAACAAGGGACAGTTGTGATTTAAATATTTGTATTGTGTTTGAATTTTTTTCTACCTACCTCATGGTTTATTTTTCTATCTGAGAAGGGGGTCTTCCTTCACTGCTTTAGTATTATCTGGCACTGTCCTTTTGGGGTATAGTTCCAAGAAGCAGGATACAAGCTTGGCACTGATTTTTTTTGTTGCTTTTCCGAAGGGCATGTGATCTTTCCTTAAACCTGGATGATTTCCTGAGGATATCTTGTGAGGTGAGACCAGCTGGTATTTTTAAGTGATGCAAATGGATCTAAGGATTGCATTTCCTGGGTGTGCTTTTTCTGGAGAGCTTAAATGACCTCTCTGCTAAAGGGTTTCACTTCATCAGCAAGAGTAGGCTGCTTGATAGTTATCACTGCATTTTAACTATTTTCATTCCTCAAGGTGCTTTGTCTTAGAGATAATATTTTCAACAAAAATATTACACAATACTACAAATACTACACAAATATTACAGAATTATTTTACAGATAATTTTAAAGCAAACAGTCTTCAAAATAACCAGGTCCTGAGCCATGTAAACCTTTAAATCTAACAACCAGAAGCTTGAATTGAAAGCCTGTGGAACTTCAGTGGATTAGATAGGGAAATCGATGTACCCATAATTCAGAGGCAAATTAACCTGACAAATTAACCTGACAAATTAACCATTTTAATCTTTTAAATAATTTTCAAGGGAAGCATAATTGAAATAGCCTAGTAATTAGCTGACAGTCACGAATGACCCTGCAGAATGCATCTTGCTTTATAAAAATGCACAATTGGTTCACAAAGATGCAGTTGTGCAAAGATTTCCCAGGTCACAGACTCTCCATCTATTAATTAAAGAACAAGTACAGGTTCAGAAAAACCAAAAAAATATATTTAATATTTGATTTCCAACAAAACAAAACCAATAAGCTTAAAACTACATCCTTCGTTGTTCTGGAATATAAGTGGGCAATTCGTTAATTACAAATGCAAAAGGTTGCCAAGAGCTGTGCTTCCACAAAAGAAAAATACTTTCATCACAGTTTAAAAGCTAAGCACAATGGATTTACACACACACACACACATACAGAGAGAGAGAGAGAGAGAGAGAGAGAGAGAGAGAGAGAGAGAGAGAGGTGTGGCTAAATACTGTATACTGTAGAAGATAAAAACTAATGCAGATTGAAATAAAATAAAGAAGAAAAGAGCAAAAAGTGCAAAAACAGAGCAAAAAAAAAAGCAAAAAGTGCAAGGGAAAATAATCAAACAAAAATTGAAACTAGAACAAGTTGCTCAAAAGTGGCTTCTGATATTCTTCAAAGCAGTTATAAGTCACAATTATATTTTAAGTTCTCCCTCTAAAGTTATATAACAATTCTTTCTATAATATGTTCTGCTTTATCATCAAAGTCATAAATCACAAATTCATTTTTAAAAAAGAAATATGTAAAATTTTCAGAATAGTTTTTTAGTTCTCAATAAATGTAGGTAATGTCTTCCTCTAATTAATGTTTATCCATCTCAGCAAGAACTGTAAGTTTCACTTACTATTTGTCCATAGAGGATAATGTCAAATACATATTGTCCTGTTGAAATCTATGGTATTTAAAGCACTTCTTCCATCTAATTCAGGAAAATGGTCTATAAATTATCAGGCTATAGACAGATAAAAAGGTTTCTTTACTTTGATAACTTAATGAACTGCAATTATGCTGTTATTCATTTTATTGTAACTTCTAGTGTACTTTTCTCTTCATGAACCACAAGGTGGCTAAGAACAGTCAAATAATAGTAAAATTGTGTGAGAAATAAATTGGGTAGTATAATAAAGTAATTACAAAAAGAATTGTTAATTGAAGCTTGTTGTATTAAAAATTAGAAACTGATTAATTCATATGACTAAAATGAAACTTTCTCTTGGAAAGGAGGTGTTACATCTTCTCTGGCCAAAAGAAAAAGATCACACTAAAGAACTTAAATGCACAAGAAACTTAACCCATTTTAAGTACTAAAGTTTGAATATGTGGATTAAATATTATTTACTTACATAGAACTTCCACAAATATCATAGTATTACAAGCAAAATAGAAATTTCACTTTCACTGCACCTTTTTATTATGTTGCATCTATTTATGATGTAACATGATTATACAGCTTTCAATTTATGTCTGTCTGAATTTTAAGATGGGTTAGCTTATAACATGATGACTAAATGACATGCTCATCTATTAATAAAAAAAATGTTCCCAAAACTTCAACCAGAGAATTATGAAATTCAGATTCTGCAGTTCAATATTACTTTTGAAATTCAAATCAATAAATAACAAACTTACTAGCTGTCCCTACAATATGGATCACCAGGGCCAAAGATGACAAGAGATTGAGTCTTCATATATACAAGAGAACAAATGTAAAATATCTCTTTGTCTGAAAGGTGTTTTAGTCATTCTCATTCAATATGAGGAACACAAGAAATTATTTTTCTTATTTTTTTTAAATCAAAGGACAAAGAAATATAGAAAAAGCCCTTGATTTGCTCACTCACGCACACATACAAAAAAAACCCAAGAATTTTATCATGAAGGAAATTACGATTCAATTTTTTAAAGTTATCAGAATAAGTTTGGAATTATCCTGAAACAGAAACTTCTTTTACAGAGGAAAAGGAAAGCAACTTTTCACAATGCTCTTATCTTAAATGGATTCAGGTATTATGTTGCCACAAATTAACAATGTGTAAAATGCCATTTCTTCCTATGATTTATAGCATCTTTTTGCATCACTGAGCCACTGTTGAGGCAGTATAAGGCCTGTCTTCATTAATATTATATTGGAACAATAGTAGTTGGATAATTCCAGAAGATGCTATAACTAGCAGAGCTCTTGCCTAAGAATGAATTTGTCCTTCAGATTAAAAATAGCTATAATCTTAATGAACTAAAGATAGGCAAAAGCTTGTCATCATAAATCCAGTGCTGAGAAAAGTTATTATGTCTGACTATGAAAAATAATTTAAGCTAAATAGAAATAGTCTAGTTGTATGTATTAATTACAGACTGCAATCCTCTAAAATATCTTCTTTTTTCTCTTAAGAGATTTTTTTTCTGTTCAGTTTTTTTTCCACAACTCAGTGAAATTACTTTTTTATTGCTCACTTGATTATTGTTCATGAAGAGACTATTTGATATAAGCTGACAATTATTTCAATTTCTGGGTCCAGATGTTTTTCAAAAAATCTCATGATGGCATAATTTAGTGGAGCAAGGATCTTGTAAGAGAAATTTTTACCCTGGACCCAGCTATGTATAATATTTTTATTAAATTTTATAATGTTTGAGCGAGAAATGAGTAGAAAAAATTCTTCCAAACACCTTTCAACCATCTCAGGTTTTAACAACTAAGTACTATTCAAAAGAGAGTGTGGGATTAGATAACATTTTCCTCATCAGTCTCAACAATTTTTATCATCATCAGTCATAGCGCTACCTAAAGGCCTGGTCCCACTGCACTTACGGATGCAAAGAGAATGTAAAACATTAAAAAAAAAGCTTGCCATCCGTTGGAAAACACTATGCATCCGTTCTGAACTCACTACACAGGTGTTTCATATGCTCTATCCATCAAGCATCCGTCTATTGCTATTTCATCCACACAAAAAGTTTTGAGCTGCCAAGACTTTTTGAACGGATGAACTTTCCGCTGCATACGATGTACATCCACGACATATACGGGCAACAAACGTTCTATGTCCATGATCATCCATTAAATGTCTGTCTGCATCCTCTGGCCATCCCCTCAACTTGCATCCACTGCAGCTGAAAACAGAAAGAGGGAGGAAAAAAAAGGTACGCAGAACATCTACACAGCATTAGTAGCACAGAAATAGAAAGGATGTAATCGTATGCATCTCGTATATAAAGTATTAAAAATGGACAAAACATTTGTATCTGGGATGTATCTCATATATTTAGGATGTCTGGAGTATGTCTAGAGTATGTAGAAGGACACCTAGCGGACAACTGATATTTCTTATAAAAAGGGGGAGAAAATCATCTGGATCTCAGTATGAGTCCAGCAGCCGTGGTGTACAGACCTCATCACCATTGGTCTTGGTCTTCAACATCATCAATTGTTCTCCACCGTGGATGATGAAACAGTCCATATGATAGCTGCACTCATTCATCACCAGAACCAAAACCTGTTCAGACTTTGTCAAGTTTTACACAGAAGGATAGGAAGGAAATGTCCAAGAGCTGTGTGGATCCGAGGATGGATCGTGAGAAGAATGGAGTTTGGACTGTATGACCAGTTGATGGTGGAGCTGAGGAATGAAGACCCTCGTGCATTCCATCACTTCATGAGGATGCCACCAGCCATGTTTGACGAACTTGTACGAACTTGTCTGAGACCCAGGTTGACCAAGCCTAGCACCAACTTCCGTCCAAACCTGAACCCTGGACTGAAGGTGGCACTGACTCTGCAGCACCTGGCCTCTGGAACCACATACAGAAACATGCAGTATGCATTGGGGGTGCCACACAAGAGCATCAGCAAAGTGGTCAGAGAAGTGGTACAGGCCATCATGGAAGAATACATGGAGGAGCTCCTCAAGTGCCCCACCACTGAACAAGGCTGGAGAAAACTTGCAGAAGAGTGGTATCAGAGATGGAACTTTCCCCACACCGTTGGAGCCATAGATGGGAAGCACGTGGCCTGCAAAGCTCCAGCCAACTCAGGGTCCACTTATTACAACTACAAGGGCTTCTTCAGTATCATCTTCTTTACCATGGTTGATGCTGTCTACAAGTTCATCTACATCAATGCTTCAGGCCAGCTTCAGGCCAGCTTCAGGCCAGCTTCAGGCCAGGTCAGCTTCAAATGGCCAGATATACAACGCAAGTGACCTCAAGAATGGGCTGGAACGCAACCTCATCATGGGTTTTCCAGGTCCAGATCCCCTACCCAATGACACACAAGATGTGCCCTACTTCATCATTGGTGATGACGCCTTCTTCCTCAGAACCTACCTCATGAAGCCGTACAGTTCAAGACACCTCACCTGTGAAGAGAAGATCTTCAACTACAGGCTGTCCAGGGCAAGATGGATGGTGGAGAATGCCTTCAGCATCCTGGGCAACAGGTTCCAGATACTTCTCACCACCATGCAGCATGACCCACAGACTGTGAGGAGGATCATGGAAGCTTGATGCATCCTGCACAATCTCATGCGCACCTGCTTCCCAGTGATACAGAACAGACTTGTCGACCGTCAACAACAGAATCGGGACATGGAACCTGGTGAATGGAGGCAAAGACATAACCTGACAGACACTGTGGATGTACAAGGCCCCAACAGAGCTTCACGTGAAGGGAAGAAGCAGTGCAACCTCCTGAGACACTGGTGCAATGCCCCAGCTGGAGCAGTGGAGTGGCAAGACAGGATGATAGATGATTAATGGATGATTCCTTGAGACTGTCACATAACACTGATGAGATTGTGCCATGTATGTTGAGTGGTCCTACAATGAATAGGGCATTAATAAAGAGCTTTGTTTATTTTAAAATGTGTTGATCAATGAATAAATTGTTATTGATCATAAAGGTCCATATGTGTGGCAGCTGGAATGGTGGACCATACATTCCCATTATGGTTGCCCTGGAGTTTATCTATCCCACTACTATCCTTATCTATCCCACAAGCATGCAAAGGCTTAACCATTTTTTCAAAGTTTTCACCAACACTTTATTAAGTAAACAAAATGAACCAAGTAAACTTTATTAAGTGTCTTAAGCAAAGATAAACTTTATTAAACAAGTAAACAACTCAGTCTCTGAGACTATTCTGAGACACTCTGAGTCATGTCCATGGTCTCAGCTGTGAAGTGGGCAGTGACTGTGGATGTGGATGTGGCTTGAGTGCTGGTCTGAGGCACCATTGGGGTGCTTGGCTCCAAGGGTACAACAGGTGGTGGTGTGTTCAGAAAGCTATCCGAGAGCTGACTCAGTCCCATGAGGTTGAGAGGCCCTTCATCAAGGACTTGAGATGTCAGTCCCAATACTGATGACAGATTGTCCGTTGACGGGCTTGGCTGTGGGTTGGAGGAAGGAGGGGTGTAGTGGGGATGTCTGGTCTGCAGCTGGGTGAGGAGTGGCGTCTGTGGTGTGCGATGAAACTGGGCCTGGACTGGGAAGTTCTGCTTGTGCTGTGGGAAGTCCTGGTAGTCATAGCCTTGGTAGGTGAGGGGCTGTTGAAAGCCGTGGAAGGGCTGTGACATCACCTGGGGTGGAGGAGCAGACCTGGACTGGGTAGGATCAGCTTCAGCTGGGCCTTGAGGGTTGTGCAGAAGTGCTGCGATCTTCTGATTCATCAGCTGGTACTTGCCCTCAGGCAGGTCCCTCAGGGTCTGGTTCATGTAGGTGATGAAGGGCTTCCGGGCCAAGGATGCTCTTTCCAAGTCGACCAACTGAGAGAGTAGTTCTGTGCTGGTCTTCATTGTGTCCCTGATCTCCAACAGCACACTGTGGTCCTGGCCCTCCAGTCTGCCTCTCTGCCTGTGTCCTCTGGAGCTGGGGGTGGGGGTGGGTTGGCCTCTGGTGGCTGCTGCTTCTTCCTCCATTTGTGACAGCAGGGTGTCATCCTCCTCGGGATCCTCCATGTCCGCCGGCATGGGGAGTGCAGTTGTCAAGGGGCCCTCTGCTGTGGGGCCCTCTGAAGACTCTTGCCTGGACAGGGTAGCTGGCTCCTGGCTGGAAGAGGACTGGCTGGCTATGGGCTTTCTGAGGGAGAGGGGTGTCAGAGGGGCTGCTCCTCGGTGGCGGATCTCACCCTCCAGGAAACTGCACTTGACCATGACGTACATCTCCCGGTCAGTGAGCTTGACAGCGGCCTGCCCGGATTTCTTGAGGTGTAGCTTGCCATACCCAGTGTGCATGTGCTTCCACCATCCAAGAAGTATTTCTGCAGTATACCCCAGGCTCTCTGCCTTGTCTCTCCAAGCTGCCTGCTTCTTTTTGTTGTCCCGATACAGTCTGTGGCCCTTTCTCCAGAAGTACTTGTCCTCCCTCAGCCATTCCAGCACCTCATCCTCATGCTCCTCAGAAACAGTGTACTGTTTCCTCTTTCCCTTCTCCTTCCCTTGCCTCTTCCTCCCTCTGGCAGGGGCTTCAGCAGGGCCTTCAGGGGCTTCAGCATCAGGGCCTTCTGGAGATTGTTCAGGGCCCTCAGAGGCTTGAGCAGCAGGGCCTTCAGCAGCATGGCTTTGAGGGGCTTGAGGGCCTTGGGGCTGGTCCACCACAGCAGCAGCAGCAGGAACAGCTTCAGAGTCAGTGCCAGGGGGTGCGATGCTGGTTCTGCCCTTCTTCACCTTGCCAGGGCTTGAACTAGTACGCATGGACTTCCTCTTCTTGCCTGACTGACGAACTATGGTGTTCCTGCAAGATGTCTCTGGCAGCACATCTTTCCCCTGTATGCTAACTGCGTGCGTGCTGCATCATTTTACATCCATGGAGCTGACGCAATTCATACCCCCTGCATGCGCAGTGAACACTTTGCATCCAATATACATCCATGCAGCATCCCCCTTGTTTACTATAGGTGTCTGTGATGCATCCGCTTCATCTACCCCTTCCACTATGCATCCGCTTCAAAATTCTCCCCCGGAACCCCTTTCGAGGTGTCATCCACTTCTGTCCGCTTTCATCTGCTAGGCTTCCGATGAACATCTGTTTAACATCGCCCGTACATACTACCCACGTCTGTTCTTTTCCCTTCTGTTTATGCAAATTTTGACCAATTTTTGGAGCGGATTAAAATGGATGGAGCCACCCCCAAAATTTTGCTCGTTCACTGTGTCCTTTTTGCATCTGTTTTGCGTCCATTGGCCAGTGGGACCGGGCCTTAAAAACAACTCAATAGAATTAGGGGGCACCCTTTAATAGTTATTCTTTTCCTTCTTAATGAAGTAACTTAAGTTAGTAGGAGTGAATGAGAATTCCACCCAGAGTAATCTTTTTTGAAGAATACACAACCTCAGCCTCTCCCAAAAAATTTAAACAGTAACTTGAAAATGCTGAGAAATGTAATATATTCACATGGGGGCATGGTTATACAAGCACCAGTTATAGAAGAGCCAATTTGGTGCAGTGGTTAAGGCACTAGGTTAGAAATCAAAAGACCATGAGGTTCTAGTCCCACTTTCAACACAAATCCAGTTGGATAACTTTGGGATAGTCATGCTGTCTCAGTCCCAGGAAAGAGGCAATGGGAAACCTGTGGGGGATTTGTCCAGCAATCTCCAGGAGCTAACACTGATTTGGAGGGACCACACAAACAAAACAACAAAACAAAGAATAATTTTACACATTATCCCCAGATCAAAAAGCAATATGATAGAAATGGTGGGTATGGAAAGGGAGAAACAAACAGACTGAATCCCTTCAAAGTACAGTGACTTTGGGTTTGTGGATCAAAATAGTTCCAAGAAAATATAATCTTTTATTTTGAACAGAGCTGCAGTCCACATTTAGTTGTAACACTGGAAGTCTCTCAAGAGTTGTTTGCTATGAGATAGGTAGCAAATAAATTCAATCAGTCAAATTGAGGGTGAGTCATAGGTCCTGCTATAAGCAGATAGCAATTGCTCAGCAGGTAAGAATTATGACCAGAAGACATTTTGTTCAGTTACATCTTATATGCCAATCCTTGATTGGGCAATGCTGTTCAGAGTCACTGTCTTGAACACCTTTGGCTTGTTTTATTGTAATGTGCTGCATATGGTCTGCCCTTGGAAAGCCTTCAGAAGTTATAGCTGATATAAAATGCAGTGCATGGACAATGATGTATGTATACTAATATTCTTAGAAATGACTTGGTTGCTAGTTGGCATAGAATGCGCAGTTCAGGCTGCTGGTTGTTACTTTTAAGGTCTCAAATGGTTCCTGAATGCCTTATATGGGCAACTTCTTTTTTCCTTAATATTTGTTTATCCAATCATATCTAATATAGTCAACATCACCAGGACTTGAATTGTAAGAATGCCATTTGATGAAGTCTTGGAAATTGGCATTTTATATTTCTGCTCCTGGAATTTCCTCCCCCTCAGAGATTGTTCTGTTCCTTCCCTTTGGGATTTCAGACAATCAATTAAGATGTTATTTTTCTATCAAGTTCAATATAAGAGTGTGCAGTTATTAAAGATTTGTAGCTGACAGTTACATAGTTTGATACATTTCCTTTCATTTCTTTTTTATTCTGTATAAAATATTTTCCATTTATTTTGGTTCAGTGTAAGGGGAGATTAATTTATCATTTATTAGCTTCAAAAAAAAAAAAAGCATACTTTTGTCAGCTGCCTAGAGCCTTTGGGAAAGGGCTCTATACAAATGCAGTGAATAAATACGTCTGACCAGACAATATTAGATAAAAACAAACAAAACTTTTATGGTGGCTAGCAATTAGAACTGCAGAAAATAAAATTAATAATAGAATTAATACTAAATATGAACAAAATAAAAATAAGTGCATCCATAATATTAATGTGATAAAATCAGAGAAAGTTCTATAAACAACAAAGAGAATCTTCCCTGTTCAAAGGAACAGAATCATGCTGTTGAGACAACAGCAGGTGTATATAAAAATGATCTGAACAGTCTAAAACATTTACTAAAATTTATAAAATATAGTTGTGCATCTTTATAAAAGAAACACTGTAACAGAACACAGGGCCTAAATTTAATGGCTTCTTTGCCACAAGTCTTAATGCATATAGTCTTTTCAAAATTTTTGCCAAAACACCTGTTGGGACTATATTAAACTATACTAATGTTAGAGCTTTTATAAGTATGGACAGTTACTTTATTTGGATACCTTGCTGACCTAAAAAAGAACTATTGACTACTCAAATATACATCTCCAGGAAGCACAAATTGCCTTCCCAAATCTATAACTCATTGCTTAAGCACTAACATCATCTGTTCATAACCTATCATCAGAAGTACATCTTGTGAAAACCTGTAATATTGCAATTTCTGCTGGATTGATATTTTCAAAGATTATTTAAAATTGTGAACCAAAATAAAAAAGCCTAAAGTCACAAAGAAAAATAATTTTAGCCATAACTGAAAGGAGAGAGAGGGAGGGAAGGAGGGGGAAGGAGAGAGAGGAGAAAAAAAAAAAAAAGATTGTGATCACTCCAGCTTTCCTGGCAGAAAAGCACATTGGTAATTGGTGAAATCATTGGTCAATGATTTCTTGAGCTTTTTAGACCAGACCTCTGAACATAAAACATCATGTTTGAATATTTAAACTCATGGAATTTATGGAGAAAATTATGGTCTTAATTTCCTAATTATAACCAATACTAGGACATACAAAGATCAGTTTGACCCATTGATGACTGAAATATCATTGTGTTATATACAAAAGTATCATATTAGTCAGCCTTAGGAGATGATGTACAAGATGCTTAAAAATATTAAACTGCCAAAAATGGCAAAATATAAATCATGACATGTATAATTTATTTTGTCTTTGAAACATCTAATCAGTATATCGTGATGAGCAGCTGAACTTCTACTTGGATTAGATTTTTAACATCCTAATCTGTTAGAAAAATGTATTAGGTAGCACTGAGATGATACAATGATAAATAAAAAAGTGTTTCTTTTCTTACATCACCACAACAGAGTTGTCTTCACAATGAACTATGAACTAGTGTTAGCTAGTCTTAAGCAGATTTGAAACAAATGTTCGTCGATGTGCATAACAGAGGCTAATAACGTTTATTCAGGAGGCAAGGATGCTCAGGAACGATCACATTAGTGCCAAGTTCATATTCCACAGAGTAACTAAGGCTTTCCATTGAGCATTTCCATATTGTTAGGAAATAAGAATTTTAAGGAGATAGCTCTTTGGAGAGAAGAGGGAAAGAGGCACAAAGCACATAGTTTAATATATTTAACTTGAATTGTATTTGCCATTTGTATTTGTATTGCATTTGCCATTTGGTTGACATTAAAAAAACCATTTTGAAGCTGTCCACATTCAATTTTGAATAGTTTAGCATAATCCAAAAACCTGCTCTCCTGACTTCTTATTTCTAATTTAAGATAATTTATGAAAAAGGAAAAAGTCACTAGTCCCAAAATAACTTTTTGCGGGAGCTAAATATCATAATATCCCTTAATTGAAAATGTACCCATTTATTCCAATTATTTGCTTTTAAACCTTTAAAATATAGATATTTGTATCTTCTGGTCATTAAGTTTATTCAAAATCTCACCAAAGTCTTTAAAAGTGCAAGCATAAAGTGACAACAAGATCACTCTTTCTTATATTCCTGACAACACAAACATTACTAACATTTAATAAATGGAAGGGAAAAAGGTGACATCTGCCTTTCCTTGCTCTTTCTCTTGGGGTTAAGTGTCAAGCTCCTCTGCCAGCCAGAATGAGATTGTGAATGATTACAATATAAGCAACACACCTCCTGTATCTAACTTGTAATCTTGTCAATTGCATTATAATTTTTTTCTCAGACTCTCTGTAAGTTGAACTGGCATTCTGTGGTAAATATATAGTCCAACTGATTTGCAACAGAAAACGTGGAGTGAATATGTTTCATTTTTTCTTTATGATTCTAATCAAGTAGAATGTGCATGATTTAAATATGTTCTACTTCTCTTTTAATTTTAATTACATTTTTACATTTAAATATATTTTCCCTTCTGTTTCATTAATTCTCCACCTAGTGTCCATTTGTTGAAGTGTAGCCTCAAACATTCTATTTAAAAGGCGTCTATGGTCACTGTGAACATGAGAATTTAATGTCCAAATGGGATATTTGTGCTTTTTCTAACAAGAGCAATAAATATGCCAAAAATTAAAGTAGTTTTGGTTCATGGATCAATACTACTTTTCATGTATTCTTTCCGCATTCCCATGTTTTTTTTTTCTCAATAGTATTTCTTCTGCTCACATAAACTGAAATTTCATGAGGATTATTTCTTTCTTATAAATAAAAAGGCTTAAGCTAGGGATCTATTTTATTATAAGCCATTCAGAATTCAATTTTATTCATTTGCACGAGGTAAAAAAGGAATAGGCATCTATTAAACCATACATTTTATGTAGCAACTCCTGACACTTTCACTATTGACCATACAGATGAACTAATTAGAACTGAAGGATACTAAATTGCCTAATTCCAGTATAGTCAGTGAAAAAAAAAAAGCATAATGCAATCACATCTTTTCATAATAGTGACCTATCATTCTGAGAATAAGTATCATTTAATTCTTTATTTTGCTGATCAGGGTTCATCTAATTTCCAATTTAACAATATCAGAAGGGGCTGTATTTTCATTGCTGTTAATATTTGTAATCTCTATGTGCTATGTGTGTGTGTATATATATATATATATATATATATATATACACACACACACACATATCCAAATGGCTGGTAGGCAGGAAACCCGCCCTCATTAACAAACAAATACCTAACATGAAGAATGACACCAGACCCACACCCATGAGGGCCACACAAGATGCTACCACCACAGCCAAGTCCCCACCTGAACAGAACACACCCCCAGCCAATCGGAACACAGCCAATCCCCCAACCAATCAGATCACAGCCAGACCCCCAACCAATGAAACACACCCCCAGCCAATCAGAACACAGCTCACATTACTCTGAGAAGCACAAGGCCGAAGACATAGGCCTGAAGATGACAAATGAGATTTCGTCGAAATGTCGCCAAAATACTTCCAATTTTACGCGGGAGAAAACCCGAATAACCAAATACCCGCGAAAACCTCAGAAAACAAATATATATGTATGTATGTATGTATGTATGTATGTATGTATGTATGTATATATATATATATATATATATATATATATATATATATATATATGCATGTATATTAATCTAATCTACGCACATGTACTGGAAGCTAAAAGCATAACAAATAATGTCTCACTTTTTGGGGTGATTTGCTTACAATGTAAACATGCAATGTAGACATTGGCTATCTATATAATGTAATATTCTAGTAATGAGTGTGTAGTCTAGGAATTTCTCTGAAGTTACAATATTATTTAAATTAAAGATGGATGATTTATAATAAAGTTTAACATGACTAATTAATTGTTATTTATAAATTACTTACAAATTCTATTCATACTGAATAGAAAGACACCTTACAAAATGAAGAAAAAGAAACGGGTACATTCATTAATAAAAACGGCATGTAAAAAAATAAAGGCAAACAATTTACACTCAAAATTTAGAACCTAACATTAGAAATTTAGAGATCACAAATTTCAACTTTTGCTACTGAGTAGCAAAATCTTCAGCAAATAAAAAGAGATGCAGAATTTAGAGATTATCTTCATGTCCTGTCAATGACATCATGAAATCAGTTGTAAAAGAAATATATTCCTTATATTCTTATCATTACAAATGGGTAGAATTCAATTTTTTTAACAATAGTGAAACCAATTACTAGAACAAATAGATACAGGAACTAGCAGATTTCTCAAACCAGTTTCTTTTCAGAAACAGAGATTAATCTTTTTCCTTCCAAACAAAGCTGAATAGGGAAAATTATCCCATCAATAAACACAGGATTAAACATCACCAAGCACAGAATCAACCAGTTTTAGACCAAAACTCAGAAAGGGTATGTAAACTCACATTTGAATGTCAATCTTTCTAGCTAGCCAAGAAGAAGTATTTTCAGGGAGTATTAAATCCCAACAGCAGTGTAAAAAGCTTAAAACTTTCCCTTCCCCTTTGAGAAAAAAAAAATCTTTGGAGACAGTACGTCTACGCTGTCTGCCAAGAATGTAATAAGGGTGGAAAAAAACCAAAAGGAGATTTCTTCTGACTACTGGTTCTCTGAACTGCCTACAAAGTTAAGTGGGGGTTCTATAGAACCAGTCAGAACTGGTAGAATCCCATCCCCAATTACACATATCTTTAGCATTAAACCAGAGATATTTTTGCTGATTCATTTCTTGAAGTTCCTTAATATATCAAATACCTATCTTAGAAGCTGAGAAAAGAATGACTGTTGTATTCCTGTCAAGAGCTATCTCTGCCTCCATATTCCAGGAGACAATTAAGTTCCTAAAGAATGATTTATGAGGCCAGTGCTGAAAAAAGTGTTCTAGACCAGGGGTCACCAACCTTTTGGACATCAGGGACCACCAAACTCATAATTTTAGATCCCAGGGACCACTAACTGGTTCTGTGAGTGTGGCCTAATTTGTGGGTGTGGCTTGGTGGTCATGTGACTGCTGGGCCTGGCTTGTAAATATTATAAATATTTATATAAATATTGATTTTTTTATTTTAAAAAAGAGCAATTTTTACCCAAAATCAGGCAAAGCAGGTAGGCAGATTGAGTTGCTCACAGAATCATAGATTTATGGCTGTGACCATCCCTGCTGCTTGTGCACCATTTTATTCCACACTTTTCCCTTCCACATAACTTTCTATTAATGTGCTTTGATACAGCATTTGGGAACATTCAACTTCTTTTGAGGCTTTCCCTCCTTATGGAGGGTGTCAATGATGGTTTTCTGCACAACTGTCAGGTCAGCGGTCTTTCCCATGATTGTGATTCCTAATGAACCAAACTGAGAGGCCATTTAAAGGCTCAGGAATCCTTTGCAGGCGTTATGGCTTAATGAGCTGATTAGAGTGGGACACTTCGACCCTAGAATATTGCACCTTTTCACAATATTCTAATTTTCTGAGATTGTGGATTTGGGGTTTTCATGAGCTGTAAGCCATAATCATCACAATTATGACAAATCACTATCTTACTTTGCATGTAATGAGTCTATCTCATATATTAGTTTCACCTTTTAAGTTGCATTACTGAAATAAATGAACTTTTGCACAATATTCTAATTTTTTGAGTTTAACCTCTACAGCTATATAGTCAGTTAGCAAAAGTTTACAACTATGGGAAAGTTGAAGAAATATGTGTTAGAATTTTAAGAAACATTTGAAAAAAATTTGAAAAAAAACAATAAATCTTGCCCTCGAAAGATGAGGTTGGCCCCCAAGCTTATATCTTTTCATAAGGACTTAAATGAACTTTTGCACCATATTCTAATTTTTTGAGTTTCACCTATACTTTCAGGTGCATGGAAAAAGATAAATAGTTCACATTCAATTTCTAGTTTTAATTGTAGCATATTTTTTAATGCCAACTATAAAGGTGCTGAAAATTCCTGTTCTTCAGTTTGGGGAATATGGTTGATAAAGTTGAGATCCTTGAAATCTGAGACATTAAAGCATTCACTCATCTACAATAATTTGGTTCCTTTTTAGGAGCCTTCTTTTTGGGACTGCAAGTATCAAAATGGCAGAAATAACCAAATGATTCAATCCCTAAATGTTGTATATGTTCTGATGCATTACATTCACCTAAAAGTGATTGGACTTTGATTGTTCAGCTACACCAGGGTGTCAAACTGGCAGCCCATGAACCAGATGTGTCACATGAAGGCCATATGCACCTCAACTCCATGAATGAGAAAAACATTGTGAAACATTATGTGACAGCAATATGACATGGCAAGGTTGACACCTGTGAGCTACACCTTGTTGCACATAGAAGACACCTGTGCCTCTCTCTAGCCTCTCCTGACATGAATTTCAAGAAAGCAAGGGGAATGACAGTTATAGATATTTCTGTACAGATTGTAATGTGTTATACTCTTCAAATGAATCTTTTCATTTGTCCCTAAGATAAATAGGAAATGCTCCAAGGTCCTTGGAATGTTGTTTCTGGGACCAAAAACCTCTAGTGTTCATTATCTTCTTCTGGTTCATATCTGCTCATAGAAATAAGTTCAGTTTACATTACTGACATTTATTCTTTATCATGGGAATAAAAGCTTGAAATTTGCAGACTTCCATATTTATCAGATATAAAAAAATGTTTAGATTTTCCATTACTGAACTGATACAGCAATAGAAATGATTAACATCATGAATTCTGTAATTATTGATCTAGAAGAAAAAAAAGGTCACATTCAGTTAAGATAGCTTGAAATTTCCTGCAATCAAGATATAAGCAATTTTTAAATAATACATAACCCATTGTCATATAAGGAAGACATGATTGGTTAAATCTCTTAACTTGGGAGATAGTTATGAATATTTGATTAAACATGAATCCTATATTTAGCTATTTCCAAACATAAACATAATTTGACTTTAAAAACATGCAAATGTGGTTCTTCATATTTATTGTACATCCCAGTTCACTAGAGACCTTTTTGGTACCACATTGCACACCAGTGCCTCTGTTATACCAGTAAAGCTAGAAATTTAGTCAAGAAATTCAGGGAAAAAAGTAAAGATGTAGTCTAATTTTTATGGCTTTTGTTTAGATGTTTAATGCATTAAGCCAATGGAAAAAAATAAGGAAAAACTGAATATTCGATAAAGCAGGCTAATCGGGATGAATTTCTTAGGCTTTCATTTTAATGCAGATTTGAATAATTTGAAGTCCCTGAACTATTACCGGAATCAGTGCATACATATACTGAGCTTTACATCTTTCTATTTTTAATACAATTCTTCAGCTTAAAAATTGCATATAAAAAGAAAGACATTGGACAAAACATGTATATTCATGAAATACTGGGTTTAATTTTGTGTTAAATTAGAAAGAAATGTATATATTAGGTGACAGAAATGTCCGTATTAGAAAAAAAAATCATTATTATTCAGGAGAAATACATTAAATGCTTTTGGACAATGCAAAACTGAATTAAAAATGGGATTTAACAATTGAAATCACAGATTAGTTCCTTCCAACAAATTGCTAAGAAATTCTCTATTCAAACCAACAATGACATCCAGTTTTCACATTTTTTTTTTACAATATGAATGACAAATGTAGAGGTGTCCACATTGTGTTTGAACCAGCTTAAATCATCCAAAATGTTTGGAAATACATTAATGAACAATGAAGTGCCCAGTTATATAAATTGCTATTGATAATGTTTTAGCTTTAAAAGTTTTTTATACCAGAAGGAATGTTAATTGTATAAATGGCTGTTGATGATGTTTGACTTTAAAGGTTCTTTGTCACAAGGAATGTAAGTACTCTTAAGAACTAGATCAGTGATTGACTAGTGGTGCAAACACAGTGATAGCTTTAAGTGCTATGTGGTCATACATCCTTTCCAGCTGTGGGTACAAGAAACCAAAAGATCTCAAGAACAAATAAACAAATAAATGAATAAAATGTTTCAGCGATATCATTTCAGGAGACAAAAAGTAATGTCAAAGAGAGTTAAGGGTTGGTTTTACAAAGCAATCACCTTTTCAAATATACTTCTTATTCATTCATTTATTTATTTATTTTATTTGTCCAGCAATTATAAGATAACAGGTATAAGTATAAACAAAGTTATGAATACATGAAATGGATAAATATAAGAAAAATAAAAAGAAACAAAAGGACAGGGACAGTAGGCATGTTGGTATGCTTATGCACATCCCCTACAGACATTTTAGGAAAGGGGTGAGGTCAATAATAGATAGTCTAAGGTTAAAATTTTTGGGGTTTGGGAAACCACAGGTCAGGTATGTTAAGCCTGGGTTCCCCAACCAGGGTTAGGTAGACAAGCTAAACAGAATGTGCAGCGTTAGTCAGATAGGCACACAGATAAATGAGTGAGCTAAGCTTGTATGTTTATTAACATACAGTAAAAATAACAGATACGCTTGTGCTATCGAGAATATATTTTATTCCAGTATAAGTTTATAGCATAGTCAAAAACAGTCCAATATTCATTTACCATGTAGTCAGTCCATTCAGGGATATTCAGTTAGCAAAGTCCATGTAGAATATCCTATTGTCAGTTCACATAAATCAGTCCGTTGTTGTCTCTCCCGTTCGAGCAATGCAGTCTTGCTTCCAAGCAGTAATCAGGGGTCATCAAATCCAGAGAGAGAGCGAGCAAGCTGTAGCCTTGCTACTTTTATATGGTTTTCATAACCACACCCACAGTTGCTATTTTACAGTTAAAGCTGCATACACTAACTATGATTCATAGTTAGTATTTCACCTAAAACAGTTAGGGTGAACAATGTTATCCCTAACAAGGTAGAGTATTCCAGACATTGACCACTCTGTTGCTGAAACTGTATTTCCTGCAATCAAGTTTGGTGTGGTTTACCTTGAGTTTGTATCTATTGTTTCCTCTTGTATTGTTATGATTGAAGCTGAAGTATTCATTGACAGTATTCATTGCAATGTATAATTTTATATACTATTCTTAGATTGGATCGTAGGCGGCATAGTTCTATGTTTTCTAGGTCTAGAATTTCAAATCTGGTGGCATAAGGTATTCTGCAACGAGTACAGGAATGGAGAACTCTTCTTGTGAAATATTTCTGGACTTTCTCAACTGTATTAATAACAGAAACATAATGCGGGTTCCAGACTGATGAACTGTATTCAGTTCACTGGTCTAGCAAATGTTTTGTATGCTCTAGTTAGTGTGATATTACCAGAGAAAAAGCTGTGTATGATTAAGTTAACAACTTTTAATGCCTTTTTGGCTATGTAGTTACAGTGGGCTCTAGTACTTAGATAATTAGAGGTGAGTACACCAAGGTCCTTGGCAGAGTTTGGATCATCAACAAGGACTTGACTATTCAGCTTGTATTTTATTTTCTGATATATATTTTTTTGCCAATATGTAAGACAGAGCATTTGTTTGTTGAGATTTGAAGTTGCCATTTGTTTGACTATTCTGATACAAAGTTGAGGTATTTTTGAAGGGTAGCAGTATTGTCTGTGTTGTTGAATAGCTTTACATCATCAGCAAAGAGAACGCAGTTGCTCTTAATATGAGCACAGAGGTGATTTATGTAGAGTATGAAGAGAGTTGGTCCTAGAACATTGCCTTGGGGTACACCACTGTTGACAGGTACAGAATTTGATAGGACATTCCCAATTTTGACTATTTGTTGTCTGTTTGACAGGAATGCTTCTATCCAGTTATGCAATTGTCCAGAGATACCATAAGATTTTAGTTTTAGGAGTAGTTTGTTGTGTCCCACTGAATCAAAGGCTTTACAGAAGTCTATGTAAATTGCTTCTATTGCTTTTCTCTGATCGAGTTGTGTAGTCCATATGTTTTTGCAGTGTAAGAGTTGCAGATTTCAGGATAGTTTTTTTCTGAAACCAAATTGTTTATTAGGGAGTAGGTTGTTTGTCTCTAAGTAGAGCATAATGGATTGGTAATTAATAGATTCCATGACTTTACAAGTGACGCAGCATAAAGAGATGGATCTGTAATTTTCAGCTAGGCTAGGGTCTCCCTTTCTGAAGATTCTTCTGTGCTAAATTAGGATCAACAAAAGTTCAAAAAGAACTTCAGTGGATTATTTTTTCATAAATATAGCTTTTATTATAACTTTTGTCAATTTTAATCATTGGGTACACCAGGGAAGATAGGAAGGAAAAGAATTGTATACCTACAGTGTATCTAATGATATAATCTTGCTTATTATGGTTTTGCTTTCTGTTTGTTTTTTGTTTTGTTTTAGAGGAGTTTGTAAAGTGGTAAATACTTTCCTAACTCTCACAAAAACACAGAGTTTCAAATTTAAACTTTAGGGAGGATTCTAAATCACTTTTATAGAGTGTGTATTAGGCACATGGGTTTTCCTGCTGTTGGAAAAATTATATCCTACCTTGTGAAGAAGAAATGCAGTTCATGGACAACAAATGCAAAAGGATGGCATGTGCCAGAGCATGTTTTCTTTAAAAGATTAATACTTATGTCAGTATGGTGGTATATTCCTTCCTGGAAAATCAGAATATATCCCAAGGCATTATAGAAAGATACAAACCTTCTGAAAGTTCACATGTCTGTATTAACTGTTGAATTTATAAGGCTCTACATATTTTATGAGGTGCCATGAAACTTATTCATTTTCTTTCTCAATGCCTCTCAACAGTACATTGGTTTTATCTAGAACAAAAGAAGGCACTGGGGAAGCATTTGTCTATTTTATGAGTGGCTGCAAAATTGTAAACTTATAGCAATAGCACTTAGACCTATATACCACTTCATAATTCTTTTCAGCTCTAAGTTATTTCCAGAGTCAGCAAATTGACCCTAACAATCTGGATTCTCATTTTATTGATCTCAAAAGATGAAAGGTTGAGTCAGCCTTGAGCCTGTCAGGATTGAACTCTTGGCTGTGGACAGAGCTAGCCTGCAATACTGCATTCTATTCACTGCACCACCATGGCTTTTATAATTTGTCTGACATGCTATAGAATTTCCTGTTTCATCTGGGGTTGGACTAGAAGATCTCCAAGGTCCCTCTCAAGTCTGTTATCCTATTATAATAAATAACATTAACTGTTAGGGAGTGGCAGAGAAAAGTGAAGGCAGAGTAGCTAAACTCCAGTTCTGAGTCATCATCACAAAGCAAAACTAATGGCTCTCAAACTTCTGAAAGCTTATTGCCTGGTTGCCATTCATGGTATCTAAGCTTATAGCAGTTTCTTTAACAAAAACTATCTGGAATGTATCATAGAAGCAAAAATGAATGCCTTGAGGCATTTGTTGGAGTGCATAGCCAATAACAAGAAAAAAGCAAATGATACTATTTCCACAAAAGCTGGGGAAATAGGTAGCTCTTCAAAATAAGTGACCTGGATTGAGTAGAGTAATCTCTGCACATATTACTGCAGAGTTTTCTTTCTATGGATTTCTTTTAAAATATACATCTTCATTAAGCAATGCTACCTTTGGCTATTACACGTTCTCCAATACATAAAGATGCAAGTTTAGAATTAGCTTCCTTTCTGATTCTGGGATAATATTAACAAACACATTTTAATTTATAAGATGATTTTTTGGGACAAAAATCCAAAAATGTATGAATTCTTGCATTATTATATTCACTAGTGTATTCATTAACGGACACACACATATATTTTCTTCATTCTTCAATAAATAATCCATACTCAAAAGAATATAAATAGAAATATAAACAAAGTTTTGTTATTCTTAGAGATGGATGAATTGTTTTGTGGCCCATCTGTTTTCTGTAACAACTAAAATGCCTGCAAAATGCCATGGCTATGAAAGAGTCCAACTGAAATACCATGAAGTGCCAAGAGACTAGACAATGTTTATCTCTATCCATTAATTGTAAGGGAAGATAGAAAGACAAAACAATTAAATGCAAGTCTGAATAAGGCATAATCAGGAGTGGGATTCAAATTTCTTAACAACCGGTTCTGTGGGCATGGCTTAATTTGTGGCTGTGGTTGATGGTCACATGACTGGCTAGGCATGACCAACTCAATGTCACTCACGTCAAGGAGTGCCTTGCCTGTCCCCTTCCCTCCCACCATTCCTTGTCACACCCAGCCTCAACTTATCTATAATTATCTATAAAATCTATAAAAATGTTGTTCACCTTTTTTTGACTTTAGTATCTACGTGCTATAGATATACTTACATGGACCACTGAAAGGAGGAAATGCTTTGCCCAAGAGGGTGAGAGACAACATGCTTTTAAGGGGCTGCCAGAAAGAAGGGGGGGGGGGAATGTATTTTCCAAAGAAGCAGAAGGCAAAACAAGAAGCAATGGATGGAAACTGAACAAAGAGAGAAGCAACTTAAAACTAAGAAGAAACTTCCTGACCATGAGAACAATTAACCAGTGGATCAGCTTGTCTCCAGAAGTTCTGGGTGCTCCAACACTGAGTTTTTAAAGAAAAAAAAACAGCCATTTCTCTGAAATGGTATAGGGTTCCTTTCCTATACTCAGGACCTCTACTCAGATCCAAAATGTGGCTGTGATAATTGATCAGAGCTCCTCTGTTTTTTATATGCAGCAGCTTTAGTGTTTAAAGGCCTGTCACATTGGCCAACGGATGCTAAACATTTGTGAAAAGGACACAGCGGACAAGAAAATGTTCCATCCATTGTTATCCACTCTCAAAAATGCCCCGAATTTGCATAAGCAGAGCGGACAACAACAGAAAGGAACGGACATGGAGAGGATGTAGAGGGGATAGAAAGCGGATGCTCCACAGAAGCTTAGCGGATGGAAGCGGATGGGAGCGGATGGCACATCCTCAGGGCTTCCGGGGAGCACAGAGAAGCAGACGCACAGCAGAAAGAGCGGATGCAGAGCGGATGCTGAGCGGATGAAGCAGATGCCTAGCGGAAGCCTAGCGGATGCCTAGCGTTCACTGTGCATGCG
Organism: Laticauda colubrina; assembly: GCA_015471245.1. NCBI lineage: Eukaryota > Metazoa > Chordata > Lepidosauria > Squamata > Elapidae > Laticauda > Laticauda colubrina. Next base: position 48,905,946 of record BLBF01000006.1, on the reverse strand, counting down.
GGGAGGATGCATTGCATCAGCTCCGCGGATATAAAGGGAAGCAGCTCGCAAGCAGGTCACCATTCAGAGGAAAGACCTGCTGCCAGACACAGCTCCAGCCAGCCAGACAGCAAGCCAACAGCCCAACAACCATGGGGACGAATAGAAAGCCTCTGCCATCTGCTGCCAGCCCTGGCAGGAGGGACAGGGCCACCACCCCACCCCCTGGCCCTGACTCTGCTTCTGCTGGGGCTTCTGCTGCTTGGACTGACTCTTCTGGTGCTGGAGCTTCTGCTGGAGCTGCTCCTGGTGCTTCTGCTGCTGCTTCCTCTGCTGTCGCTGCTCCTGGTGCTGGTGCTTCTGCTGGTGCTTACTCTCCTGGCACTGCTCCTGGTGCTGGGCCTTCTGCTGCTGCTTACTCTGCTGGCACTGCTCCTGGTACTGGGGCTTCTGCTGGTGCTTACTCTGCTGGTGCTGCTCCTGGTGCTGCTGGTGCTGCTGGTCCTGCTTTTGCTGCTACTGTTGTTGTTGCTACTGGTGGTGGTGGTGGTGTTCCTTCCAAAAGGAAGCAGGCTGCTTGGAGAAAGAAGGCGGAGAGCCTGGGCTACACTTCGGAGGTACTCCTTGGCTGGTGGAAGCACATGCACACCTGGTACTGGAAGATGCACCTCAAGAAATCTGGCCAGGCCACGGTCAAGCTGACAGACCGAGTGACCTACGTGATGGCCAAGTGCAGCTTCTTGGAGGGAGAAATCCGCCACCAAGGAACAGCCCCTCTGACAACCCTCTCTCTCAGGCAGCCCACTGAGAGCCAATCCTCTTCTGGCCAAGAGTCAGCTCCTGTGTCCAGGCAGGTATCTGTGGAGCATCCCACGGTGGAGAATCCCCCGAGAGCTGCACTACCCATGGTGGAGCGCGTGGAGGACCCCCTGACGCAGTGGGAGCAAGGAGAGGGCACTTACACCATAGGCCAACCCACATCCACCACCAGCTCCACCTCCACAGAAAGTCAGAGAGGCAGACTGGAAGGGCAGAGCAACACTGTCCTCCTGGAGATCAGGGACACCATCAGAAGCAGTGTAGATCTCCTCTCTCAGCTGGTACACACCGACGTCCCATCCTCCAACCGCAAGCCCTTCCTCACCTTCGTCAACCAGACCCTCATGAACATGTCAGAATCACAGTACCAGGTGGTAAAGGACAGGATCACCGATCTTCTGCACAACCCTCCAGACCCAGCTGAACATGCTCCCACCCAGTCCAGGCCTGCTACTCTACCCCAGGTGATGTCACTGCACTTCCAAGGCTTTCCACAGGCCCTCACCTACCAATGCTATAGCTACCAGGAGGTCCAGCAGCACAGGCAGCCCTTCCAAGTCAGGTACATTGTATGCCACTGATGCCACTCAAGCCACCGATGCCAGCCACGTGACAGATGCCATCCATGCCACATATGCCACCCACGCCACAGATGCCACCGACGTCTCACCTCACTCAGCTGCAGACCAGACATCCCTGCTACACTGCTCCTTCCTCCACCCCACAGCCAAGCCCAGAACATCTGCAATCAGTATTGGGGCTGACACCCTATGTCCTGGAGGAAGGGGCTCTCAACATCACAGGACTGAGCCAGCTCTCTGAGAGCTTCCTCCACACACCGTCCCCTGTTGTCCAATCGGGGCCAGGCATCCCAATGATGCCTCAGACCAGCACTCCAGCAGCAGCCACCTCCACAGCACCTGGAGCCTTCACTCCTGAGACTGGGCATGGCTCCGAGTGACCAAGAAGAGTGCCAGAGACTGGGTGGCTACCTGTTGACTTTATCTTTGCTTTGGACACTTGACTCAGGTCATTTTGCTTTTACAGCTTGTTATAAATAAATATTATCTTTGCTTCACACACTTGCTTCATTTATTTTAGTTAATAAAGTCTTGGTGGAAACTTTTAGAAATGGTTTAAGCCTTTGCATGCTTTGGGATGGGTTAAAATAGCAGTGGGATGGGCAGGGATACCTTTGGGATGGGTAATAGCTGTGGGATGGGCAGGGATACCTGTTGGATAGGTGATAGCTGTGGGATAGATAAACCTCCAGTACAAGCATAGTGGGACTGTATGGTCCACCCTCCCAGGTGCCACACCTATGGCTCTTTATTATCAATAACAATGTCATCATTGTTCCACACATTTCAACATAAACACAACTCTTTATTAAATGCCCTGTTCATTGTAGGGCCACTCAACATACATGGCCCAATCTCATCCGTGTGATGAGACAGGCTGAAGGAAGCATCCATTAAGCATCTATCATCCTGTCTTGCCACTCCACTGCTCCAGCTGGGGAGTTGCACAAGTGTTTCAGGAGGTTGTGCTGCTTCTTCCCTTCATGTGAAGCTCTGTTGGGGCCTTGCACATCCACAGTGTCTGTCAGGTTTCGCCCTTGCCTCCATTCACCAGGCTCCATGTCCCCATTCCCTTGTTGGTGGTCCACAAGCCTGTCCTGCAGGACTGGGTAGCAAGTGCACATGAGATTGTGCAGGATGCAGCAAGCTTCCACCATGCTCCTCACGGTCTGTGGGTCATGCTGCATGGTGGTGAGAAGTATCTGGAACCTGTTGGCCAGGATGCCAAAGGCGTTCTCCGCCACCCGCCTTGCCCTGGACAGCCTGTAGTTTAAGATCCTCTCTTCACAGGTGAGGCATCTGGAGGTGTAGGGCTTCATGAGGTAGGTTCTGAGGGAAAAGGTGTTATCACCAATGATGAAGTAGGGCACATCTTGCATGTCGTTGGGCAGGAGGTCTGGATCTGGGAAGCCCACAATGAGGTTGTGTTCCAACCCCTCCTTGAGGTGACTGGCGTTGTATACCTGGGCATCTGAAGATGAGCCGTTGCCTGAAGCATCGATGTACATGAACTTGTAGTCAGCATCGACCATGGCGAAGAGGATGATGCTGAAGAAGCCCTTGTAGTTGAAATAAGTGGACCCCGACTTGGCTGGAGCTTTACAGGCCACGTGCTTGCCATCTATGGCTCCAACGATGTGGGGGAAGTTCCACTTCTGATACCACTGCTCTGCAACTTTCTTCCAGCCTTTTTCAGTGGAGGGACACTGGAGGAGCTCCTCCAGGTATTCTTCGATGATGGCCTGCACCACTTCTCTGACCACAATGCTGATGGTGTTATGTGGCACCCTCCAGCTGTACTGCATGCTCCTGTACGTGGTGCCTGAGGCCAGGTGGCGCAGAGTCATTGCCACCTTCAGCCCAGGGTCAAGGCTGGGCCGGAAATTGGTGCTCTGCTTGGTCAACCTGGGTCTCAGCCGCTCCACAACTTTGCCAAACATGGCTGGAGGCATCCTCATGAAGTTCTGGAATGCACGAGGGTCTTCGTTCCTCAGTTCCACCATCAGCTTGTTGTACAGTCCGTACTCTGCTCTTCTCCCGATCCATCTTCAGACCCAGACGTTTCTTGGCTGCCTCCTTTTCTTCCTGTAGTAGAGTTGAAAGAGCCTGTTGGCTTCGCACTGAAAGAGCCTGATGGCTTCGCACTGTTGCAGAACGATTGTGGCTACCAAAAGGAGTGTGTTACAATCCATGGTGGACATGACTGGATGCTGTGGAAGAGCAAGAGGCAGATGAAGGCTGCAGAGGTCTGCACAGCAGGGCTGCTGGTCTGAAAGTGAGATCCAGGTGAGTTGCCCCCCCTTTTAATAGGCAATATAGGTTTTCCCCTATGTGTCCTTTTGCATCCTCTAGGCATCCTCTAGACCTCCTTAATATCCGAGATAGGTCCCCTCTGCAAACTTTTTTCTGTTTAAAATGCTTTCTTTGCGAGGTGCATCCGCTTTCATCCTTTCTCCGTCTGTGCTACTAACGCTTTGTGTCCGTTCCGCGTCCGTTTCGTTTCCTCCCTGTGTCCATTTTCCACTGGAGTGGATTTGAGTTGCGCAGATGCGCAACGGATGCCTAGCGGATATAGCAGACGCGTAACGGATGATGACGGATGTAGAAAGGATGTTCCCCGTATGCGTTGCGGATGCAGAACGGACACGTTGGATACATTTTCCGCTCAAAATGTTTTGAGCAGCTCAAAACCTTTTGAGTGGATGGAATCTCAGTCGACGGATGCTGGACGGATAGAGAGGATGAGAAACGGAGGCAGTGAGTACAGAACGGGAGCATCGCGTTAACCAACGGATGGCAAGTGTTTCTCTTCATTTTACATCCTCTTTCCATCTCTTGGTGCAGTGTGACATAGGCTTTAGGACAGAGGTCTTCAAACTTGGCAACTTTAAGACTTTTGGACTTCAACTCCCAGAATTCCCCAGCTGGCTGAGGATTTCTGCAAGTTTAAGTCCACAAGTCTTAAAGTTGTCAAGTGTGGGAAAGTTGCCTGGTTTAGGATCAGAGCTAAATTAGTTACTTTTCTATTAATACATAATCCTTAAAAGGGCTCTCCTACATGGTCTAATTCAGAGGTCCCCAACCTTTCTGGGACCAGGGATTGGTTTCATGGAAGACAATTTTACTATGGACCTCTCTCTCTCTCTCTCTCTCTCTCTCTCTCTCTCTCTCTCTCTCT
>BLBF01000006.1:48858194-48890716 GCA_015471245.1 Laticauda colubrina | reverse complement strand
ATATATATATATATATATATATATATATATATATATATATATATGGACTGCACACTGCACTTTATTTATTTATCCAAGGCTCTTATTATGACTCTCTTCTCCAGCAGCTTCAAAGCCAAGCCTCAAGTGTTGAAATATTGATAAGAGTCCAGGAAAACACCTGTAATAATATTTTTCTGTGCTCTCCCTCCATCTTATCACATTAAAATGTCCTTGAGAAGGAGTGTTTATACATTTCTCCCCAATTCAAATAAAGTACTTTCAAGCCTCTAGTTGGCAGTGTTGCAAGGTCTCTTAATACTTTTTTTCCCCCCCAGCCAGAAAAAAGAGTAATGTATACAAAACTCAGAGGAAAAGAAAAAAAAATCAAAGGGGGCCTCTATCCTAAAGAAAATTAAAAAATCAAAAGAAGCATAAAAATATATATAAGAAAAAATTCAATCTGGTTACCTACAAAGTCACATTAAAGTCCTCAGAAAAAAAAATAGTAAGGAAAGAATCCAAGCCTCAATTTGACATCACTTAAAAAACGCCGCTCAACCAGATTCCAGTCAGACAAAAATAAAGCCACAGGTTTCTTCTTTGTTGAGGATATCCTTTCAGGTCTCAACCAATTTGCAATACAAAAGAAGTTTCTCACCCAACCGACACACGCTCGCTCCAGCCACTTTCTTTTCAGAGCTGTCCCGACTTCAGCAGCTTTGGAGGCTGCCTTTCCACTGCCAGCAAAAGGGCTTCTCCCGGATCAAACCAGAGATTTGCGATATCTCTGGGATCCTGGGACTGTGCCCTTCACAATCCCCGTCTCTACGGGACGGTTTAGGTCCGTTAGGACCGACCAGGGGCTAAAATATCAGCTGAGATCTCACAGCCCCGAGATCTCAGCTGTAGCACCGAGACGAAGCTCCGCCTTCTCCAATAATTTAACATTATTTTGTTGATAAGGTATGCAGTCAAAGCAAATATGAAAAAGAGAAGTCTTTTTTTTCTTTCAAAATATGATAACCTAATTAAAGCTCATGTCACACTGGTCAACGGATGCAAAAAGGACACAGCGGACAAGCAAAATGTTCCATCCGTTGTTATCCGCTCTCAAAAGGGACAAAAATTTGCATAACCAGAGCGGATAACACGGACGCGGGGAGGACGCAGGGCGGATGAAAAGCGGATGCGGAATGTAAGCCCAGCGGATGGAAGTGGATGGGAGTGGATGGCACATCCGCAGGGCTTCCGGGGGGCCTCAGCATATTGGACGCGGAACAGAAAGAGCGGATGCAGAGCGGATGAAGCGGATGCAGAGCGGAAGCCTAGCGGATGCACAGTGGAGGCCTAATGGATGCCTAGCGTTAATTGCACATGTGGGGAGGATGCATTGCGTCAGCCCCACAGATATAACGGAAGCAGCTCGGAAGCAGTTCGCCATTCAGAGGAAAGACCTGCTGCCGGACACATCGACTGCCTTGCCTGCCCTGCCTGCATGTCTGCCTGCCAGACTTGCTGCCAGCCTTGCTACCAGCCTTGCTGCTAGCCTCCCTGCCAGTCTTGCTGCCAGCCTCCCTGCTAGCCTTGCTGCCAGCCTCTCTGCTAGCCTTGCTGCCAGCCTGCCTGCAAGCCTTGCTGCCAGCCGGTCTGCCTACCAGCCTTGCTGCCTGCCTTCCTGCCAGCCTTGGTTCAAGTCTACCTGCCAGCCTTGGTGCCTGCCTCCCCGCCAGCCTTGGTGCCGGCCTTGGTGCCTGCCTTGGTGTCTGCCTCCCTGCCAGCCTTCCTGCCTGCCTTGGTGCCAGCCTCCCTGCCAGCCTTCCTGCCAGCCTTGGTTCCTGCCAGCCTCCCTGCCAGCCAGCAATCCCACAACCATGCGGAAGCACAGCAAGCCTCAGCCATCTGCTGCCGCCCTGGCAAGAGGGACAGGGCTACCATCCCGCCCCCTGGCCCTCAGTCTGGTTCTGCTGGGGATTCTGCAACACGGGCTCGCTCTTCTGGGGCTGGGGCTTCTGCTGCTTCTGCTTCTGGAGGAGCTGATGACAAGCACTCCAGCACAGCCACCTCCACAGCACCTGCACCCTTCACCCCTGGGACTGAGCGATCAAGAGGAGTACCAGAGACTCATTTTTGTCTTATAGCTTGTTCTTAATAAAGTTTATTTATGATTCACACACTTGCTTCATTTCTTTTTTTTAATAAAGTCTTGCTGGAAACTTTTAGAAATGGTTTAAGCCTTTGCATGCTTGTGGGATGGGTTAAGATAGCAGTGGGATGGGTTAGGATAGCAGTGGGATAGATAAACCTCCAGTGCAAGCATAGTGGGACTGTATGGTCCAGCCTCCCAGGTGCCACACCTACGGCCCTTTATTATCAATAATAATGTAATCATTATCCACACATGTCAACATAAACACAACTCTTTATTAAACACCTTTTTCATTGTAGGCCAACCAAACATACATGGCCCAATCACATCCATGTGATGAGACAGGCTGAAGGAAGCATCCATTAAGCATTTACCATCCTGTCTTGCCACTCCACTGCTCCAGCTGGGGAGTTGCACCAGTGTCTCAGGAGGTTGCGCTTCTTCTTCGCTTCATGTGAGGCTCTGTTGGGGCCTTGCACATCCTCAGTGTCTATCAGGTTTCGACCTTGCCTCCATTCCCCAGGCTCCATGTCCCCATTGCCTTGTTGGAGGTCCACGAGCCTGTTCTGCAACACTGGGTAGCGGGTGCGCATGAGATTGTGCAGGATGCAGCAAGCTTCCATGATCCTCCTCATGGTCTCTGGGCAATGCTGCATGGTGGTGAGAAGTACCTGGAACCTGTTGGCCAGGATGCCAAAGGCATTCTCCACCACCCGCCTTGCCCTGGACAGCCTTTAGTTGAAGATCCTCTCTTCACGGGTGAGGAGTCTGGAGGTGTAGGGCTTCATGAGGTAGGTTGTGAGGGAGAAGGCGTCATCCCCCACGATGAAGTAGGGCACATCTTGTGCATCGTTGGGCATCGGTTCTGAATCTGGGAAGCCCCTGATGAGGTTGCGGTCCAGCTCCTCCTTGAGATGACTGGCGTTGTATACCTGGGCATCTGAAAATGAGCCGTTGCCTGAAGCATCGATGTACATGAACTTGTAGTCAGCATCGACCATGGTGAAGAGGATGTGCTGAAGAAGCCCTTGTAGTTGAAATAAGTGGACCCCGAGTTGGCTGGAGATTTGTAGGCCATGTGCTTGCCATCTATAGCTCCAACGGTGTGTGGGAAGTTCCACTTCTGATACCACTGCTCTGCGACTTTCTTCCATCCTTCTTCAGTGGAGGGGTACTGGAGGAGCTCCTCCTTGTATTCTTCAATGATGGCCTGCACCACTTCTCTGACCACAATGCTGATGGTGTTGGATGGCACCCTCCAGCCATTCTGCATGCTCCTGTAGGAGCTCCCTGAGGCCAGGTGGCGCAGAGTGAGTGCCACCTTGAGACCAGGTTCCAGGCTGGGCCGGAAGCTGGTGTTTGCCTTGGTCAACCTGGGTGTCAGCCGCTGCACAACTTCGTCAAACATGGCTGGAGGCATTCTCATGAAGTTCTGGAATGCCCGAGTGTCTTCACTCCTGAGCTCCACCATCAGGTTGTTGTGCAGTCCGTCCTCTGATCTTCTGGCGAACCATCTTTGGACCCAGACTCTTTTTGGGTGGCTCCTTTTCTTCTCGCAGTAGTGTTCACAGAACCTGCAGATGGCTTCGCACTGTTGCAGAACGATAGTGGCTGCCGAAAGGACTTTGTTACAATCCACGGTGGACATGACTGGATGCTGTGGAAGACGAAGAGCCAGATGAACGCTGCAGAGGTCTGCACCGCTGGGCTACTGTTCTGAAAGTGAGATGCAGGTAAGTTGCTCCCCCTTTTTATAGGCAGTATAGGTTTTCCACTAGGCATCCTCTAGGCATCCTCTAGGCATCCTCTAGACATCCTTAATATCTGAGATAGGTCCCCTCTGCGGATGTTTTTTTCCGTTTTAAACGCTTTGTTTCCATTCTGCATCCGTTCTGCATCCGTTCTGCGCCCGTTCCGCTTCCTCCCCATGTCCGGGCAGATGGAGTTGCGCGGATGTTTAGTGGATGCCTAGCGGATATAGCGGATGCATAACAGATGCGTAACGGATGTGTTGCGGATGTGTAGCGGATGCAGAATGGATGAACTGGATACATTTTCCGCATAAAAGTTTTAGGCAGCCCAAAACTTTTGGAGTGGATGAAACGTCCATAAATGGATGCGGGACGGATAGAGAGGAAGCCAAACGGAGGCAGTGAGTACATCGCATTTTTGAACGGATGGCAAGGTTTTTTGTCCGTTTTACATCCTCTTTGCATTCGTTGGTTCAGTGTGACATGGACTTAACATCTTAATGAATTTCAGAATGCATATATGTCGTAGTCCTTGTCCTACTACATGCATACAATGCAACCTCAAAAGCCCAATGGATTTATTTGGAAGTTGGAACTGATTGATCATTGATAACATACAAGCAAACCTAACTTGTTAGCTGAAATAAGAGACCTCTGTATATCCCCTAAAATGATATTTATATTTTATATAAAATGTGTATGTTTGGCATTATTTCTTTACAGATGATTACTGGAACAGTAAGGAAACAGGAAAGCTGTATAAAGCTTGACTGATCATGAAAACAAAACAGAGTCAAAATTGATTAGGGCTTTGAAGGAAGTCACCAGAAAACATCAAAAGGCAAAGTCAAAATAAGATTTCCATTACCATGAATTAAACTTTATTTGAAGAATTATTTTTACTTTGTTTCCCAATCTAAAGGTCAAACTTACTATATTTACCTTGAAACTCAGGCACAAAATAAACTACTTATGCTTTGGTATTCTCCTTCCAATCCAGTTGATAATTATCCTAAATAGGAATGTTGTATTCTGTCCTCCTTTTCTTTTCTTTTACGTTTATAGAAAGACAAAGGAAATTTGCATCTAGGAGCTATGGTCATAGAAGTCTTTAGAACTGGAAACCATGCAAGCTTAAAATTGTTGTTGTAGTTCTTCTTGGACCTGAAACCCTGCCAATTTTGATTTGCCCTTATTATCACTAATAAAATGCATTATATTCAGTGACTCAAAAGCTGTAATTGGGATAATATAATTATCAGTTTTCTAGTATATGTTATGCAGGGGTAGGATTCAAAATTTTTGAATTTGAATAAGCCATGCCCACAGAACAACCAGTTTAATTTAGTAGATGTGGCTTGGTGGTCATGTGACTAGGTGGGCATGGCCAACTCAACATCATTCACATTAAAGGGCGCTTCTCCTTGCTTGGCTTCTTGTGACTGTGGGGATGCTGCAATGGTCATAAATGTGAAAAACAGTCATAAGTCACTTTTTTCAGTGCCATTGTAACTTTGAATGGTCACTAAATGAACTGTTGTAAGTCAAGGACTACCCATACAAAAATACAAAAAACTTCTTTGCTTGAAAAAACAGCTGCCCAAAATACCGATCATTAGATTAAAAACAACTACAAGCCAGAGTTACAAATCAGGCAGGGTGCCAGAGCACCTTCAGGAATTAAAATAATTAAAATGCAATGATAACTATCAGCAGTCATCTCTTGCTCATAAAATGAAACCCTTTTGTAGAGAAGTCAGAAAGTTCTCCAGAAAGAGCACACCCAGGAAAAGCATTCCTTAGATCCATTTGCACCAGTTAAAGATACCAGTTGGTATCACTCACCTCACAAGATATCCTAAGGAAATCATTCAGATTTAAAGAACGGTCGCATGCCCACCAGAAATGCAGTAAAAAAAATCAGTGTCAAGCTTGCATTCTGCCTCTTGGAAGTACATCCCAAAAGGACAGTGCCACTAAAGTAGTGAAGTAAGGCCCCCTTCCCAGATAGAAAAAGAAACCATGAGGCAGGAAAAAATTCAAACAATATAAATAATTAAATCACAACTGTAGCTGTTTACCAGAACAAATAGACAGAGGAACTAACCATATTTCTCAACCCAGTTTCTTTTCAGGAACAGAGATTAATCTTGTTCCTTCCAAACAAAGCTGAATAGGAAAATTATTACATTAATAAACATAGGATTAAACATCACCAAGGACAGAATTAAACTTCACCAAAAACCAGTTTTAGACCAAAACTCAGAAAGGGTATGTAAACTCATGTTTGAATGTCAATCTTTCTAGCTAGCCAAGAAGCCTTGCTGAATGTCATTCATCTTTGTTCCTTGTCATTAAAAAGCTTGTTTCTAGCAGCTCTGCTTCCTTATTCAATTATTTCTTCAAAGTGCTTATCATTGCATGCTTGCTGGAAGTATTTCCAGGGAAGTATTTCCTCCAAATAGTTGTGTAAAAAGCTTAAAACAACCCTTCCCCTTTAAGAAAGTATTATGAAAGGAAAAAAAAACTGCTTTGGAGACAGTAAGTCTGGGCATACTGCTAAGTATGTACTGTAATAAGGGTGGAAAAAGCGAAAAGAAATTTCTTCTAACTACCGGTTCTTCAAAAAGTTAACAAGGGGTTCTACAGAACTGATCAGAACCAGTAGAATCCCACCTCCAGTTGAGCCAAATTCCAGGTTTGAGTTATTTATCAAATGCATCAACGAAGGACAGCATTACCATACTATTTGACTGAAAGAGATGAGCTGATTCAACTGATTCTTTTTAAATCACTGCAGATTTTTCAGTCATATGTTTGCACCACAAGCCTCTGCCTTTTATTAGTTAGTTCTCATTTATGGTGGCAAATGCTGAATATTTAAATGTTGATAGTAACAACACAAACATGTATTCACCGTTCAGCTGCATTGCAACTCACTTGGAAAATTAGTAGTAACTACATGAAAATGTAATCTCAATAATTTTCATTGGATGCTAGTAGGCATCCAATGGAAAAACACAAACAGTACACAAGCCATCAATGGCAAAGCTAGATCTTACTGAATATTTTGTTTGCAACAGAAAATCAAACATTTAAATAATTATGAAAAGAGTATAAATCATGTATAAAATTTGTATATCTGTTGCAGTACTCCTATGCATAGTCACGTAGCAGAAAATGAATCATACCTGAAAAAAGGCAGAAGGCAACAAACAACTCCATATTAGGCAAAAGAACTGGCAGGAACAAATAAACTCCAATAAACTCCCTTATCTCTAAGATTAGATGACTACTCAATAAAAGAGAATGTGACCAGTCCTCTGGGCGCTCTCATCAAGAAGATTCATTGTGTCCGTGTGGTTCTTCTTAATCGATGCGAGGTCCGGTCACCTAGGCGGGTGATCGAAACTCTGCCAGTTCCCGCCGGGTGATCTCTTCCACTGCGGTATCGAACAAACTTCACATATATCTACCAGTGAACTACTGTACACTTGTTTGTTTATTTAATATTTTTATTTATTTAATAAATGTATATGGCAGCCTCATACATATGATTCTAGATGGGTAACAATTAAAGCAGAGTTTAAACAAAAATATTTAAACATATTTGACATATATAAATATTTCTATAACCAGTCTTTGAATCTATTATCAAAAACATATCAGCATTATTTCAAATATGAGAATATATGTTTTTCTGACATTATTTTATAACTATACTTTATAACTGCTGTATATAAAAGTATATACCTTATAACTATGCCATCTATCTATACTGCAAACAATGAAAGTGTAAAGGTATCAGAAAATTAATCAAGGTCAGACCTGTCCTACTAATACTTACATGCAGAAATATAGAAATGACAAATGGAATATAGAACCTAACACAACAGAATACATTTAGATTGCTTCACCATTTTCACCCAAAAAAACCCTTAATATCTGAAAAAAAATGATAAATACAGATTTAAATTTTGTTTAAGTAAATTCTTTGTTATAATTTATAATTTTCTAAAATACATATTGAAGCATAAGATTCTAGTACAACATTAATTTTTACATGTGAAATGAATGAAATATTATTCATACAATCAACGCCAGTTTTTGATGCAAAGAAATATTACTTCAGTACTTTTGTTAGAATTAACTTTATTACAAAGAAGAGATCATCTCTCTCTTTTTATAAAAGAAAAAACAGTGCGCAGGCCAGATATGCTGTGCACTGCAAGGAGATTGCACACAGAGGCTCAGAGATACGCAGCGTGCTGCAGGGTGATCACAGGGCATCTAGCAAGAGGAATGTGTGCCCATGTGCAGATGCGCAGCGTGCTGCAGGGGATCATGTGTGCATGCACAGGGGGTTGGACGGGCCCATTACACATTACCTTCTGGGTGTTGGGTGCACGCATGAGCACACACAGAGAAATGATTATTTAGTGTCTAACTCATGAAAGTCAACATATGTGTAGCTAAAGTTTTATAATTTATGTTTATGAAAAAGGTAGAATGGTTATTCATTACAATTCAGTGTTCTTTTTATAGTAAGAACACAATTTCACATTATTTTGTAGTGGTTAATGCAGCAGTTTCCTTACTATCTTAAACTGTAGGACAATTTATGAAGAAGTTCAATATTATTGTAATGTTCTTAAAATTCTATAAAATTCTAACACTGAAATGATTTTATTTTTCTTCATCCAGGCTTTGGTAATATATTTCAAATAGTACTAAATATAATAATCTGATTTGCCATTTCTTTATTTAAATGAGCACAATTTATAAGCAACTCTAAATTTATAAGCAAGTTTATGAATGTGACATCAGAGAATCATAGGGCTAGAAGACACCTCAGAGATCTTCTAGCCAATCCCCTGCTCTAGGAAAGAACCTTAAACCATCTCAGTCAAGTGGGTGTTTATTCTATTTTTGAAAACCCTTTGTGATGAAGCACCCACAACTCCAGGAGGCAAGCTATTCCACTGATTAATTGCTCTTGCTGTCAGAATTTATTTCTTAATTCTAGATTAATTCTAGATTATATCTCCCTTTGACAAGTTTACACTCATTACTTCTTTTCCTGCCTTATGGTTCCCTAGAGCCTTAAATGCAAGCTACTCAATGCAAGAAGCCTTGTAAATAAAATACCTGAATTTCTCCTCTTACTAAATACGGCTAAATTCGACATCATATTTGTCTGTGAAACATTGCTCAATGCATCTCTCCCTGACTCCATTACCTCAGTAAGAGACTATCATGTTTACCAATCTGATCGTGAAATCCGTAGAGGAGGTGTTGTTGTTATCTTCTATAAAAAGTCCTCACTTCTAAAAAACATCCAAGTTACCCAAGACCTTGCTCCTGAGACCATTACCTGTGACCTGACCTTAAAGATCACATTTCAGTTTTGACTATGTTACAGAGCCCCTGATTATGATATCGAACATGTCCCCCAAGGCAGTGTTTTAGGACCAACTCTCTTCATACTCAACATAAATGACCTCTGTGATCATGTTAAGAGCAACTGCATTCTCTTTGCTGATGATGTAAAGCCCATGTCACACTGGCCAATGGATGCAAAAAGGACACAGCGGACGAGCAAAATGTTCCATCCATTGTTATCCGCTCTCAAAAGGGGCAAAAATTTGCATAACCAGAGCGGATAACACAGACGTGGGGAGGACACAGGGCGGATGCAAAGCGGATGTGGAACGGATACAACGGATGCACAGCGGATGCCGAACGGATAAAGCGGATGCACAGCGGATGCAGAGCGGATGCCTAATGGATGCCTGGCGTTAATTGTGCATGCGGGGAGGATGCATTGCGTCAGCCCCGCAGATATAACGGAAGCAGGTTGGAAGCAGGTTGCCATTCAGAGGAAAGACCTGCTGCCAGACACATCGACTGCCTTGCCTGCCCTGCCTGCATGTCTGCCTGCCAGCCTTGCTGCCAGCCTTGCTACCAGCCTTGCTGCCAGCCTTGCTGCCAGCCTCCCTGCCAGCCTTGCTGCCAGCCTGCCTGCAAGCCTTGCTGCCAGCCTTGCTGCCTGCCAGCTTCCCTGCCAGCCAGCAACCCCACAACCATGCGGAAGCAAAGCAAGCCTCAGCCCTCTGCTGCCAGCCCTGGAAAGAGGGACAGGGCTACTATCCCGCCCCCTGGCCCTCACTCTGGTTCTGCTGGGGCTTCTGCAGCACGGGCTCGCTCTTCTGGGGCTGGCGCTTCTGCTGCTTCTGCTTCTGGAGGAGCTGATGACAAGCACTCCAGCACCAGCCACCTCCACAGCACCTGGACCCTTCACCCATGAGACTGAACGACCAAGAGGAGTGCCAGAGACTCATTTTTGTTTTATAGCTTCTTGTTAATAAAGTATATTTTTGATTCAAACACTTGCTTTGTTTCTTTTTTTAAATAAAGTCTTTCTGGAAACTGTTAGAAATGGTTTAAGTCTTTGCATGCTTGTGGGATGGGAAAGGATAGCTGTGGGATGGGTTAGGATACCTGTGGGATGGATACTAGCTGTGGGATGGGTTAGGATAGCTGTGGGATAGATAAACCTCCAGTGCAAGCATAGTGGGACTGTATGGTCCACCCTCCCAGGTGCCACACCTACGGCCCTTTATTATCAATAATAATTTAATAATTATCCACACATGTCAACATAAACACAACTCTTTATTAAACGCCCTGTTCATTGTAGTGCCACTCAACATACATGGCCCAATCTCATCCGTGTGATGAGACAGGCTGAAGGAAGCATCCATTAAGCATCTATCATCCTGTCTTGCCACTCCACTGCTCCAGCTGGGGAGTTGCACCAGTGTTTCAGGAGGTTGTGCTGCTTCTTCGCTTCATTTGAGGCTCTGTTGGGGCCTTGCACATCCTCAGTGTCTATCAGGTTTTGCCCTTGCCTCCATTCCCCAGGCTCCATGACCCCATTGGCTTGTTGGAGGTCCACGAGCCTGTTCTGCAAGACTGGGTAGCGGGTGCGCATGAGATTGTGCAGGATGCAGCAAGCTTCCATGATCCTCCTCACGGTCTCTGGGCAATGCTGCATAGTGGTGAGAGGTACCTGGAACCTGTTGCCCAGGATGCCAAAGGCGTTCTCCACCACCCACCTTGCTCTGGACAGCCTGTAGTTGAAGATCCTCTCTTCACGGGTGAGGAGTCTGGAGGTGTAGGGCTTCATGAGGTAGGTTGTGAGGGAGAAGTCGTCATTCCCCATGATGAAGTAGGGCACATCTTGTGTGTCGTTGGGCATCGGTTCTGGATCTGGGAAGCCCATAATGAGGTTGCATTCCAGCCCCTCCTTGAGGTGACTGGCGTTGTATACCTGGGCATCCAAAGATTAGCCGTTGCTTGAAGCATCGATGTACATGAACTTGTAGTCAGCATCAACCATGGCAAAGAGGATGATGCTGAAGAAGCCCTTGTAGTTGAAATAAGTGGACCCCGACTTTGCTGGAGATTTGCAGGCCACGTGCTTGCCATCTATGGCTCCAACGGTGTGTGGTAAGTTCCACTTCTGATACCACTGCTCTGCAACTTTCTTCCATCCTTCGTCAGTGGAGGAGTACTGGAGGAGCTCCTCCTTGTATTCTTCGATGATGGCCTGCACCACTTCTCTGACCACAATGCTGATGGTGTTAGATGGCACCCTCCAGCCGTTCTGCATGCTCCTGCAGGAGGTCCCTTAGGCCAGGTGGCGCAGAGTGAGTGCCACCTTGAGACCAGGTTCCAGGCTGGGCCGGAAGCTGGTGTTTGCCTTGGTCAACCTGGGTGTCAGCTGCTGAACAACTTCATCAAACATGGCTGGAGGCATTCTCATGAAGTTCTGGAATGCCTGAGTGTCTTCGCTCCTGAGCTCCACCATCAGCTTGTTGGACAGTCTGTCCTCCGCTCTACTGATGAACAATCTTCAGACCCAGACTCTTTTTGGGTGGCTCCTTTTCTTCTCGCAGTAGTGTTCACAGAGCCTGCAGATGGCTTCGCACTGTTGCAGAACGATGGTGGCTGCCGAAAGGACTTTGTTACAATCCACGGTGGACATGACTGGATGCTGTGGAAGAGGAAGAGTCAGATGAAGTCTGCAGAGGTCTGCACCGCTGGGCTGCTGTTCTGAAAGTATGATGCAGGTGAGTTGCTCCCCCTTTTTATAGGCAGTATAGGTTTTCTGCTAGGCATCCTCTAGGCATCCTCTAGGCATCTTGTAGACATCCTTAATATCCGAGATAGGTCCCCTCTGTGAACGTTTTTTCTGTTTTAAACACTTTGTTTCCATGCTGCATCTGCTAGGCATCTGTTCTGCATCCGTTCTGCGTCCGTTCCGCTTCCTCCCTGCGTCCGTTTAACGCTGGAGCGGATGGAGTTGCGCGGATGTGTAGCGGATGCCTAGCGGATATAGCGGATGTGTAATGGATGCGTAGCGGATTCGTAGCGGATGCAGAACGGGCGAACTGGATACATTTTCTGCGCAAAAGTTTTAGGCAGCCCAAAACTTTTGGAGCGGATGAAACGTCCATAAATGGATGCTGGACAGATAGAGAGGAAGCCAAACGGAGGCAGTGAGTAAAGAACAGATACATCGCTTTTTTGAACAGATGGCAAGGTTTTTTGTCCATTTTACATCCTCTTTGCATCCGTTGGTTCAGTGTGACATGGGCTTAAAGCTATTCAACACCATAGACAATACTACTACCCTCCAAAAAGACCTCAACTGTGTATCAGAATGGTCAGTCAAATGGCAACTTCAAATCTCAACAAATAAATGCTCTGTCTTACATATTGGCAGAAAAAAATCAGAAAATAAAATACAAGCTAAATAGTCAAGACCATGTTGAGGATCCAAACTTTGTAAAGGACCTTGGAGTACTCATCTCAAATGATCTAAGTGCTAAAAGCCCACTGTAACTACATAGCCAAAAAGGCATTAAGAGTGTTAATCTAATCCTACGTAGCTTCTCTGGTAATATCACACTACTAACTAGAGCATATAAAACGTTTGCTAGACCTATACTTGAATACAGCTCATCAATCTGGAACCCATATCATTTATCTGACATTAACACAACTGAAAAAGTCCAGAAATATTTTACAAGAAGAGTTCTCCACTCTACTCATTGCAGAATACCTTATGCCACCAGACTTGAAACTCTAGACCTAGAAAACCTAGAACTACACCGCCTCCAGTCCAATCTAAATATAGTATATAAAATCATACATTGCAATGTACTACCTGTAAATGAATACTTCAGCTTCAATCATAACAATACAAAAGGAAACAATAGATACAAACTCAAGGTAAACCACACCAAACTTGATTGCAGGAAATACAATTTCAGTAAGAGAGTGGTCAATGTCTGGAATACTCTACCTGACCTGTGGTTTCCAAAACCTCAAAAACTTTAACCTTAGACTGTCTACTATTGACCTCACCTCCTTCCTAAGAGGCCTGTAGGGTGTGTGCAGAAGCACATCAATCATGCCCACTGTCCTTGTCCTATTGTTTCTTTTATTTTTTATTATAAGTATCTATCTCATGTATTCAAAACTATATTTATTGTTATACCTTTATGTTGTAAGTGGTTGACAAATCAAATCAAATAAATAAATAAAAAATAAATAAATAGAATAAGTCAATCCTTTCTTCTTTGTGATGCGTTGATATAATTTTTAGTTAATAGCTGCTCAAGGTATTATCCATTGATTGATTGGTGATTGATTGATTGGATTGATATATGCCATAAAGTTGTTTTTCAACTCCTAGCAATGACATAGATCCATTTTCTCCATGATGATCCAGGCCAAACCTAATCTTCTAGGTTTTCAAATAGTGTACTCAATATAATTTCCATCCACCTTAATGTTGGATTTTGTGCCTTTTCTTCCACTTTTCTTCACATTAGAATCTTTTCCAGAGTGGTATGTAATTGTTGTAATATATTGTATTGCTATTGTATTATATATATTTGAATATCTGATATACATAAAACAAATTTACAGTTTGGGCATATTATTAGTAATACTTTGAGAAACTCTTTAAGTCTAAGATATTATGTTAGAATATACACAGTACCATTGCAAAATTATATTTTATGTTTATTTAATAATATCTACAGTATTCAAAAATGGACATCTTAAAAATTTATGTGTTACAAAGATGACTGATTCAAAAATAATTTGTTTTTGAACTTCTGTGTATGGAAAATTATATTGTCCCAATAAATTTAGGAGAATATTCCTATGTTCCTATGAATATTCCTATGCCATGTTTATGTTATTGTTATAAAGTTATCTCTATATAAATGTGTGCAAAAGAGATTATAATTCCATTTTTATAAGAAGTGAGAGAATTTTTTGAATGACTGAAAATATTGTAAGGTTAGGAGCATTTAATAACAATGAGTCAATGAAGTTATGCAATATCCATTAATAAGTAACTTTTTTTACATTACAAAGGTTAATTAGTTAGGAAGTTTAGCCCAGGAAACAATAATGAATGAGTGAGTGCTAAGCTTTTTCTCTTTTTGGAAGTTAGTTTCAGCAAGGTCAAAAGTGACTTATAATTGGACAAAGACTAATACTTTGCAAGTATTATTTAACAAGTATTATTTAGTAAGGCAAAATTGGATGTGAAGAATTATATATTCCTTCAAATATGTTAAAAGGTTAAAGATAGTTCTTTAAAATTAAAATTGTCTGAGTCATGATCAAGATATGACTCATGTTGAACAGAGGTCTACTGTAACCTTCTCACTGCCCCCTTTTTTGTAAGCTCTTCCTGTTGTTATGACCAGTCATCTGTGATTTTGCTTCTATAATCTTGAAATAGTTATGTTCTGCAAAATGTATTATCTACTACAATAACATGTCAAAATTTCAGCTGATTGTCAAAGGACATCTTCAGCAACAAATGTGTCTGTAAAGAATACAAAGAAAACTTCAGAGCACAGCATATGTAATCAGATGGATTAAAAATATAAATATTAATACTTGTATCAGAGTAATTTAGTGTGATTGAAGAACAATAAATAATATGGAAATATACTACCAATATACTACTTTAAAGACCATTATACAATTTTGAAAACTTAAGCCCCTGTCACACTGCACCAACGGATGCAAAGAGGATGTAAAACGGACAAAAAAGCTTGCCATCCATTGGTTAACGTGATGTACTCACTGCCTCCGTTTTGCTTCCTCTCTATCCGTCCAGCATCCATCTATTGACGTTTCATCCGCTCAGAAAGTTTTGAGCTGCCCAAAACTTTTGCACAGAAAATGTATCCAATTCGTCCGTTATGCACCCGCTATGCATGCGCTACGCATCCGTTCTGCATCCGTTCTGCATCCGCTATATCTGATAGGCATCCGCTAGGCATCCGCGCAACTCGCATCCGCTCGGACACAGGGAGAAAGTGGAACGGATGCAGAATGGATGCAGCACAGAAACAAAGCATTTAAAATGGAAAAAGCGTTCGCAGAGGGGACCTATCTTGGATATTAAGGATGTCTATAGGATGCCTAGAGGATGCCTAGAGGATGAAAAGGGACACCTATACTGCCTATAAAAAGGGGGAGCAACACATCTGGATCTCACTTTCAGAACAGCAGCCCTGTGGTGCGGACCTCTGCAGCCTTCATCTGACTCTTCCTCTTCCACAGCATCCAGTCATGTCCACCGTGGATCATAACACAGTCCTTTTGGCAGCCACCATCCTTCTGCAACAGTGCGAAGCCATCTACAGGCTCTGTGAACTCTACTACAGGAAGAAAAAGGGGCGGCCAAGAAGCGTCTGGGAAGGAAGATGGTTCGCCAGAAGAGCAGAGGACGGACTGTACAACAAGCTGATGGTGGAGCTCGGGAGCGAAGACACTCGGGCATTCCAGAACTTCGTGAGGATGCCTCCAGCCATGTTTGACCAACTTGTGCAGCGCCTGACACCCAGGTTGACCAAGACAAACACCAACTTCTGGCTCAGCCTGGAACCTGGGCTCAAGGTGGCACTCACTCTGCGCCACCTGGCCTCAGGGACCACCTACAGGAGCATGAAGTATGGCTGGAGGGTGCCACCCAACACCATCAGCATTGTGGTCAGAGAAGTGGTGCAGGCCATCATCGAAGAATACCTGGAGGAGCTCCTCCAGTGCACCTCCACTGAAGAAGAATGGAAGAAAGTTGCAGAGCAGTGGTATCAGAGGTGGAAATTCCCAAACACCGTTGGAGCCATCGATGGCAAGTACATGGCCTGCAAAGCGCCAGCCAAGTCGGGGTCCACTTACTTCAACTACAAGGGCTTCTTCATCATCATCCTCTTCGCCATGGTCGATGCTGACTACAAGTTCATGTACATCGATGCTTCAGGCGGTGGCTCATCTTCAGATGCCCAGGTATACAACGTCAGTCACCTCAAGGAGGAGCTGGAACGTAACCTCATCATGGGCTTCCCAGATCCAGAACCCCTGCCCAACGACACACAAGATGTGCCCTACTTCATCATGGGGGATGACGCCTTCTCCCTCAGAACCTACCTCATGAACCCCTACACTTCCAGATGCCCCACCCATGAAGAGAGGATCTTCAACTACAGGCTGTCCAGGGCAAGGTGGGTGGTGGAGAACGCCTTTGGCATCCTGGCCAACAGGTTCCAGGTACTTCTCACCACCATGCAGCATCACCCACAGACCGTGAGGAGGATCATGGAAGCTTGCTGCATCCTGTACAATCTCATGCGCACCCGCTACCTAGTCTTGCAGAACAGGCTCATGGACCTCCAACAAGCCAATGGGGTCATGGAGCTTGGGGAATGGAGGCAAGGGCGAAACCTGATCGACACTGAGGATGTGCAAGGCCCCAACAGAGCCTCATGTGAAGGGAAGAAGCAGCGCAACCTCCTGAAACACTGGTGCAACTCCCCAGCTGGAGCGGTGGAGTGGCAAGACAGGATGATAGATGTTTAATGGATGCTTCCTTCAGCCTGTCTCATCACACTGATGAGATTGGGCCATGTATGTTGAGTGGCCCTACAATGAACAGGGCATTTAATAAAGAGTTGTGTTTATGTTGACATGTGTGGATGATTGATTATATTGTTATTGATAATAAAGGGCCATAGATGTGGCACCTGGGAGGGTGGACCATACAGTCCCACTATGCTTGCACTGGAGGTTTATCTATCCCACAGCTATTACCCATCCCAAAGGTAGACCTGCCCAGCTCACAGGTATCCCTGCCCATCCCACAGCTATCTCAACTCATCCCACAGCTATCTTAACCCATCCCACAAGCATGCAAAGTCTTAAACCATTTCTAAAAGTTTCTAGCAAGACTTTATTAAAAAAAAGAAATGAAGCAAGTGTGTGAATCAAAAATAGACTTTATTAACAACAAGCTATAAGACAAAAATGAGTCTCTGGCACTCCTCTTGATCGCTCAGTCTCAGGGGTGAAGGGTGCAGGTGCTGTGGAGGTGGCTGGTGCTGGAGTGCTTGTCATCAGCTCCTCCAGAAGCAGAAGCAGCAGAAGCCCCAGCCCCAGAAGAGTGAGCCCATGCTGCAGAAGCCCCAGCAGAACCAGAGTGAGGGCCAGGGGGCAGGATGGTAGCCCTGTCCCTCTTGCCATGGCTGGCAGCAGATGGCTGAGGCTTGCTGTGCTTCTGCATGGTTGTGGGTTTGCTGGCTGGCAGGGAGGCTGGCACCAAGGCTGGCAGGAAGGCTGGCAGGGAGGCAGGCACCAAGGCTTGCAGGAAGGCAGGCACCAAGGCTGGCAGGCAGGCATGAACCAAGGCTGGCAGGCAAGCAGGCACCAAGGCTGGAAGGCAGACTGGCTGGCAGCAAGGCTGGCAGGCAGGCAGACAGCAAGGCTGGCAGGGAGGCTGGCAGCAAGGCTTGCAGGCAGACATGCAGGCAGACATGCAGGCAGACATGCAGGCAGGACAGGCAAGGCAGTTGATGTGTCTGGAAGCAGGTCTTTCCTCTGAATGGTGACCTGCTTCTGAGCTGCTTCCGTTATATCCGCGGGGCTGACGCAATGCATCCTCCCCGCATGTGCAATTAACGCTCGGCATCCGTTCGGCTTCTGCTGTGCATCCACTAGGCTTCCGCTCTGCATCCGCTTCATCCGCTCTGCATCTGCTCTGCATCCACTGTATCTGTTCCGTGTCCGCTTTGCTGAGGTCCCCAGGAAGCCTAGCGGATGTGCCATCTGCTCCCATCCTCTTCCATCCGCTGGGCTTCCGTTCCACATCCACTTTCCATCCGCCCTGCGTCCTCCCCCCGTCCGTGTTATCCGCTCCGGTTGTGCAAATTTTTGCCCCTTTTGAGAGCGGATAACAATGGATGGAACATTTTGCTCGTCCGTTGTGTCCGTTTTGCATCCGTTGGGCAGTGTGACAGGGCCTTAAGATTACGGCTGAGGCTACCTGTAGGAGATGATACTTCTGAAAAAAATAGCTGAGAAGCATTATATTAAGCAAGAAGGCTGAATTTCTTAAGGAAACAAGATGATATCTTCAGGAGTCTCAGGGAGGATCTCCCTGATTATCTGGATATAAGAGGAAAATAATGTAAAGCATAATAGATTTGCAAGAATCTGTTGTCATATTTTCTTATATTAATCTCAATTTAATATAACTCTAGTTCTCCTATGGGGAAAATGGATTACTTGAATGTCTTTCAGTAAAGTTTCAGACCTGACTACAGACCTAAAACAACATTGATTTTCTTTCCAAAAGAGTTCTTATGGGAATGCAATGGAATGGTGCATTCATCCTTACTTTCTTTGATTTCTCAGTTATCTTCAATATAATTAACTATGGTGCCTTTCTAGGTTGAGGTTGGAGGACATGTGTTTTATGTTCAAGGGAATGTCCTTGAACACTACCTAGAGACTGCAATTCAGATTGATATGGCATGGACAGGTATGAATATACTTAAGTAACTCCATGATTTATATTTGCTCTGTGAGCCATGTTGCTCCGAGTGAGCTTCTGTGTACAAACTTCCGGCTGTCACCTCTAAAACCCTACATGGCATGGAATTGAGCTATTTATGGGACCATTCTGTCAGATTGTTTCTATCTGATCCACCAGACCACAAAATTATACTGTTGATTTCATCAAACAAAGCTTATTATTCTTTGCTCTGCTCTTTGGAATACTATATACCCTGGTATTTGACTGAATTTGATTCTGCCAGATTTTTGGAAATATTTAAAGAGTTTATTATGTTCCTGAACATAATTTAGGAGATTAGCTTTGGGTTGTGAAAAATTGTGAGTTTTTTCATTGTTATTTTATTTATTGATTATGGTAGCAATTTAGGTTTGCATAGTATGGATTTAGAATTACCCATTGTATCTACCCATTTGATTAGATTCACCAGGAGAGGCATGCTGTGGGTTGTATCCATTATGTGGTATCATTTGGTGGGACCTAGGATGAGAATCTTTGCTGTCATTGTGCTTGCTGTGTGGAACATGATCCCTATGAAGATTAAACTTTTTTTCTGACCCCACAGGCACTTCTAAAGACTTTGAAGACCTGATTTTGTAACTAAGACTTATGTTTCAGCCTGTTTTTTAATCATTGTAACTATTGTGATAATTGTTATTTGTATTTTCTGACTGTTTATGCTATTTACAATTTTATTATATTGTTTTTATTCAGTTTTTAAGTATTGTTAGAGTGAGAGACAACTTCTTGACATGGGCAGCAATATATAAACATTCAATAACTTAATAAACAATTTTATTATTGTTGATGTGTTCAGCACACATGTAAGTATTATTAAACAAATAAATTTGCAGATTCATTTATTACTTATATAGTTTATAATTAAATTCCTGCTTCAAAAGATTTATTGTGAAATTTCCAGATATTTGTTTTGTTTCTGAAAATATATTAAGCGTCCAAAATTTACCAGACTGGTGACACTTAGGATAGAAGAAGTCATTTTTTGTGCAAAAGCATTTTATATTTTAAATTAATGCTGCCCAAAATACTATCCAGGGCAAAACAAATCTCTATCTTTTACAAACAGAAATATTCCTTAATGTAGGAAAGAACTAGACATCATCTTTAGACTATGAGAATTATTTCAACAATAGCACAAATCTTCATTCCCTATTAAAAATAATGTAACTGTTGCTTGTATATAACAATAAAAAGATTGTGAAAACAAGTAATAAAAGTCTAGAAGAGTCAAGACTTGTCACACTGGCTGACGGATGCAAAACGTCAGTAAAAATGACACAGCGGACGAGAAAAATGTTCCATCCGTTGTTATCTGCTCTCAAAAGGGGCAAAAATTTGCATAACCAGAGCGGATAACACGGAAAGGAACGGACGGGGGGAGGATATAGGGCAGATGGAAAGCGGATGCTCCACGGAAGCCTAGTGGATGGAAGCGGATGGGAGCGGATGGCACATCCGCAAGGCTTCCGGGGGGCCATAGCAAAGTGGACGCGGAACGGATACAGCGGATGCCTAGCGGATGCCTAGTGGATGCACAGTGTTCACTGCGCATGCGGGGAGGATGCATTGCGTCAGCCCCAAGGATATAAAGGGAAGCAGCTCAGAAGCAGGTCACCATTCAGAGGAAAGACCTGCTTCCAGACACATCAAGTGCCTTGCCAGCATGCCCTGCATGCCTGACTGCCAGCCTTGCTGCCAGCCTTGCTGCCTGCCATCCTGCCATCCTGCCTGCATGCCTTCCTGCCAGCCTCCCTGCCAGCCACCCTGCCAGCCTCCCTGCCAGCCTTGCTGTCTGCCTGCCTGCCAGCCTTGCTGCCAGCCTGCCTTCCAGCCTCCCTGCAAGCCTTGCTGCCTGCCTGCCTGCCAGCCTTGCTGCCAGCCTGCCTTCCAGCCTCCCTGCAAGCCTTGCTGCCTGCCTGCCTGCCTGCCTGCCAGCCTGCCTGCCAGCCTGCCAGCCTGCCTGCCAGCCTGCCTGCCAGCCTTGGTGCATGCCTGCCAGCCTCCCTGCCACCCAGCAACCCCACAACCATGGGGAAGAAGAGAAAGCCTCAGCCATCTACTACCAGTCCTGGCAAGAGGGACAGGGCCACACTCCCACCCCCTGGCCCTCACTCTGCTTCTGCTGGGGCTTCTGTAGCACGGGCTCGCTCTTCTCAGCTGGGGCTTCTGCTGCTTCTGCTTCTGGAGCAGCTGATGATGCTGCTTATGGCGGTGGTGCTTCTGCTCGTGCTTACTCTACTGTAGCTGCTTCTGGCGGTGGTGCTTTTCCTGATGCTGCTTCTGGAGGAGCTGATGATGCTGCTTCTGGCGGTGGTGCTTCTGCTGTTGCTTACTCTGCTGTAGCTGCTCCTTGTACTGCTGGTCCTGCTGGTCCTGCTGGTCCTGCTCGTGCTCCTGGTCTTGCTCGTCCTACTCATCCTGCTCATGCTCCTGGTCTTCCTCGTCCTGCTGGTCCTGCTGGTCCTGCTTGTGCTCCTGGTCCTGCTCGTGCTCCTGGTGCTGCTGGTGATGCTGGTGCTTACTCTGCTGCTGCTGATCCTGGTCCTTCTGGTGCTGCTGCTGCTGCTGGTGATGATGATGATGATGATAATCCAGCTGGTGCTGCTGCTGGTGGTGGTGTGGAAGAGCAGCCCCTACAACCTGGAAGCCCCTCTGATGAGGGCTCATCTGGTCCTGCCAAAGGGAGGAAGTGGCATATGAGAGAACGGGAGAGGAGGCAATACTCCATTGAGGAGGAACATGAGGATGAGGTGCTGGAGTGGCTGAGAGAGATTGAGTATATGTGGCAGAAGGGACACAGGCTCTACAGGGACACCAAAAGGAATCAGGCTGCTTGGAGAGAGAAGGCCGAGAGCCTGGGCTACACTTCGGAGGTGCTTCTCGGCTGGTGGAAACATATGCACACCTGGTACGGGAAGCTGCACCTCAAGAAATCTGGCCAGGCCACGGTCAAGCTGACAGACAGAGAGACCTACATCATGGCCAGGTGCAGCTTCCTGGAGGGTGAGATCCGCCACCGAGGAGCAGCCCCTCTCACAACCCACTCTCTTAAGAAGACTGCTGAGAGCCAGTCCTCTTCCAGCCGAGAGTCAGCTCCTGTCTCCAGGCAGGTGTCTGTGGAACGTGCCACGATGGAGAACCCGTGGACAGCTGTTCTAACCATGGTGGAGCTCGTGGAGGACTCCCTGGCGCAGTGGGAGAAAGGAGACAGCACTTCCACCACAGTCCAAACTGCATCCACCCCCAGTTCCACCTCCACAGAAAGGCAGAGAGCCAGACAGGAGGGGCAGAGCCACACTGTCCTGCTGGAGATCAGGGACACCATCCGCACCAGCATAGATCTCCTCTCTCAGCTGGTCCACACCGACTCCTCATACTCCAACCACAAGCCCTTCCTCACCTATGTCAACCAGACCCTCACGGACATGGCGGAACCCCAGTACCAGGTGGTGAAGGACCGGATCACCGAGCTGCTTCACAACCCTCCAGATCCAGAGGAACCTGCTCCCACCCAGTCCAGGTCTGCTTCTCCACCCCAGGTGATGTCCCTCCCATTCCAAGGCTTTCCACAGGCCCACACCTACCAGGCTATGGCTACCAGGAGGTCCAGCAGCACAGGCAGCAGCCCTTCCCAGTCCAGGCACAGACTCATCGGACGCCACCATTGCCACCGGTTCCACTGATGCCACCGATGCCACCCACGCCACTGATGCCACCGACGACACCGATGCCACCCACACCACAGATGCCACCCACACCAGTCCTCACACAGCTGCAGACCAGACAGCCCCACTACACTGCTCCTTTCTCCAACCCACAGCCAAGCCCGGCCTCAGTACATCTATCATTGGTATTGGGACTGACACCTCATGGCATGGAGGAAGGAGCTCTCAACATTACGGGGCTGAGCCAGCTGTCTGAGAGCTTCCTCAACACCGTCCCCTGGTGTCCTCTCGGGGCCAGGCACCCCAGTGGGGCTTCAGACCAGCACTCCAGCAGCACCCACCTCCAAAACACCTGGACCCTTTACCCCTGAGACTGGGCACACCTCTGAGTGACAGAGAAGAGTGCCAGAGACTGGGTGGCTACCTGTAGACTTTATTTTTGCTTTGGACACTTGACTTGGGTCATTTTTCTTTTACAGCTTGTTATTAATAAAGATTATCTTTGCTTCACACACTTGCCTCATTTATTTTATTAAATAAAGTCTTGGTGGAAACTTTTAGAAATGGTTTAAGCCTTTGCATGCTTGTGGGATGGGGAAGGATAGCATTGGGGGATGGGCAGGGATACCTTTGGGATGGGTAATAGCTATGGGATGGGTTAAGATAGCTGAGGGATGGGCAGGGATACCTGTGGGATGGGTTGAGATGGCTGTGGGATGGGTTGAGATAGCTGTGGGGATAGATAAACCACCAGTGCAAGCAAAGTGGGACTGTATGGTCCACCCTCCCAGGTGCCACACCTTTGGCCCTTTATTATCAATAATAATGTAATCATTCATCCACACATGTCAACACAAACACAACTCTTTATTAAATGGCCTGTTCATTGTAGGCCCACCCAACATACATGGCCCAATCTCATCCATGTGATGAGACAGGCTGAAGGAAGCATCCATTAATCATCTACCATCCTGTCTTGCCACTCCACTGCTCCAGCTGGGGAGTTGCACCAGTGTTTCAGGAGGTTGCGCTGCTTCTTCCCTTCACGTGAGGCTCTGTTGGGGCCTTGCACATCCTCAGTGTCTATCAGGTTTCGCCCTTGCCTCCATTCCCCAGGCTCCATGTCCCCATTGCCTTGTTGGAGGTCCACAAGCCTGTTCTGCAAGACTGGGTAGCGGGTGCGCATGAGATTGTTCAGGATGCAGCAAGCTTCCACGATCCTCCTCACATTCTCTGGGCGATGCTCCATGGTGGTGAGAAGTACCTGGAACCTGTTGGCCAGGATGCCAAAGGCATTCTCCACCACCCGCCTTGCCCTGGAAAGCCTGTAGTTGAAGATCCTCTCTTCACGGGTGGGGCATCTGGAGGTGTAGGGCTTCATGAGGTAGGTGCTGAGGGAGTAGGCATCATCCCCCACAATGAAGTAGGGCACATCTTGTGTGTCATTGGGCAGGGGGTCTGGATCTGGGAAGCCCATGATGAGGTTGCATTCCAGCCCCTCCTTGAGATGACTGGCATTGTATACCCGGGCATCTGAAGATGAGCCGTTGCCTGAAGCATCGATGTGGATGTACTTGTAGTCAGCATCGACCATGGTGAAGAGGATGATGCTGAAGAAGCCCTTGTAGTTGAAATAAGTGGACCCCAACTTGGCTGGTGCTTTGCAGGCCACGTGCTTGCCATCTATGGCTCCAACGGTGTGTGGGAAGTTCCACCTCTGATACCACTGCTCTGCAACCTTCTTCCATCCTTCTTCAGTGGAGGGGCACTGGAGGAACTCCTCCTTGTATTCTTCGATGATGGCCTGCACCACTTCTCTGATCACAGTGCTGATGGTGTTGTGTGGCACCCTCCAGCCGTACTGCATGCTCCTGTAGGTGGTCCCTGAGGCCAGGTGGTGGAGAGTCAGTGCCACCTTGAGCCCAGGGTCCAGGCTGGGATGGAAGTTGGTGCTCTACTTGGTCAACCTGTGTGTCAGCCGCTGCACAACTTCGTCAAACATGGGTTGAGGCATCCTCATGAAGTTCTGGAATTCACGAGGGTCTTCGTTCCTGAGCTCCACCATCAGCTTGTTGTACAGTCTGTACTCTGCTCTTCTCCTGATCCATCTTCGGACCCAGACGCTTCTTGGCCACCTCCTTTTCTTCCTGTAGTAGAGTTCACAGAGCCTGTAGATGGCTTCGCACTGTTGCAGAATGATTGTGGCTACCAAAAGGAGTTTGTTACGATCCAAGGTGGACATGACTGGATGCTGTGGAAAAGCAAGAGCCAGATAAAGGCTGCAGAGGTCTGCACAGCAGGGCTTCTGGTCTGAAAGTGAGATCCAGGTGAGTTGCTCCCCATTTTTATAGGCAATATAGGTTTTCCCCTATGTGTCCTTTTGCATCCTCTAGGCATCCTCTAGACATCCTTAGTATCCGAGATAGGTCCCCTCTGCAAACGTTTTTTTCCATTTTAAATGCTTTGTTTGCGAGCTGTATCCGCTTTCATCCTTTCTCCGGCCATGCTACTAACGCTTTGTGTCCGTTCCGTGTCCGTTCCGCTTCCTCCCTGTGTCCGCTTTCCTCTGGAGCGGATTTGAGTTGCGCGGATGTTCATCGGATGCCTGGTGGATGTAGCGGATGTGTCACGGATGCCAACAGATGCAGAACAGATGTTCCCCGTATGCCTCGCGGATGCAGAACTGACGCGTTGGATACATTTTCCACTCAAAAGTTTTGAGCAGCTCAAAATCTTTTGAGCGGATGAAATGTCAATAGACGGATGCTGGACGGATAGAGAGGAAGCAAAACGGAGGCAGTGAGTCCAGAATGGAACCATCGCATTAACCAATGGATGGCAAGTGTTTTTCTCCGTTTTACATCCTCTTTCCATCCGTTGGTGCAGTGTGACAGGGGCTTAACTTTGAGGGCGTTAATGGAATTATATTTAATAAATATGCAGTAATGTGTTTGTGAATATTTTCATCTTATATTTCAGGTGCCTGAGATTATAAGGAGCCTGAAAAAGAAGAGAAATAGTAAGTAAGTAAGTAACTAAGTAAGTAGACAATAGACCAATAAATAAATGTCAAATTATCGAGACTGAAAGCTGATGCCTGATAAATTGCAACTTAATGCAATTGGCAATAAAGTGGAAAGAACCATTTTATATCATTCAAAGACTCTGTCTTAATCAACTCACTATAAAACAGCATGGAAAATTCCTATGAAAATTTCCAACATTCTGTATTTACCCCAGACTAGCATCAAATATACATTATTGAAATATGCCTAGTTCTTCCTTTCTTGATCTCATCCAGCTGTGTAGAACTGATATCAGGATTATAAAGAATGCAAACGTCACATTGCATGGATTTGAATAACTATGGTACATTCCTATTCCACCTTTATTGTAAGGTTGACATAATTCCTTATTACAAATAAGATAAAGGCTTTCCCTGTAATAATTTTTAGCTATGGTAAAAAGTTTAAACTGTAAAACATATGAAATAGGAATGGCATAAGAATGAATATGAAGAAGGATTGTGCATGTTTATTAATTAATACAGTGAATTTATATACCATCTATCTCTCAAGGCTTCTGGAGATTTTAACCATAAAACATACTACAATGACATCCAAGAAACCATAAAAATGCATGTATGATCAAACCAGCATTAAAAGCCCAAACTGAAACAACAGAGTGATGTCACTACTAACGTTTAAATTGGTAAGATAAAAATTGTTTTAATTGCATTGAAAAAGGGTGGTAATAAAAGAAGCAGGCAAACTTCAGAAAAAAATGTGTTTCAAATTGAAATCATGAGACAAAATGTCCTTCTTTTGATCTATGTCATATCACAACAGGCAAAAGGGGACCTGTCTTAAAATACAATATGGAATATTGAAACTTGGATTATTGAAAACTTTGAAAGCTATTAGAAAGCTGGAGCATACTGCAATAACAACATATAACATATACTAGAAAGCATTTCATTTCTATTGATATGCATTTTTTGTTCCATATGTTATAGTACTTTCAACTTATTACACAGTTTCTTAACATATAATATTACAGAAGTTTATGCTACATTTTAATTACATAGACTTATTGTTATGTTACTATTTTATTTCACTGATTTAATTTGACTTTTGTGTTGTATATTTTATATTTTTTACACAAATAAACACATTATTAATTTGACTTTGCAGAATTAAATAAATTCAAATTAAAAGAGTTTTCCCTGAGCACTTGTCACTCATACCCCTTCTTTTTAAATAAATAAATAAATAAATAAATAAATTCTTCATTGCTAAAGCCCATGTCACACTGAACCAACGGATGCAAAGAGGATGTAAAACGGACAAAAAAGCTTGCCATCTGTTGGTTAACGTGATGTATCCATTCTGTACTCACTGCCTCCGTTTTGCTTCCTCTCTATCTGTCCAGCATCCGTTTATGGATGTTTCATCCGCTCCAAAAGTTTTGGGCTGCCTAATACTTTTGCGTGGAAAATGTATCCAGTTCATCCGTTCTGCATCCGCTACACTTCCGCTACGCATCCGTTACGCATCCGTTACGCATCCGCTATATCCGCTTGGCATCCACTGCGCATCCGCGCAACTCCATCCGCTCCAGCGGTAAATGGACGCAGGGAGGAAGCGGAACGGATGCAGAACGGATGAAGAAAGGATGCCTAGCGGATGCAGCACAGAAACAAAGCGTTTAAAACGGAAAAAACGTTCGCAGAGGGGACCTATCTTGGATATTAAGGATGTCTACAGGATGCCTAGAGGATGCCTAGAGGATGCCTAGCGGAAAACCTATACTGCCTGTAAAAAGGGGGAGCAACTCGCCTGCATCGCACTTTCAGAACAGCAGCCCAGTGGTGCAGACCTCTGCAGCCTTCATCTGCCTCTTCCTGTTCCACAGCATCCAGTCATGTCCACCGTGGATTATAACAAAGTCCTTTCGGCAGCCACCAACGTTCTGCAACAGTGCGAAGCCATCTGCAGGCTCTGTGAACACTACTGCGAGAAGAAAAGGAGCCACCCAAAAAGAATCTGGGTCTGAAGATGGTTCGCCAGTAGAGTGGAGGACGGACTGTCCAACAAGCTGATGGTGGAGCTCAGGAGCGAAGACACTCGGACGTTCCAGAACTTCATGAGGATGCCTCCAGCCATGTTTGACGAAGTTGTGCAGTGACTAACACCCAGGTTGACCAAGGCAAATACCAGCTTCTGGCCCAGCCTGGAACCTGGGCTCAAGGTGGCACTCACTCTGCGCCACCTGGCCTAAGGGACCTCCTGCAGGAGCATGCAGAATGGCTGGAGAGTGCCACACAACACCATCAGCATTGTGGTCGGAGAAGTGGTGCAGGCCATCATCGAAGAATACAAGGAGGAGCTCCTCCAGTACCCCTCCACTGAAGAAGGATGGAAGAAAGTTGCAGAGCAGTGGTATCAGAAGTGGAACTTACCACACACAGTTGGAGCCATAGATGGCAAGTACGTGGCCTGCAAATCTCCAGCCAAGTCGGGGTCCACTTATTTCAACTCCAAGGGCTTCTTCAGCATCATCCTCTTTGCCATGGTCGATGCTTAGTACAAGTTCATGTACATCGATGCTTCAGGCAACGGCTCATCTTTGGATGCCCAGGTATACAACGCCAGTCACCTCAAGGAGGGGCTGGAACTCAACCTCATTGTGGGCTTCCCAGATCCAGAACCCCTGCCCAACGACACACAAGATGTGCCCTACTTCATCCTGGGGTATGACGACTTCTTCCTCACAACCTACCTCATGAAGCCTTACACCTCCAGACTCCTCACCCGTTAAGAGAGGATCTTCAACTACAGGCTGTCCAGGGCAAGGCGGGTGATGGAGAACGCCTTTGGCATCCTGGCCAACAGGTTCCAGGTACCTCTCACCACCATGCAGCATTGCCCAGAGACCGTGACGAGGATCATGGAAGCTTGCTGCATCCTGCACAATCTCATGCGCACCCACTACCCAGTCTTGCAGAACAGGCTTGTGGACCTCCAACAAGGCAATGGGGACATGGAGCCTGGGGAATGGAGGCAAGGGCAAAACCTGATAGACACTGAGGATATGCAAGGCCACAACAGAGCCTCAAATGAAGCGAAGAAGCAGCACAACCTCCTGAGACACTGGTGCAACTCCCCAGCTGGAGCAGTGGAGTGGCAAGACAGGATGATAGATGCTTAATGGATGCTTCCTTCAGCCTGTCTCATCACACAGATGAGATTGGGCCATGTATGTTTGGTTGGCCTACAATGAACAGGGCGTTTAATAAAGAGTTGTGTTTATGTTGACATGTGTGGATAATTATTGCATTATTATTGATAATAAAGGGCCATAGGTGTGGCACTTGGGAGGGTGGACCATACAGTCCCACTATGCTTGCACTGGAGGTTTATCGATCCCACTGCTATCCTAACCCATCCCAAAGGTATCCCTGCCCATTCCACAAGTATCCCTGCCCATCCCACAGCTATCTTAACCCATCCCACAATCATGCAAAGGCTTAAACCATTTATAAAAGTTTCCAGCAAGACTTTATTAAAAAAAAGAAATTAAGCAAGTGTGTGAATCATAAATAGACTATAATACAAAAATGAGTCTCTGGCACTCCTCTTGGTCGCTCAGTCCCAGGGGTGAAGGGTGCAGGTGCTGTGGAAGTGGCTGGTGCTCGAGTGCTTGTCATCAGCTCCTCCAGAAGCAGAAGCAGCAGAAGCCCCAGCCCCAGAAGAGCGAGCCCGTGCTGCAGAAGCCCCAGCAGAACCAGAGTGAGGGCCAGGGGGCGGGATGGTAGCCCTGTCCCTCTTGCCAGGGCTGGCAGCAGATGGCTGAGGCTTGCTGTGCTCCCACATGGTTGTGGGGTTGCTGGCTGGCAGGGAGGCTGGCAGGCAGCAAGGCTGGCATGCAGGCTGGCAGGCAGGCAAGCAGCAAGGCTGGCAGGAGGCAGGCAGCAAGGCTGGCAGGCAGGCAGGCAGGCAGGCAGGCACCAAGGCTGGCTGGAAGGCTGGCTGGAAGGCTTGCAGGAAGGCTGCAGGGAGGCAGGCACCAAGGCTGGCAGGCAGGCTGGCAGGCAGGCAGGCACCAAGGCTGGCAGGCAGACATGAACCAAGGCAGGCAGGAAGGCTGGCAGGGAGGCTGGCACCAAGGCTGGCAGGCAGACATGAACCTAGGCTGGCAGGAAGGCTGGCAGGCAGACATGAACCAAGGCTGGCAGGGAGGCTGGCAGCAAGGCTGGCAGGGAGGCTGGCAGCAAGGCTGGCAGGGAGGCTGGCAGCAAGGCTGGTAGCAAGGCTGGCAGCAAGGCTGGTAGCAAGGCTGGCAGCAAGGCTTGCAGGAAGACATGCAGGCAGGGCAGGCAAGGCAGTCGATGTGTTTGGCAGCAGGTCTTTCCTCTGAATGGCGTCCTGCTTCCAAGCTGCTTCCGTTATATCTGCGGGGCTGACGCAATGCATCCTCCCCGCGTGCGCAATTAACGCCAGGCATCCATTAGGCTTCCGCTGTGCATCCGCTAGGCTTCCGCTGTGCATCCGCTTCATCCGTTTGGCGTCCGCTCTGCTTCCGCTCTTTCCGTTCTGCGTCCGCTTCGCTGAGGCTCCCCAGAAGCCCTGCAGATGTGCCACCCACTCCCATCCGCTCCCATCCGCTTCCATCTGCTGGGCTTCCATTCCGCATCCGCTTTGCATCCGCCCTGCATCCTCCCCGCGTCCGTGTTATCCGCTCCGGTTATGCAAATTTTTGCCCCTTTTGAGAGCGGATAACAAGGGATGGAACATTTTGCTCGTCCGCTGTGTCCTTTTTGCATCCATTGGCCAGTGTAACATGGGCTTAAACAAGACTGAACCAAAGTGAAGTTAAGCAATCCTCTCACCAATTAACATTTTATTGGCTTCACTCAGCTGGTCATGTATTGAGTCTTTTGTTTTATTTTGAATATATTTGAAAAATATGTTATTTTTTATTATTTATGTTTTTAGCTCAGAATGAGTCCTTTAGATAATGAAGTGTATACAGTGTATGGTAATATAATCTTGAAATATATTAAACAACACATATTTAAAAAGTAGTATTTTAAGATATTTTGAAATATAGGCAGTGCAATAAAAAGCAGTATTTTTTGTTGGTATTCAGGTCATAATAACAGCATACGATTGTGCATATAAGATTTAATGAAAGTCAAATAAACAATTTTCAGAAAATTTTCAGATATGTATTTCTCAAATCAAACATATTCTCTTTAGTAAATGATGTGAAGGTACTTTCTTTTCATGGCATATTTTCAAGGTACCCATTGGTTTATATTCTTCACATAAAATATGAAAATTTTCAACAAAAGTACCTTGTCAACTGTGAGGGAAAAGGTGCCTACTTATTTAGTTATTAATGAAAGCTTTTCTTAGCAGCTTTCAAGAATCAATGCACGTACACTGTTAATAATACAATAATAAAACAACCCTCTGCCTGCCTGCTTGCCTGCCTGTCTACGTAACTACCTTATTTACTTATTTAGCATATGACAAGGGATTACCAAGGCGGCTGGCTGCCTCTGTGAAAGGAATTTTTTTGGGTGGCATTATCTTTACCTGTGAGATGCTTTTCTTGATTCTGTGCAGTTTAATTATCTTCCTACCTACTTACCTACCTATCCATCCATCCATCCATCAATATAAATGGTATAGATATATACACATATACATACATACAACACTTTAGAATACTTATATAATACTTAAGAAATCAGAATCATGCAATGTATCACCAAAATACATTTTTAATAATATTTCAATTATTTTCCATATTCCAATAAATTTGCATCTTACTAAAAATAATGTTTGTTAACATTTATTGTGGTATAATACTTTATTGTAAATGATTCAAATGGATTTGCCTTTCTTATTATTTTACTTTTAGCAGCATACCATATAATGTGTGATCTTGAACCTGGCATCCCATGGCTTTTATATTGTGTTTCTTACAGTTATAAGTACTATAACTGTTTTCTTCATTGAATTCAGCCATTCTGTGCATTTAATTAGAGCTGTAAATATTTATTAATATCATTTATCTCCTTGGATGTCATAAGTATTTAGTTGTGACTGGCATCCATTGTGTTGTACCAAATATTAGAAAACCTTGAAGCAGCTGAAGACCATTAAATTTTTAAAATATAACAATTCCCTCTTATTTTATGCCAACTATCATGTATATAGACATCAGAAATAAAGGAGAGAAAGGAACCACAGGTAGAAACACTCAGGAAATTGAATATTGTCTTATAAAAAATAAAATAATATATACTTCAGGTGTTCATTATAGTTGATACCAACAGAACTAATCAGAATTCATGTAAGCACAAGATTAAGGCCCTGTCATACTGCCCAACGAATGCAAAACGGACACAACGGCTGAAAAAAACGTTCCATCCGTTGTTATCCAATCTCAGAAGGGGCAAAAATTTACATAACCGGAGCAGATAACACCGATGCGGGGAGGACGCAGGGCAGATGGAAAGCAGATGCGGAATGGAAGCCCAAAAGATGGAAGCGGATGGGAGCAGATGGCACATCCGCTAGGCTTCCGGGGGACCTCAGCAAAGCAGATGTGGAACGGATAAAGCGGATGCAGAGCGGATGCATAGCGGATGAAGCGGAGGCAGAGAAGATGCACAGCAGATGCACAGCGGAAGCCTAGCGGATGCCGAGCATTAATTGCACATGCGGGGAGGATGCATTGCATCAGCCCCGCGGATATAATGGAATCACCTCGGAAGCAGGTCGCCATTCAGGGGAAAGACCTGCTTCCAGACACATCGACTGCCTTGCCTGTTCTGCTTGCATGTCTGCCTGCAAGCCTTGCTGCCAGCCTTGCTGCCAGCCTCCCTGCCAGCCTCCCTGCCAGTCTTGCTGTCTGCCTGCCTTCCAGCCTTGCTGCCAGCCTCCCTGCGGTATCTGCTATCCCGCATCAGATGGGCGTCTCATGACAGGGAG
>BLBF01000006.1:48811943-48853194 GCA_015471245.1 Laticauda colubrina | reverse complement strand
AATGTTGAAATGTCTGAATGATCCATAGTTGCATTGATATACAATTGCAAACACATAAATGATACATAGTTACAACACCTCCCTGCAAGACTTGCTGTCTGCCTGCCTGCCAGCCTGCCTGCCAGCCTTGCTGCCAGCCTTGCTGCCAGCCTTGCTGTCTGCCTGCCTGCCAGCCTTGCTGCCAGCCAGCCTGCCTGCCAGCCTTGGTGCCTGCCTCCCAGCCAGCCTTCCTGCCAGCCTTGGTTCCTGCCAGCCTTCCTGCCAGCCAGCAACCCCACAACCATGCTGAAGCACAGAAAATCTCAGCCATCTGCTGCCAGCCCTTGCAAGAGGGACAGGGCTACCATCCCGTCCCCTGGACCTCACTCTGGTTCTGCTGGGGCTTCTTCAACACGGGCTCGCTCTTCTGGGGCTGGGGCTTCTGCTGCTTCTGCTTTTGGAGGAGCTGATGACAAGCACTCCAGCACCAGCTACCTCCACAGCACCTGCACCCTTCACCCCCGAGACTGAGCGACCAAGAGGAGTGCCAGAGACTCATTTTTGTTTTATAGCTTCTTGTTAGTAAAGTCTATCTTTGATTCATACACTTGCTTCATTTCTTTTTATTAATAAAGTCTTGCTGGAAACTTTTAGAAATGGTTTAAGCCTTTGCATGATTATGGGATGGGTTAAGATAGCAGTGGGATGGGCAGGGATACCTTTGGGATGGGTAATAGCTGTGGGAAAAATAAACCTCCAGTGCAAGCATAGTGGAACTGTATGGTCCACCATCCCAGGTGCCACACTAGTGTTTCAGGAGGTTGCGCTGCTTCTTCCCTTCACCTGAGGCTCTGTTGGGGCCTTGCACATCCTGAGTGTCTATCAGGTTTCGCCCTTGCCTCCATTCCCCAGGCTCCATGTCCCCATTGCCTTGCTGGAGGTCCACGAGCCTGTTCTGCAAGACTGTGTAGCGGGTGCGCATGAGATTGTGCATGATGCAGCAAGCTTCCATGATCCTCCTCATGGTCTCTGGGTGATGCTGCATGGTGGTGAGAAGTACCTGGAACCTGTTGGCCAGGATGCCAAAGGCGTTCTCCATCACCCGCCTTGCCCTGGACAGCCTGTAGTTGAAGATCCTCTCTTCATGGGTGAGGTATTTGGAGGTGTAGGGCTTCATGAGGTAGGTTATGAGGGAGAAGGCGTCATCCCCCATGATGAAGTAGGGCACATCTTGTGTGTCATTGGGCAGGGGTTCTGGATCTGGGAAGCCCATGATGAGGTTGCGTTCCAGCTCCTCCTTGAGGTGACTGGCGTTGTATACCTGGGCATCTGAAGATGAGCCGTTGCTTGAAGCATCGATGTACATGAACTTGTAGTCAGCATCAACCATGGCGAAGAGGATGATGCTGAAGAAGCCCTTGTAATTAAAATAAGTGGACCCCGACTTGCCACGTACTTGCCATCTATGGCTCCAATGGTTTGGGGGAAGTTCCACTTCTGATACCATTGCTCTGCAACTTTCTTCCATCCTTCTTCAGTGGAGGGGCACTGGAGGAGCTCCTCCTTGTATTCTTCGATGATGGCCTGCACCACTTCTCTGACCACAATGCTGATGGTGTTGTGTGGCACCCTCCAGCCCTACTGCATGCTCCTGTAGGTGGTCCATGAGGCCAGGTGGCGCAGAGTCAGTGCCACCTTGAGCCCAGGTTCCAGGCTGGGCCAGAAGTTGGTGTTTGCCTTGGTCAACCTGGGTGTCAGCCACTGCACAACTTCGTCAAACATGGCTGGAGGCATCCTCATGAAGTTCTGGAATGCCCGAGTGTCTTCGTTCCTGAGCTCCACCATCAGCTTGTTGTACAGTCTGTCCTCTGCTCTTCTGGTGAACCATCTTCGTACCCAGATGCTTCTTGGCCGCCTCTTTTGCTTCCCGTAGTAGAGTTCACAGAGCCTGTAGATGGCTTCGCACTGTTGCAGAAGGATGGTGGCTGCCAAAAGGACTGTGTTACGATCCACGGTGGACATGACTGGATGCTGTGGAAGAGCAAGAGTCAGATGAATGCTGCAGAGATCTGCACAGCAGGGCTGCTGGTCTGAAAGTGAGATGCAGACGGGTTGCTCCCCCTTTTTATAGGCAGTATAGGTGTCCCTTTGCATCCTCTAGGCATCCTCTGGGCATCTTGTAGACATCCTTAATATCCGAGATAGGTCCCCTCTGCAAACATTTTTTCCGTTTTAAACGCTTTGTTTCCATGCCGCATCTGTACTGCATCCGTTCTGCATCCGTTCCGCTTTCTCCGTGAGTCCGAGCAGATGCGAGTTGCACGGATGCGGAACGGATGCCTAGCGGATATAGCGGATGCGTAACGGATGCAGAACGGATACGTAGCGGATGCGTAGCGGATGCAGAACGGACAAATTGGATACATTTTCTGCGCAAAAGTTTTGAACAGCTTAAAAATTTCTGAGCAGATGAAACGTCCATAAATGGATGCTGGACGGATAGAGAGGAAGCAAAATGGAGGCAGTGAGTACATTGCGTTAACCAACGGATGGCAAGCTTTTCTGTCCATTTTACATCCTCTTTGCATCTGTTGGTGCAGTGTGACAGGGGCTTTAGATTAGTTTATCTGTTTCCTATTTTCTGTATACAGATTATTAATCCAATTCTAGATTTGTATAAGTGTGTTTATTTATTTCCCTTCCAAAGCCCAACCATATCTCACCATGGTGGGGAGGGCAAACAATATTATTATACTGGCCAAGATGGTTCTGGCCTGGACAAAAACCTGTAGATAGCTAATTAACTTTGCAATTGTAGAAATTTTCACATACATTTATCCTTTTTATACAAATTTTGAAAAAAAAATGTCTAGCGTGTCTTCCAAATAAGATGTTATTTTCTGTATTATTTTGTCTCTTGGTATATTCTTTGTGAATCCTTTCCCATGCATGCATGATTGTGCCACACATTTTTCAGAAAAATTTCAATATTATCTCTCTCTCTCTTCTCCCTCTTTGTGT
Organism: Laticauda colubrina; assembly: GCA_015471245.1. Lineage (NCBI taxonomy): Eukaryota > Metazoa > Chordata > Lepidosauria > Squamata > Elapidae > Laticauda > Laticauda colubrina. The sequence goes on along the minus strand of BLBF01000006.1, from coordinate 48,850,194 downwards.
GTACATGTTTGTTGTGTGTGTATGTGTGTACAAACTGTTAGGGATAACATTGTTCACCCTAACTGGTTTAGGTGAAATAATAAGTATGAATCATAGTTAGTGTATGTTAGAGTGTATACAGCTTTAACTGGGAAATAGCAATTAAAGGAGTGGTTAAGAAAACAATATAAAAGTAGCAAGGCTACAGCTTGCTCACTCTCTCTGGCTTTGATGATCCCTGATTACTGCTTGGAATCAAGAATGCATTGCTCGAACGGTAGAGACAACAAAGGACTGATTTTGTAAGTGAACTGACATAGGATATTCTACATGGACTTTACTAACTGAATACCCCTGAATGGACTGACTACATGGTAAATGAATATTGGACTGTTATTTGACTATGCCATAAACTTATACTGGAATAAAATATATTCTTGATAGCACAAGCGTATCTGTTATTTTTACTGTATGTTAATAAACATACAAGCTTAGCTCACTCATTTATCTGTGTGCCTATCTGACTAATGCTGCACATTCTGTTTAGCTTGTTTACCTAACCCTGGTTGGGGAACCCAGGCTTAACACAAACAGAGAGAGATCCATCCATCCCTCCATCCATTTAAAGACCACAGTGTCACAGTGGTTAGAATGCTAACCACTGCTAGCCAATTTTAGAGGCTAACTCTGCCCATTGCCAGAAGTTAAATAATGACCAGCTTTCTATATTTCCAAGGTCAATAAAATGAAGACCTAAATTTTTGGGGGCAACAAGCTGCTGTTGTAAACTGCTAAAGCCCCTGTCCCACTGCACCAACAGATACAAAGAGGATGTAAAATGTGAAAAAAAGATTGCCATCTATTGGAAAACGCTATGCATCCATTGTGTACTCATTGCATACATGTTTCATACGCTCTATCCCTCAAGCATCCGTCCACTGAGATTTCATTCGCGCAAGAAGTTTTGAGCTGCACAAAACTTTTTGAATGGATGAACTTTCTGCCGCGTATGATGTACATCCACGACATATATGGGCAACAAACGTTCTATGTCTGTTATCATCCACTAAACGTCCGTTGTATCCTCTCTGCATCCTCTGGCCATCCCCTCAACTCACATCCACTGGAGCTGAAAACAGAAAGAGGAAGGAAACGAAAGGTACACGGAACGTCCACACAGCATTAGTAGCACGGAAATAGAAAAGATGTAGCGAAACTCATCTCGTATATAAAGGATTAAAACAGACAAAATGTTTGTATCTGAGATGTATCTCGGATATTTAGGGTGTCTGCAGTATGTCTCGAGTATGTAGAAGGACACCTAGCGGACTACTGATATTTCCTATAAAAAGGGGGAGGAAATCATCTGGATCTCAGTATGAGTCCAGCAGCCATGGTGTACAGACCTCTTCACCCTTGCTCTTGGTCTTCCACATCATCCATTGTTCTCCACCATGGATCATGACACAGTCCATATGGTAGCTGCGCTCATTCATCACCAGAACTAAACCCTGTTCAGACTGTTTCACCTTTTATACACAAGGAGAAGAAGAAGACGTCCAAGAGCTGTGTGGGTCCGAGGATGGATCGTGAGAAGAATGGAGTTTTGATTGTATGACCAGTTGATGGTGGAGCTGAGGAATGAAGACCCTCGTGCATTCCATCACTTCATGAGGATGCCACCAGCCATGTTTGATGAACTTGTACAGCGTCTGAGACCCAGGTTGACCAAGCCGAGCATCAACTTCTGTCCCAGCCTGGACCCTAGAATGAAGGTCGCACTGACTCTGCGGCACATGGCCTCTGGAACCACATACAGAAACATGCAGTACGCATGGAGGGTGCCACACAACAGCATCAGCAAAGTGGTCAGAGAAGTAGTGCAGGCCAGCATCGAAGTAAGACGTGGAGGAGCTCCTCAAGTGCACCACCACTTAACAAGGCTGGAGGAAACTTGCAGAAGAGTGGTATCAGAAGTGGAACTTTCCTCACATCGTTGGAGCCATAGATGGCAAGCACGTTGCCTGCAAAGCTCCAGCCAAATCAGGGTCCACTTATTTCAACTACAAGGACTTCTTCAGCATCATCCTCTTTGCCATGGTTGATGCTGACTACAAGTTCATCTACATCGATGCTTCAGGCAACGGGTCATGTTCAGATGCCCAGGTATACAATGCCAGTGACCTCAAGGATGGGCTGGAACACAACCTCATCATGGGTTTTCCAGATCCACACCCCCTACCCAATGACACACAAGATGTACCCTACTTTATCATTGGTGTTGACACCTTCTCCCTCAGAACCTACCTCATGAAGCCGTACAGTTCAAGATACCTCACCCATGAAGAGTGGATCTTCAACTACAGGCTGTCCAGGGCAAGACAGGTGGTGGAGAACGCCTTTGGCATCCTGGCCAACAGGTTGCAAATACTTCTCAACACCATGCAGCATGAGGCACATACTGTCAGGAGCATTGTGGAAGCTTGCTGCATCGTGCACAATCTCATGCGCACCCGCTACCCAGTCTTGCAGAACAGACTTGTCGACCATCAACAAGGCAATGGGGACATGGAGCCTGGTGAATGGAGGCAAGGTCGTAACCTGATAGACACTGTGGATGTACAAGGCCCCAACAGAGCTTCACGTGAAGGGAAGAAGCAGCACAACCTCCTGAAACACTGGTGCAACTCCCCAGCTGGAACAGTGTAGTGGCAAGACAGGATAGTAGATGCTTAATGGATGCTTCCTTGAGCCTGTTTCATCACACTGATGAGATTGTGCCATGTATGTTGAGTGGTCCTACAATGAATAGGACATTAATAAAGAGTTGTGTTTATTTTAAAATGTGTTGATTAATGAATACATTGTTATTGATAATAAAGGTCCATATGTGTGGCAGCTGGGATGGTGGACCATACAGTCCCACTATGCTTGCACTGGAGGTTTATCTATCCCATAACTATCCTTATCTATCCCACAATTATCCTTATCTATCCCACAACTATCCTTATCTATCCCAAAACTATCCTTATCGATGCCACAACTATCCTTATCTATCTCACAAGCATGCAAAGGCTTAACCATTTGTTAAAAGTTTTCATCAACACTTTATTTAGTAAAAAAAATGAAGCAAGTCTTTTTAGCAAAGATAACCTTTATTAACCTTCTTAGGTAAACTTTATGACTTTATCAAATAAGCAAAATGAATCAAGTACACTCAATTAAGTGTGTTAAGAAAAGATAACCTTTATTAACAGTCTTAAGTAAACTGTATGAAATTATTAAAAAAGCAAAATGAACCAAGTAAAGTGTCTTAAGCAAAGATAAAGTGAACAAGTAACAACTCAGTCTCTGGCACTATTCTCAGTCACTCTGAGTCATGTCCATGGTCTCAGCTGTTAAACGGACAGGGACTTTGGAGGTGGCTGTGGCTTGAGTGCTGGTCTGAGGCGCCATTGGGGTGCTTGGCCCCGAGAGTACAACAGGGGATGGTGTGTTCAGGAAGCTCTCAGAGAGCTGACTCAGTCCCGTGAGGTTGAGAGGCCCTTCATCAAGTACCTGGGATGTCAGGCACAAGACTGATGACAGATTGTACGTTGACGGGCTTGGCTGTGGGGTGGAGGAAGGAGGAGTGTAGTGGGCTTTCTGGTCTGCAGCTGGGCAAGGTGTGGCATCTTTGGCATGTGATGAACCTGGGCCTGGACTGGAAAGGTCTGCTTCTGCTGTGGGAAGTCCTGGTAGTCATAGCCTTGGTAGGTGAGAGGCTGTTGAAAGCTGTGGAAAGGCTGTCACATTGCCTGGGGTGGAGGAGCAAACCTGGATTGGTAAGAGCAGCTTCAGCTGGGCCTTGAGGGTTGTGCAGAAGTGTTGTTATCTTCTCCTTCATCACCTGGTACTGGGCCTTGTGCAGATCCCTCAGGGTGTGGCTCACGTAGGTGATGAAGGTGTGGCGGCTTGAGGATCCTCTGTCCAAGTGGACCAGCTGAGAGAGAAGTTCTGTGCTGGTCTTCATTGTGTCCCTGATCTCCAAGAGGACAGTGTGTCTCTGGCCCTCCAGTCTGCCTGTCTGCCTGCATCCTGTGGAGCTGGGGGTGGGGGTGGGGGTGCGTTGGTCTCTGGTGGCTACTGCTTCTTCCTCCATTTGTGACAGGGGATCCTCCAAGTCCTCCAGCATGGGAAGTGCAGTTGTCGAGGGGGTCTCTGCCATGGGGCCCTCTGAAGACATCTGCCTGAACAGGCTAGCTGGCTTCTGGCTGGAAGAAGACTGCCTGTCTGTGGGCTGTCTGAGGGAGAGGGGTGTCAGAAGGGCTGCTCCTCGGTGGCGGTCCTCACCCTCCAGGAAACTGCACTTGGCCATGACGTACATCTCCCGGTCAGTGAGCTTGACAGCGGCCTGCCTGGATTTTTTGAGGTGTAGCTTCCCATACCAGGTGTGCATGTGCTTCTATCATCCCAGGAGTATATCTGCAGTGTAGCCCAGGCTCTGTGCCTTGTCTCTCCAAGATACCTGTTTCTTCTTGGTGTCGTGATAGAGTCTGTGGCCCTTTCTCCACAGGTACTCGTTCTCCCTCAGCCATTCCAGCACCTCCTCCTCATACTCCTTGGAAACGGTGTACCATTTCCTCTCTCCCTTCTCCTTCCCTTGCATCTTCTTCTCTCTGGCAGGGGCTTCAGTGGGGCCTTCAGGGGCTTGAGTAACAGGGCCTTCAGCAGCAGAGCTTTGAGGGCCTTGGGGCTGGTCTACCACAGCAGCACCAGCAGCACCAGCAGCACCAGCAGCACCAGCAGGTTCAGAGTCAGTGCCGGGGGTGGGATGCTAGTTCTGTCCTTCTTTCCAGGGTTGGCACGAGTAGGCACCGGATTCCTCTTCTTCCCTGACTGACAAACCATGGTGTTCTTTCAAGATGTATGTGGCAGCACATCTTTCCTCTGAATGCTGACTGCGTGTGAGCTGCATCCTTTTATATCTGCGGAGCTGACACAGTTCATACTCCCCGCATGCACAGTGAACCCTTTGCATCCGATATACATCCGCTCGGCATCCGCTTTGTTTCCTCTAGGCGTCCGTGATGCATCTGCGTCATCCGCTATGCATCCGCCCCTTCCGCTCTGCGTCCGCTTCGCAATTCTCCCCTGGAACCCCTTTGGATGTCTCATCTGCTTCCATTCACTGTTACCAGCTAGACTTCCTATGAACATCCGCTTAACATCCTCGCTACATACTACCCCTGTCCGTTTTTTTCTATTCTTTTCCGTTCCGTTTATGCAAATTTTCACCACTTTTGGGAGCGGATGACAACGGATGGAGCCATCCCCGAAATTTCGCTTGTCCGTTGTGTCCTTTTTGCATACGTTTTGTGTCCGTCGGCCAGTGGGACCTAGCCTTAAAAGAGTGCTATAAAACATTGTGGAGAAGTATGCAAGTCTAAGTGCTATTGTTACTGTTATCTTTCCACCTCTATTCATCAATCAATCTCCATCAATTATTTATCTGTCTATCTATCTATCTATCCATCCATCCAACCATCCATCCATCCATCCATCTATCTATCTACTATCTATTTATCTATCTATCATTTATATCTATCACATAGGATAAATTTATTAGTAGAAAAAAATCAGTACACTAATTTGACTGAGAAAATGCCAGCTGGTGAAATATCTTATGACATGTTGAATAAAACATTTTCAAGTTTAGTTTCTAGTAGAATAGATTTAGCTACAGTTTATGAAAAAGTGGTTTGAAGAAGCAGAATCTTTTACAAGAATGAAATGGAATCTTTGCAGTTTGTGCAAATCAAAGAATCCCATTGAATACAATTCAGAATAAAATATTTTTTTCTGTTTAAAATAGTACAAGAAAAATAAAAAGTTATATTAAAACATTGTACTAAACTAATGGTAGTTCATATTATTCTGAAAAGAAATGTCCCTGCTCATAACAGCATCTGAAAAGTTTTAGTTACATTTCTATTTAATATCTTTTAAGAGACAAAATATATATTCTAGGCAAAAAAAACCAAAAAGGTAGATAAGGGTGGATAGAGAAACATTTTATTTAATTACAATTATTTTAAACAATTAAATGCATGAATATTAAATTAAATATAACTATTTCAGGTTTTTTCTACTTTCTCTCCCTCAAATTACAATCTTGCACAGCATTTACTTGTTGGATTCCAGGCTTTGATAAAGTAATAGTTCTGAAAAGAAAAGTTGTGGACTCCAAGACACCAAAAACATGCCTTTTACTTATGCTTTTGAATAAATAGGAACCATAAACTGAAATAAATTTGAGCACCTGTCCCATTGGATTATTCAGGATCAACCAGGTTTAGTCTTTTATTTAATGTGCCACTATATCACATTAAGCCATTAACTCCATTTCCTTAATTACACAATAGCAGGATAAACAGACATGCATTAAAATTTCAATTTCTAAAAGTATTCTTTGTGCTAATATGAACCTGAGTTCTTGCCCTAGTAAGTTTAATTGAGTATCACTTGGATGTCCTCTAAATTAATAAAATTATGGCATTTGTGTTCATTGTTTCTTCCTACAGTGCTCACAGTTGCATATTTGTATTCCTTAGCACAATGAGACTAACTCTTAATTGGATTTTGAATGTTACACTAACACATTCAGTAATAATATTACTCGGAAATATTGCAGATTTCACTACATTTAAATTCACTAGAAGATTTCTAAGGTTTAACCTCATATTCTGACAATGTGGAAAAGAAACATAATACTATACAAATCAAAAAATATTCATAAGCCCTTGTAGCCCTTTATTTAAAGGTAGTAATAGCTACAATAGATTATGAAAGCAACTGTATAATCATAATATCTCCTGCAAGTCATGTTCTGTGCCTAGTGACTTTGAACATCAAGGATTTTTAAGCATAGTTTGGATGCTGTCTGCCATTTTCTTCTTCCAGGGTAGTTTTAACTTTCCAATCTAACCCAGCATGTCAGAAAATAACCAAAAGAGAGATGATGGAAAAATGTATCTAAAGAACATTAATGATGAGGTAAACTGTTTCACAAAATGTGCCCATACAAACAAGTGTATAGATATAAAAATTTTTTAACTTCTTGAGTATGCATAACAGGAAAATAATAATTCATTGCATTTCTGTTATCCTGGGAAAATCTGGGAGATAGCTAGCAGGATCAGAGATCTGAAAGAATAAACTTCTTATATCATTCTTTATTCTGTCTCCTAGATTTTCCGACATTCCAGAATAACATAACTCCATGTCCAAGAGGAACCTATAAACCAGAATCTGAAGATATAATTACTAAAAACTTGAACAAGGTTTGACAGATGTTAAAATTCAACTTCTTCCAGTCCTATCCTATAAGAATAGTGTGACCCAGTGGTGGGATTCAAAAAATTTTCCTACCAGTTCTCTGGACATGGCTTGGTGGGTATGACAGGGATCCTATAAAATCTTCATTCCCACCTCACTCCTGGGGGAAGGAAACTGCAAAATCCCATTCCCTCCCCACCCTATTAACCTGCTTTCCAGTTCCATTCTCCTGTGCAGGGCAACCAAAGAAGACCCATCTGATCAGTCAGAGTCAGAGGTAATATTTGCCAGTTCTCCGAACTACTCAAAATTTCTGCTAGTGGTTCTCCAGAACTGGTCAGAATCTGCTGAATACCATCTCTGGTGTGACCCCAAGCCACACATACATTCACACCAGTAAATTTGCTAGCAATCTGCAGGTTATCTTCTGAGAAGCAAAATAAAGCCAGAGAAATCCTTATATTAACTTTTACTTCACCAAATTATTTCCTGTGTTAATGAGAGAGAATTGGAAATGAGTTGTCTGAGAAATAAATTTCATATTGACAACATATTTTTCTGAATAATAAAAGGACTAATGTAATATAGCAATGAGGAATAATTTCTATAACCTCATTGAAAATATTTGAATGTATTGCATCCAATCTATAAACTGTAGTTTCTTAATGTTATATTTGTAAAAAAAAACCTAGATTTTATACGTTCATGTGTAGTTATAATTTGAGAAGTAACATAAAAGAAAGATGCAGATGCCTTCACTGTCATATGCCAACCATATGAGCCAACATGGTTAGCTTACCAGTATGGTGTTGACTTGGCCTTCAAGCTTTATTTTGTGTCTACTAATCTTTAAGTTACCGTATATAAGCTGATCTCGCATATAAGCCAATCCTTAAAAAACTGCCCCAAAATGAGGAATTTTGCAAAAACTCGCATATAAGCCGACTGCCAAATACCATGGTGTGTTGTTTGGGCTAATAACAAAAGAGTATCAATATGAATGCACTGATGAAGGTTCATGATCAAAGCATTTGTGTAGGAAACAATATTAAGTTAATTACCCGGTATGTAAAGAATCTGATGTTGCACGTGACGATCGCAAATATGAAAGTGGTCATGTGAATGACTAACCAACCACAGTGTGTTATGATCAGGTGATAGAAAAAGCAAAATGGAGGCACCCAGAGTAAAAAAAATGTGCTTAATTAGACGTAATTATGTTGCATTTTATTTGAGGTACAGTTAAAATTAATATTGAAATTGAGTTGTAGTTTGTCGGAATTAACTTTATTTAGTGCAGTCTCAATTTTTATGGCTGTATGTATGACTGAATGGTAATTTCAATGATATTGCGTGATCTGAGAAGTGGCATCATGTCAGTTCATTTGTGTGAGATCAGATTTATGCGTGTATAAGCCGACCCCCTAATTTGATTTTTAAGAAAAATTGAGTTTTAGAGTCGGCTTATGTGCGAGTATATACGGTACTTTCATTAGATTTTAGAAAAAAAACACTTAAGAAGCAATCTGGGGTAGGTGTATATATGTATATTTTTCTCCTTTTATAAAGGTTGAAGATTTCTGGTAATGAAGCCCTTCTTTAAAAGGCATAAAAATTGATATTAATCCCAATTAAGGGAATATTCTTATACTAAAGCACTCATTACCATAGTAACTATAATGCCAATGCCTTCAATAGAAATGTAATGTTGTGAATCATTCTAAAGCCAAGAAAGAGTTTGCTAGACAAAAACATACTTGTCATCACTGTATTTTAAATACTTCTCATACCAACATAGCATTTTAATTAATATTTTACTGGCTTCTCCTCACATTCTTCCCCAAATGGCATCTAATTACATAAACAACAATAAATCACTTAAAATTAGCATCTTGAAACCTAGAATTTTTTGTTTAATAAAAATCCAGTCTTTATTCCAGAAACTGGATACTCTTGACTTCAAAATCGTATCTTACAATATAAATATTCAGGTTATATTATTATACCAAATGCACATTGATAGACAGCATATTCCAAGAAAATGTACATTATTTTGCAACTTAACTTGCACTTCCCAGTAATATTAATTTCTAAATTAAGAAATTTGCAATGCTTATATATTTCATTGTATGATTACAATAAAACTAATCACAATTTCTATCCCAGGTTATAAATGAAATTCTTTTTTTTTCTTTTTTCAATTGCATGCTTTCTTTATATCCATATGCATTTACATTTCATTGTGATACAAGGGGAAAAAATATCTAGACTATATGGTTAAATTATTTTATGCTGGTATTCTCATATTGTTTTTCATATCCCCTGACAAACTATTTGACTATGAAAAAATAGGCAGCAATCTGAGCTATATTTCATAGCAGAATGTTAACTGTGGTACCCTAACCTGCTATTTTTGCAGCTGAAAATTGTCTTCAGAACTATCTTCCTGCTGGGTTATACGTTATATTTGACATAATCTCTTCTTTATATAGAATTATTTTGCTGACAAAAATGAAATGATTGTAATATTATTTGTTCTTTTAATCTGTGCATCACAATTGCTCAAATCACCAATCACAATTTCAAAAAAGTTTCTCCAAAATAAAAGAGCCCAATGTATTTAAAAAATAACCCTATAATGACTTTCCATGAACTATTTAAGTCAAATACTTCTAAACTTGCTAGCAAAAGTAGAAATAAATTGCTTCTGGCACATTGTTTTTCCACCAAATTTATCTTATACAAAAATAAAACACCTTCCAGTTTAGTATGGATTAGAGTGTCTGCTTTATATTATTAATGGATTTTATACAATATATATAAGAAAAATCTGAAGACTTTACATCAGAGATATCTTTATAGAATGAATAGTTAGAATCCTAAATTTTAGGGTACCAAAGATCCTTTTTTGTATATATCCTTTCAAAAGAATTTTATAATATATCGACTGGAAATAAAAGATGCTATCTATTATGTTTTTTCCCCTATTTAGAAAAATTATTAACCATTTATAGTTTATAATATGACAAATGAGTACAGGGAACAAATACAACTGGGGATATCTGTTCCATTAGCAGTAGATATATCTACTAACCAATGTATTAAGAAAGCAAGAGTTCCTTTAAGCATTTGGTGTGTTTTAGTAGACACACTAATCTGAACAAGACTCTACCCTATGCTCCACACATGTTTTCCTGGAAGGACCGCTCATGATTTCAAATTGGAAGCACATTTGAAGCTTGCTTTAATTAGCAAACAAAAATCCACCTAACTGAAAAAATATACCTATTTACTTCTAGCTAAAATGAAACTAAAATATATAGTGTTCAATCAATAAAATACCTTTTCAATATTACAGATTACACAAGTACATTAATAAATTTGTGGCCATAATTCAGCTTTTTCTTTGTTTTACTTATTTCATTTTTTTCTGTATTGTGATGTTCTCTGTATTGTGACTTAAACTTTTACCTCTTAAATATGATATTCAGTGAAACTAAACCCCAGTTGTGATCATTAAGAAAGGCTTGTTATCACAAATATTACTATTGTTTCTACAATAATATTTCCGAATCAATCTCAATAACATTATGTGGAGATTCTTAACTTTAGCATTAGAAGACAGTCTGTTATACTTTCTCCAGTTTTAATTGATAGAAATGTTTGCTCTGTCTGCTGGACACAATTTATGTAATTTGCCATCACTGTAAGGAACAAAGTACCTACATTTTGTATGTTAAATGGACGAGTAATTTTTTCTTGTGCTATCTGACAAATTATTGGCAGGAAATTTCTAGATGTATGTTCAGAGAACTGTTTTGTGCTTATGCTTCCTACACACTGTTTTGAAAATTGATCCCTAAGGGGCTAATTAGCTATGATGCACTTTCTTTTTTTTTTCTTCCCAGAAATAGAAAAAAAACCCTTTTGAGTTGAAAATAACTAAGAAACCAAAATATTCCTAAAGTTGCTGTCTTTTTCTTTAAAAAAAAAAAAAAATCACCAGAGGATTAAATCTACACATTTTTACTAGATGCTGCTGTGACATGAGAAAAGAAATATGGGCTGGGGACAAAAAGTCAGCAATATTTCTTCCCTTGATTATAAATGCAGTACTGAGATCTTATGTTGCAATATTGCACAATGACTTTGTGAAGGCTTTTTTTCTGATGCTCTGTTGATTTTATTTACAACAACTTCAAGAGAAAATAAAAATTTTGTACCCTTCATTCAGTTTTTTCACTGTCATTCTACTCTCCATAACATTCCTGCAGGCAAATTCTTCATGAATTTGATTAATAACTTCTATTTTATTTTATTTTTACAAAGTGTGTTCTTCTTCAGAATTACCAGTATAAATGGAATAATAAATGAAATAATAAATGGAGGCATATGGGGGGCAATAGTGAACAATTGTCAACAATTGTGATACTACATGTGCTTCCAACAAATGATTTAATTATTATAACAATTGATAGAGAAGATTTGTAGCTCAGGGTGGAAATGATGGGCTCTTGGCTCTCTCTGAGCTTGGTTATTTCCTTGCAGATGTTTCATTGTTCAAATTAAGTAAGATCATCAGAGCACTACCTAATTTGGATAAAGAAATGTCTGCTAGAAAGCAACTGAGCTCCAAAAGCAATTAGGGAAATATACATTTTTTTTGCTGCTCAACCCAATAAAATAATTTTGACACTAATGCACAAATGTACAATTGGCTCATCTATAGTTCAGTGACTGAAATAACAACAAAAAAAGCTTATCTAGGAAAAGAAATTATAACTTCTAAATGAAAAGTTAGATTGGAAAACAAGATTAGCAAACTGAGGGTAGATGCCAGTAAACTAAAACAATTGAAGATAATGAAAAATATATTTTGTAAGAAAACACTAGCTTGATTTAAAAAAAAACCACAATCGAAGCTTTGGAAATTGTCAAATAGTAATTTACAGAGCTAAAGATAGAGATATATAGACTCCCAGATTGCAAAAAATAAGACTATATTTTAAAAATGACAAACTAGAAACAATTTTACAAAAGTATAAATGATATTTTTTAAGAAAACCAAATAATGAGGAATGTTTATGGAGATTTTCAGTCATTCAGGTTATGGTTGTCCCAAAGGTGCTTTTTTCAAGAGGCTTGTGATTTTTGTGATTTTTCGTAGAAGATGTTTCACTTCTCATCCAAGAAACTTCTTCAACTCTGACTGGATGGTGGGAAATGGAAGGATTTATACTCTTTTCAAACCACTGGACATTTGCATTTTTAGCAGGTTGTTAAGTTATCTGGGGATTTATCTGTGTCATTTATCTGGCAAATTATGATTATCATATGTGTTCTATATCTATGTAAGGACATTAATAGGTTCTCTTTGTCCTCTTGTGGAGTTAGATGATGAAAGTGAAGAAACTGGTTGAAGAACTTGTTGAAGAACTGGCTGAATACACGAAGGGAAGGCATACAGAAAAAAGTAGTATATCTTGTACATTAGCAGAAGTTGTAATATATATTCTAATAAAGGAAAGTATACCGACAACAGTAATACAAAGCATGTGCAGGTAATGAAAAAGGAAAATTGACAAAAAGAAACAAAAGAAAAGGTATTACATGACTCTAAAGAATGGTAAAGAAAGGTTGATAATGAAGAAAAAAGATATTTTTGCAATGATTTTAACAAGATGCATTAAGGAAACAAAAGGACCATTTTAGTTGCTCTAGAGCAGTCACGACATACAAATAAAATGAAAGCTAAAAGTGAGAAAATTCAGCTAATAATAAATGCAGGTTGTGCAAATTACATGACAAGACAGTTGATCGTCTGGCATGTGGATGGAAGAAGTGAATATTTAGAAAGACACAATGAAATGGCACCTTGATTTAAGTAAGTAAAATTTAAAACTTATCAACAACAACAATATTGAAAAAATGGTTGGGAACGAAGAGATTAATATCCTATGAGACTTCCAAATTCAAACTGATATTTAACCAATAATAAATCAGACATGAAGCAAGCATGAATAATTGACATTGCAGTAGCTGGAGATAGAAGATAATGAGAAAATCTAGGAAAAAAACCAGAGGAAAATAACCCTTCAATGGAGATTGAACAAACATTGAAAAATATAGCAATGCTATATTTTGTGTGCTTGGTGCCAAAACAGTAAACACAAAAAAGCACATGTACAAAATAAGAATAGATACAATTTTAACTCATCAATTATAAATTGCACTCCTTGGAATGAAACAAATATAATACAGTATTGATACTTTTAGCAGTCCTATATCCTTGGGAAGAATTCAAATTATTTTTCCACTTTGTATAAATGTTGTTGTTTTTAACTATTTGTTTGTTTGTTTGTTTGTCAAACAAGTACAAGATAACAAGTGTAAGTATGAACATAAATAAGAACAAAGGAACTAAATACAGATGAATGGGAACAATAAGACAGGTATGGTGCATTTATACATGTCTCTTTAAGGACCTCTTAAAAATGGGGTTAGGTCCACAGTAGACAGTTTGAGGTTTAGTTATGTCCAACTCTTGGTGACTTTATAGGCAAGTGCTCTCCATGCTGCCCTGTCAATCATAGCTTTTTTCAATTGTTGTATATTAAACTTTGCATTAGATTTGAGGTTATCATGTTATTTGATATGTCCTTTGCTTGTCTTTTCTTCTTTGTCCACTAACCATTCCCAGCATCGTTCACCAAAGTAAATAAGATGTAGTCTTATGAGTTGGGTTTTATGCAATTTAACACCTGTCTGTTATTACTTAGGCTGTCCATGATATATGCAGTAATTTATGTCAGCACCACAGTTCAAAAGTGACAATTCTTCTTTGATCAATCACTCTTAGTATCCAACTCTCAAAACTATATAACATTATAGGGAAGACTATTGTTCTAACTAGCTTGCTTTTTGTATTTATATCAATACCTCTGCTTTTCCAGATTGTACTCATGTTAATCATTTCTGTGTGGCCTAAGGTTATCCTACATTTGATTTCAGGAATAGACCTGCCATTGGGAACAATTTTTGATCCAAAGAAAATAAATTCTCAAGTTAATTCAATTTCCTCTTTGTTGATTTCCAATGTCTCATGTCCATCTATAGCTGTTGTCATTATATTTGTTTTCCTGGTGTTAAGACTCAATCTTACTCTTTTAATTTGGTCTTTTATGTTCCAGACCAATTTTTTCCAGGAAACTCTGAAATAGCGTTTATCATTGCTTACCTCAAATTATTTATGGTTCTTCCTCAAATCTTCACTTCAACATCAGGAAGTTCCAGATCTAGTTTCTGCATGATCACTTTAACATACAGATTTCACCAAAAAGATGATAAATACTTCCCTGTCTCATTCCCTTTCTGATCCTAAACCAGTCTGTGTTATCATAAAGCATTCACACTGTGCCTCCTAATCAATGTAGAGTGACTTAATGAGTGTGATCAGGTGGATTGGTATACCAAGATCATGCAAAGCTGCCCACAGCTTATTGTACATATAAATATTAATACTATAATTCACAGCAATAGAAATACTTATAACTAAGACTACATAAGGTAACTGCCTTCTATAAAATGATATAAATCAGCATTTGTAAGAACATAAAATTTTCTGAATGAGAAATAAACAGTTCATTATCTAGCATAAAGTATAATGCATATTATAAATTCATTTACTGACACATTTAACCTAAAATAATGAAAATCAAAATCAACATTGCTTATTGTAACATACTGTAGTTTCAAAAAATAGAATTTAAAATCCTAGCTAGAGTTAAAGTCAAGAATTTAAATTGTTATTTTAAAATAGTGCAGTCATTAATACATACTAATTAATACTTTTCTGTGGATATTGCAGTTTAGATTTTCAAGATAAAAGCATCAAAGATGTGAATATCATGTTTTCTAATAAAACAGTTTCAAAGTCTTATCAATATTGATAAGGGTATAAGCAATCAAGTATGGTGTACTTTGAACAACAAAAATCAGGTTATAATTATTATAATAATTTAACCAGTTGTGTTGAATTATTTTTCAAGGCAATTTTACATGTGGGTGTTCATCAATTGAGCAGGATTCATTTGATTTTTATTTATTCAGTTATTGCAGCTACAAATAATTTGACTATCTCATGAACATTTGTGTGGTGAAATTTGTTATATTAGTGCACATGTATCAATTGTAAACATATAAGAAATGACCTTGAATGTTGAAGTTAAAAGAATCATACAAGGTTAGTTTCAGTTTAGCTGATACTGTAGAGATAATGCAATTTATCTTTATAAGTTCTCACTCACTTCAAAGTTTTTTATAATCCACAGTTGCAATAGCTAGAGAAGGTTCCTCCAAACATGCTAAATCATATCGTTATGCTTCTAGCAACTAGTAAGTCGCTGCCATTTTCACTATTTTTACTCATACTAACCACTGACCCTTCTGACTGAACAGATGCTTTGAAAATTTAAAATTTAAAATAAGGTTCTCAAACTTTGTGGTGCCAGGAACCACTAAAATATTAAATGGCTGAGCCTTTTATCACCTAGATATCATAAATTCAAGAATCTGCTTTAAATAATGCAATTTTACTCAAGTTAAATTGAATCACTAAAGAAATGCTGTAATTGTAATGTAGAACTGAAAGGGAAAAAAATCTGTCATGTTAAAAATTGTCTTTGAGTTGGATGGCTTTTCTTAATGATAAAACATTAGAAGATTTGGTCCTGATTGCTTTACTTAGAAAAGTAAAGACATAAGGAGAAATAGTTTGATATTCTTATTGAATGGGGATGATAAATTATGAGTGCTTATATAATTTATATTATTATTTCTATTTCTCTTCCCTTTGCATCTCAAAATTGCTGATAGGGTACTTCTCTAATAATTAAAACAATCTTAAAGCCTTCATTAGTAGAGAAACCAGCTGCAATCCTAAATTCACTGGTTTCAAATTCAGTTGATGTATTATAAATTTGTGGCCAGACTCATATGAAAGCATATGCACATGTAGAGATTAGGGAACAACATTCACCCACAAATCACAATTTTGCAGAACTTCTATAAAATAAAAGGAGTTAGTAAAAACTTAAAGTCTACATAAGTCACAGTGTTTTCAAATAATTAGAGCTACATCACAATGTACTGTTATAATTTTGAGAAAATATCAGATTCATCAGATATTATGTTTGTATGTATAAATGAAGCATGTTATATTTAATATCATGAACAAGATTTTTCTATCACTATTATCACAGGCATTATTTTTAATAAAGTCAGTTATGTTTTTCACCTGTGTAACATCAAACACTGAGTCATTTAGTGGTGAATATAATGTATAGACATGCAAGCAGGTTTATGGCAATAATTGTTGTTTAGTTTATTTAACAGTTATATTTAATTTAAGAATACTTGAGGTTCATTAGTTTTTCATGAAGATACCATAGGAATGGAAATATTCTGTTAGCTAAGTGTGACGACTGCAGTAATCCCAGGAAGAGATACCAGTTAGTCCAACCTTCACAAGGAACCCAATGACTCAGCTAAAGATTAGGTTTCATTTTAAGTACACAATAGCTCTTCTCATTCTTTTCCTCTCCCCCTCTCTCTCCCTCCCTCTTTCCATTTTTCACTCTTTTCCCAAAGATGTTTTAGAACCCCTGCATTCTCTCAATTTCTGTGTCTTGGCAATTCACTCAACTTTGGATGTTTACCTAGGTCTTCAGTGCTAAAAGTGTCAGAATCAGACATCCTGTGGATCTATATAATGTTTTATGTCAAAACTAAGGAAGTTGTGGAAGGTATATTGTTTATCACACCAACATAATATATCAAATCCTGGCAAGGTCACAAGAACTAGGAATCCTAACAGATTTAAATGTCATTGCAGAACAATCCAGTTGTGATATTATTGTATAAATTTACTGCTCTTTTGGCTTTTTTAAAAAATCACATGTCAACATTTTATCAAATCTTTTATTTTCTGTTAGAAAGCAGTCTCTTCAAGGAAGTCATCAGATGCTTTAGACCTGGGTTATTTAGCAGCACCCAGTCATTCCTTCTTCATACCATAAAAAAAAATTCTTACTTTTAAATAATTAAACTTAACGATATTTTCTAGTTTGTCAGGCATTCCTTTTTCACATTCTTATGTTTTCCTATGGCTGACATAAGAAGTACATGTAGAAGCAGTGCATTTCAGAAGGCAACCCTGGAATAGAGGATGAGATGTTTATTGTTTTGTTCAGAAAACACACGAGGTAGACCGGGTTCCAACAACAAATACTTTATTCTTTAACACTTGGCTGAAGCCGAGGCCAGCCTTTTATACAGGCTGGCTTGCCTGCTTGTAGCCAATGGCAGTTGCTTAAATTTGCTGCCTTTCAGCAGCCCTTTGGATTGGTTCCTAGTGAACCAATCCAATGCTTAGTTTATTTGACCAATCAGGTTTGCAGATTTGGAGTCACCCAATTTACATATAGAACACCCCTCCCCTCTTAGTTCAGTCCTACGTGATGACGTAGTCTCGCAGGTAGGTGGGGCTTTTCCGGACTCGACTTGACTTGCGCGATTCATTCTTAGTGAAGACTTCGACCGGTTCGGATGGGGCTGCTGTGTCGTCCGTTCTTCTCCCTGGAACCGTCTGGAAGGGTGAGTCAGCCATTTTACCGCCGCTTGAGTTTCTTAGGCTGGCGGTTTTGCTGCTCCCTCCCGTTTCCTCCGGGCAGGTCAAGCTGGCCTGGCTGGCCCCCTCCAATGGGCTCTTCACGCAAGACTCTCCAAACAGTGAGTCTTTTATTTGCTCTTTTTGTTCATATGTTTCATTGGTTTTATTTTTTAACGGTTCTTTATTTAATTCTCGCATTTCCCCCCCCACCTTAGTTGGTAATTCGTCGGTTTTTTCGACGAATGGTTGTATGTCTGTGGTTCTTTCTATATTTCGGGATCAAAGCTGGTCTATGTGCCGCTTCCATTCCCTGCCATCATCTACTGTTAACCAGTAGGATTTGGGGCCTGTTATTTGGGTAATTTGTCCTGGTAGCTATACTGGGTCCCCAGTGAAGTTTTTGGCATAGACTAAATCGCCAATTCCAAATTTTCTAAACCGTGTAGAGGAGTCGGGGGGGTTTTCTGGCATGAATTCTGGGAGCAATCTATCAAGGTGTGACCTTAGTTTTCTCCCCATGAGTAGCTCTGCTGGGGACTTGTTGGTTGTGGTACTGGGTGTTATGTGCTGGAATGTGAGCAATCAGTTAATTTTTTGCTGTACATCTCCAGTGTCCATTTTTTCTAACCCTTCCTTTGTAAATCGGACCATTCTCTCTGCCCTACCGTCTGCAGCCGGATGGGCCGGCGCGGTTAGGGCATGTCTAATACCTAGGGAGGCTAGGTATTGTTCAAAGTGTAGGCTGGTTAGTTGTGGTCCATTATTGGACACGAGGACGTCCAGAATGCCATGGGTGGCAAAAAGGCTGTCCAGTTGTTTTATTACTAACTCAGTTGTTGTTGATGGCATAATTTTTACTTCTAACCAGTTAGAATAGGCGTCCACAACAATCAGAAAGGTATGTCCTTTAGTTGGACCAGCGAAATCGATGTGGATTCGTGACCAGGGGCCCCGTGGGATTTCCCAATCTCTAATGGGTGCTTTGTGTGGGGATGGTCCAATTGCTTGACATTTGTTACACGAGGTTTCCCAGTATTCTATGTCCCTATCAATACCCGGCCACCAGACATAACTTCTAGCAAGGCTTTTCATTTTTACAATCCCCGGGTGACCTTCGTGTAGCATACTAAGTACCCTAGGTTGTAGTTTGTTAGGAATAACCACCCAATCACCCCACAGTAAACAACCTTTTTGAATAGAAAGTTTGGTTTGTCTGGTCCGGAAAGGTTTAAAGTTTTCAGTTTTTTGATTTTCCAGCCAGCCTTTACCTACCCAGTTAAGAACACAGGCAGTCAAAGAGTCTTTTGCGGTGGCTCTGGTGACATCATATGCTGATATGGGTAGATCGGGGCAAGTCTCTATTTGTAGTGCTGTCATCGCTGGTGCCGGGTCTTCTTCAGTCGCTGGCAAGGGTGCTCTGCTTAAAGCGTCTGCGTGTGAAATCTGTTTCACTGGTTGGTGTGTCAGAGTGTATGAGTAGGCTGCTAGGAACTCTGACCATCTAGTCATTCTTGGGGAGAGGATATTTGGTGTAGGTTTGTTTCCCGCCAAAATTCCTATTAGCGGTTTGTGGTCTGTTATAATTTGAAAAGTCCACCCGTATAGGTACTCCTGGAAACATTTCACTCCTGCGACAATTGCTAGTGCCTCTCTGTCCAATTGGCTGTAATTCCGCTCGGTTTTAGATAAAGTCCTTGAATAATATGCAACGGGCGCTTCTCTGCCATCAGGTAGTTGGTGGCTTAGGATGGCACCTACTCCGAATGGGGAGGCGTCGCAGGTCACTCTTAAGGGCAGTGTGTTGCTAAATTGAATGAGAACGTTTGATGATGTTAGCAAGCTTTTAATTTTTTGGAAGGCTTGCTTTTCTCTGTAACCCCAAGTCAAAATTGCTTTTTTGTCTAAAAGATGGTACAATGGTTCTGCTATAGTGGCCTTATTTGGCAGGAATACATTATAGAAGTTAATTAGTCCTAAAAAGGCTTGTAATTCAGTCTTGTTTTTTGGTTCTGGTGCGTTTTTAATTGCTTTAATCTTTTTGTCTGTAGGGTGTATACCCTCTCCGTCTATTAAATAGCCCAGGAATTTGACACTATTCTTAATTAGGCAACACTTTTCTCTTTTCACTTTGAGGCCAGATTCTCTGAACTTAGTTAGTACTTCTTTGAGTCTGTTTTTTAATTGGGTTTCATCTTTGGCTGAGATCAGGACGTCGTCGAAATATGGTACGACTCCTTGTATGCCATTTAGGAGGCATTCCATTAGACTCTGGAAAACGCCTGGGGCCATACTCACTCCAAATTGGAGTCGGTGACATTTGAATGCGCCCTTATGTGTGACTATAGTCTGTGCTTCAGCAGTTTCTGGGTCCACTGGGAGCTGTTGATAGGCTTGTGCTAAGTCAAGTTTAGCAAAAACTTTTCCTTTTCCCAGGGAGTGAAGCAAATGCTGGACTACAGGCACCGGGTATGTGCTTGGTTGTAATGCGTGGTTCAGGGTAGCCTTATAGTCACCACAGATTCTAACGGACCCGTCGGGTTTGACCGGTGTGACTATAGGTGTTTCCCACTTGGCATGGTCCACAGGTTCTAACACCCCTTGGGCTATTAATTTGTCCAGCTGGTCCTCTATTTTTGCCTTTAGTGCAAAAGGAACTCGCCTGTCTTTTATTCTTCGTGGGGCTATTTGGGGGTTTAGACTGAAAGAAATGGGATTTCCCCGATACTTGCCAAGTGAGCCATCAAAGACATCCTGGAATTCTCAGATGAGGTCGTCTTCCCAGCCGGTTGTAGTCACTCGATCGATCCCGGTCATCCCGATGTCCAATGGCGCGAAACATTCGATGCCCAGGAGGCTTGGTCTGTCTTGGTCGACTATGGTCAGCGGTAGCACCTTGATGTGTTGTTTGTAGGCGACTCGGAAATGTCCCATGCCGACTACAGGGATTTGGTTTCCCTGGTAGTCCTTGAGAGTTAGGTGCTGCTTCTGTAATTCTTTGGGTTTGATACCTGGGACTAGCTGTTTTATTGTGTCCCACGATACCATGGAGAGGAAGGACCCTGAGTCCACTTCCATCTTGCAGTGTTTTCCTTCGATTTTTACAATGACTTTAACTTTCTTCCCGCTTCCCGTCTGAGCGCTCTTTATAGTGACAGTTTGGTGTGTATTGACTCGCTTCTCTTGTTGCCACTTTCTCTCAGCTCGTTTAGGCTCAGCTCATGTTGGGGAATTTCTGTGTCTCGTTGGGCTGTAGCTTTTTTTGTTCCTGCAGACTTTCTCGATGTGCCCTCGTTTCTTGCAATGCCTGCAGATGGCATCGAGAAATCTGCATTCGGCTTGGGAATGGTTTCCTCCGCAGCCAGCGCACTCCCGCCAATTCCTTCTTTCGCGCTCTTTTCTGTTCGTGAGCAAACGGTGGATCTCGTCATCTTCTTCGTTCAATTCGAATGTTTCACCAGACTCTTCGTAGTGGGTTGCAGTGGCAGGCTGCTTTCTGTCTTTGGTTGGGTTTGTTTCTTCGCTGTGTGTGTTCATCTTTTTCATTGCGACGGCCGATTTTTTCGCAGCTTCAGCGGCTATGGCTTCCGCGATGGCTTTGGTCACAGTGATGTTGGGCTTGTTGAGTAATTTACTCTGTGCGGTCGAGTCTCTCAGACCCAACACCACGCGATCCCTCATCGTTTCGTCAATGTTCAGAAAAAAACACTCACCCCCTAATTGTCTAAGGGCAGCAATGAAATCGGCGACGGTCTCTCCCTCTCTCTGGTCTCTGCGGTAAAATTCGTGTCGCTTTATTAAGTTTGGCACCATTGGAGCGTAGTGTGCTTTGAGGATTCTTTGCAATTCTGGCCACGTTAGTTGTTTAACATCTCGGGGCTTCGCAAAGGCCTTTGCCATCTTGAAAACCATTGGCCCACAGTGAGTCAGGAACACAGCTCTCTTGCGTTGCTCTGAAATGTCTTCCATTTCATTGCTCTCCAAATACATCTGGAAACGATCAGCATAGGAATCCCAATCCTCTTCGTTGGGATTGAAGGGTGCGGGCGGTGCGTTGTTTCCAGACATCTTGGTTGTCATCTGGACTTCTTATCACCGTGTGCAGGTTTTTTCCGTTCAGGACGATCCCATCCTCGTCGCCAGTGTTTTGTTCGGAAAACACACGAGGTAGACCGGGTTCCAACAACAAATACTTTATTCTTTAACTAGTCAGTAAATAGGAACACTTGGCTGAAGCCGAGGCCAGCCTTTTATACAGGCTGGCTTGCCTGCTTGTAGCCAATGGCAGTTGCTTAAATTTGCCGCCTTTCAGCAGCTCTTTGGATTGGTTCCTAGTGAACCAATCCAATGCTTAGTTTATTTGACCAATCAGGTTTGCAGATTTGGAGTCACCCAATTTACATATAGAACATTTATAATTGTGAAAAAAATAGAAAAATAATGTGACTCATTTACATTTGCAAATGGAACTTTCAATTGAGATACTAAACATTAAATATAGATCACAAAAAATAAAAGAAAGAAAAACAAATTAGGAAACTTTGCTCACAATACCTAGAGATATTATCTAATATATTAGTTAATAAAATATGAATATTACCTCATAAATGTTCATAATGGCCTTCATTTTGGATAACTCAAAAAGCAGAAAAAAATACTAAACAATATATAATAAATATGAAATGTAATAATTGCAATGAGCATAGTTATTATCTTTTGATTTTTTCTCCACAAGTCTATCCGTATATATTTCCATCTCAATTATCTTTCCCTTCTCAAACCTATTGGATGGGTGAATAATTCAAGGTGCATCAGAAACTATATCATCTATAGCTTCAAAAAATGAATTTTAAAGATTTAATTGAAGTAAATGTATCTATTTAATAGGATCTAGAATATATATATATGATCATAATTCCAAGATTCTGTATGAAGTCAGGTAGGATCCATCCATTAAAATGGGTAATGTAACATCAGTATCCTCATGATTCTGAATTATACATCCTGCCCAGTGGTGGGATTAATTTTTTTTACTACTGGTTCTGTGGGCATGGCTTGGTGGGCATGGCATGGCTTAGTGGGCATGGCTTAGTGGACGTGGCAGGGAAAGGATACTGCAAAATCCCCATTCCCTCCCAGTCCAGGAGAAGGATACTGTAAAATCTCCATTCCCTCCTCACCCCACTAACCTGTTTTCCAGCTCTGTTCTCCTGTGAAGGGCAACCAAAGAAGACCCAGCCGATCAACTGAGACTCAGGAGGCAGAGAATAGATGGGGGGAGGGGGGTGGCAATCAAAGGTGTTATTTGCCAGTTCTCCAAATTATTCAAAATTTCAACTACCGGTTCTCCAGAACTAGTCACAACCTGCTGAATACCACCTCTGTCCCTGCCCCAGGCAGACTGAATGATTCTTTCCCAAAACTGGAGGTTTCAACTTAATTCTGACAAGATTAACTGTAAGTTACCAGACCATTCTGGATATGGATATTGTTTTTACCTTTATCTCTGAATCAGGTTGCCCTCCTCAGATGGACTTAGTGAGAAATTTGGGGGTCTATCCAGCTCATGTTGCCTATTTGAGAACAGGTAGTAGTTGTGGCACCAATTCTACCAGTTTCTGGATTGGTAGACCTGACTACAAAATCTATTACTAGATTGCATTAGATATAAATTGAACACTTGAATTTACCCACCAGTGATTTACAACATTTCATAGCAAATGAATACTATACTCTTGACTGTTACTTTGTTTCAGTGAGTGTTGTATGATTCTAGAAAATAGTAAGCATTCATGGAAGAAAACCAAAATTTATGTAAAAATATTTATGATTGGAGGGTTCAAATTCTTTGGCATATCTGGCAGCAGGCTGACAGGGTAGAAGTTATAGCATTCTCTACCCTTCACAGATATTTTTGTTATTTTTGTTGTTCCTTTATACAATTTCTTTTCTATTACTTAGAGGGGGAGGAATAAATATCAGCCAATTATTCTTTATTCACCTTCATCCAGTTCTCTTCATCTACTCCTTTTCAGTCCTGCCTGCCATATCATTTCCTAGAACTTTCTGACATTGAAAAGAACTAATCACAGGGATGAGGGCAAAATATTATTCAAGACAAGATCCTTGCAAACTACAAGGAGAAAAACCTGTGAAATTCTATAGCATCTTAGATAAGATTGAGACTTTTATAATGATATGTCTATGCTTAGACAAACAACTAATTCATCAAACTGAAATTGCAGCTATACCTCACATTTCTTCTTACTGGGCTCCCTGAGTTGCTACCATTTAAAAAACAAATAAATAAAGTTCAATTGCAAAACTTAGTTTTATTCAGTATTAATATTTATTTATTCAATAACTTTCTCTTGTTGGTAGATTATTCTGTACATATGATCCATGTTCACATCTGAATTTGCCAAATAAGAAATTGAGATTCCAATCGTTTTGAACTTTTAAGGATTAAGATCATGATCAGTTCACTTTTGTGTACAATTATAGATATAGCCAAAAAATGCCACTTTCATTAAAATGAATATATTCTGCTATAAATTCAGAGAAGACTGAACAAAACAAATTGCTAACAAAAGGATTAAACAATCAAAACTTATCAATGCTAACTCTTAGCTTAATTCTTTAAATGTCATCTGCACCTGAGAGGATTACCTTTCCAAATCTTAAAAGTGAATATGATTATTTTTTTAAAAATCTTAAATATCAATCCCTCACAGCAGCAAAATGGTTTAAAATGTTGGAGATAATTAACCAAAGTTCCATTTGGAAAAGGTTAGAAGATTCAAGTAGTACCATCGACATTTTGAATTATATTAACTATTGGCACAAGACTTGTTTAAATGTTTTGTTCTCATTTTAACATTTTGTCTTATATCATTTGATAAAGCAATAAATTCACACACAAACCACTTGATATCATGAAATTTTGAGTGACATTTTATTCCTAAATATAATTCATAGATATGTTATTGTTATTTTTAAATGTAAGCATGAGTTTCTTTAAAAACCAATATTGTTGTGTAATATAACATTTTACACAGTTACTCAGTTACAGTATTAATTAATAGTGAAAATAATGTCTGTTATCTGCATAGATACACATATGAGTGTGTATCTATGCAGATATGTGTATCTCTATCCACATAGAGATGGATAGACAATGGTTTAGACGATAGATAGATGATAGATGATAGATAGACAAACAGACAGATAGACAGACAGTCTAGCCCAACATCACCCAGGTGATTTCAAAGTATTGTAGTGAATTTATCCTATCTGTGCCCCTTGTAATGAATAGCTATTATGTACTGTAGGGTCAAAGGAAACATTACAATAAACTATATATGGTTCAGCTAAATTGTAAGATCCCAATACATTAATTATTAAAATTAATAGTGTGGCGAGATTTAGTTTTGTTCTTACTTCAAGTCTGCTTTCAATTGTATATTGTAGAACTGCTTCCTTTGATGACTCATCAAATTAAGCAATTCCTGTGATCTTATGGAATAATCTGGCATATAATAGTGAAAAGAAACAGGCCAGGTATGAATCGTCTATTATTTAATCATAGTTTTCAAACTCTTTGTGCCAGGGCCCATATGTAACATTGTGTTAGTATATTATGGACAGTCAATAATAACATGTGCAAATTAATTGTAGGTGTAACTGTAAAAAAAATTTAACAGAAGGAAATTAATGAGAAAGCATATAGCCATCCTTTCAGTTTCTAATCACAAGAAATTCACTCTTATATTTAGGGCTGGGGTACCACACTTGGTACCCTAAATTGTAAAACTTCATGCAATATAATTATGTATAAGCTATTTTGTGAATACTTTGTTCATATAAGCATTTTGCATAAATTTTCTAGATATGTCACCATGCTAGTAGCTCTGTATTCAGTGAAGAAAACACATTCATAAAGAGAAAGCTGAATACCATACCCGAACAAAGCTGAATACCAGAGAGAGGGGGGGGGGTGGAGGGAGAGAGAGAGAGAGAGAGAGAGTATACTGTGTATACTGTGTAGTTGCAGAGGTGGTATTCAGCAGGTTCTGACCGGTTCTGGAGAACCAGGAGCAGAAATTTTGAGTAGTTCAGAGAACCGGCAAATCCCACCTCTGACTGGAGATTTTGCAGTATCATTCCCCTGCCAAGCCCACCAAGCCACGCCCACAGAACCGGTAGTAAAAAAATTTGAATCCCAAATTTTGAACTACACTACACACTGTGTAGTTGTGTACATATGTGTGTGTGTATGTATGTATGTATGTATATATATATATATATATATATATATATATATATACACAGTACATATGTATACTTATGCAAAATTATCTGTTCTCACAAGCAGAGGGTTGTAGTGGTGTGTCAAAGCCAAAAAATGGAGCTCAGGAGTCTGTTTTCATTGGTAGAGTCTCAGGACACCAAAGGCACCCCAAATATGAGTGATATCAAGCTGGTCATGTCGACCTTGGTCACACCCACCTTGGTCCCCTGAGGTCAAACACAACCCTTGTTGGCTCTCAAAGAAATCAAGTTTGCTCTAAGGTCTTGCTATCAAAACTAAAATGGAAAGAAAGCATTCATTTTTCTTTTTGCAGTCTATATGATAAGACATTAAGAAAAAATCTGATTTCTTACAGAAAAAAATAAAGTCCTGGCAATTATGCCATTGAAGAACAAAGTCAATAATTAATACTAAAATATATATCAAAAATCCTCCATAGGGTAATTTACAGAAAGGACCATGTATAATGATACAACCTTTCTGGCAAACATAATGCTGAAAATAAATTGTTTACTTTGTCTGGCTGTACCTTTAGGGTAATATATGAAAATAATAATCACGATGCTCCTTTTGAACTGAGCATTCAGTGCCATAGTCCACATTATACTAAGTTATTCCATAAAGGGGATATTTTTAAACAGTTCTTGTTAAATCTTAAAATCCAAGCCTATTGAATTTCAAACTACTATAAGATTTACTTACTGTTCCTTATTTGCAGAGTTTAAGAATTTTGAGTAAATGAAAGTAGTACCTTTGTAGGTACTACTCAGTCTCTCACTATGGTACCAATGATAGAATATATATTTATTTATTTTTTAAAATGTACTTTCAAATATATTGGAGGATACATTAGCATTCTTACACATGTCTGCACTGAAATAAATTTCACAAAGTTCAGTGTGACCTAGGTTAAGCATTCCAACTAATCTATTAAAACAATTCTCTTGATGTCAAAAACAGGATCAGGATATGTTTATTTAACTATTATTAAAAGTTACTGTACTTTTATATAAGATTTTGATACCTTAGATTCAACACACAGGGATTTGAGAACATTTTACACTCACTAAAATGGTATAAACTGAATAAATATATGCTCACTCCCCTTTTCATAATAATTAGGGATTGTACATATGAAATGAATCTTACATAGGTTTGTACAAGAAGCCTCTTGGTTTGTACCTAGCATTATTTTGTTTGCCATAAAAATATCTAATTTTGAGGTCTGATCTTTGCATCATAGAAAGATTCTGTTCTGTCCTGAGAATAGAAATACTTGAGACCGGTGTTCATCAAACAGCTCTTCATTTTTAAAGGCTAGGTAACACTGGCCGACGGATGCAAAACGTACGCAAAAAGGACACAGCGGATGAGCAAAATTTCAGGGGTGGCTCCATCCGTTGTTATCCACTCTCAAAAGTGCCCCAAATTTGCATAAACAGAATGGAAAACAATGGAAAGGAATGGACGTGGGGAGGATGTAGCAGGAATGTAAAGGGGATGTTCGTAGGAAGCCTAGCGGATGAAAGCGGATGGAAGCGGATGACACATCCGCAGGGCTTCCAGGGGAGAATAGCGAAGCGGCCGCATAGCAGAAGGGGTGGATGCATAGCAGATGACACGGATGCATCACAGACGTCTATAGGATGCATAGCGGATACATAGCGGATGCCTAGCGGATACCTAGCGGATGCAAAGCATTCACTGCGCATGCGGGGAAGATGAATTGCATCAGCTCCGCGGATATAAAAGTGTGCAAATCGCAAGCAGTCACCATTCAGAGGAGAGACCTGCTACCAGAGACATCTTGAGAGAACACTGTGGGGAAGAAGAGGAAGCCTCTGCCTACTCCTGCCAGCCCTGGCAAGAAGGACAGAACCACCATCCCGCCGCCTGGCACTGATTCTGAAGCTGCTGGTGCTTCTCCTGCTGGTGCTGCTGGTGCTTCTCCTGCTGCTGCTGCTGCTGCTGCTGCTGCTGGTGATGCTGCTGGTGCTCCTCCTGCTGCTGGTGGTGCTTCTCCTGCTGCTGCGGGTGCTTCTCCTGCTGCTGGTGGTGCTCCTCCTCCTGCTGCTGCTGTTGTTGCTGCTGCTGGTGCTGCTGCTGCTGGTGCTGCTGCTGTGATGGACCAGCCCCAAGGCCCCCAAAGCCCTGCTGTTGAAGGCTCTGAAGCCCCTGCCAGAGGGAGGAAGAGGCAAGGCAAGGAGAAGGGAGAGAGGAAACAGTACACTGTTTCCAAGGAGTATGAAGAGGAGGTGCTGGAATAGCTGAGGGAGAACAAGTACCTATGGAGGAAGGGCCACAGGCTCTATCACGACACCAAGAGAAAGCAGGCAGCTTGGAGAGAGAAGGCAGAGAGCCTGGACTACACTTCAGATGTCCTCCTGGGGTGGTGGAAGCACATGCACACCTGGTATGGGAAGCTGCACCTGAAGAAATCTGGCCAGGCCACTGTCAAGATCACTGACCGGGAGATGTACGTCATGGCCAGGTGCAGCTTCCTGGAGGGTGAGATCTGCCACCGAGGAGCAGCCCCTCTGTCAACCCTCTCCCTCAGACAGGCCACAGAGAGCCACTCCTCTTCCAGCCAGGAGACAGCTACCGTGTCCAAGCAGGTGTCTTTGGAGGGCCCCACGACAGAGACCCCACCAACAGCTGCACTCCCCATGCCAGCGGATGTGGAGGATCCCCTGTCTCAGATGGAGCAAGAAGAAGCAGCCACCAGAGACCAACCCACCCCCACCCCCAGCTCCACCTCCACAGAAAGCAGGCAGAGAGGCAGACTGGAGGGACAGAGCCACACTGTCCTCTTGGAGATCAGGGAAACAATCAAAGCCAGCAAAGATCTTCTCTCCCAGCTGGTCCACTTCGACATACCATCCTCGAACTGCAAGCCCTTCATCACGTATATGAGCGAGACCCTCATGGACATGCCTGAGGCCCAGTACCAGGTGATGAAGGAGAGGATCACAGCTCTTCTGCATCATCCTCCAGGCCCAGCTGAACCTGCTTCTACCCACTCTAGGCCTGCTCCTCCACCCCAGGCGATGTCACAGCCCTTCCACGGATTTCAACTGCCCCTCACCGATGAAGCCTACCACTACCAGGACTTCCCACAGCAGAGGTAGCCCTTCACAGTCCAGGCCCAGGTTCATCGCATGCCACAGATGCCACAGACATCACAGATGCCTCACCTGACCCAGATGCAGACCAGACAGCCCCACTACACTCCTCCTTTCTCCACCCCACAGCCAAACCCATCGTCAGAACATCTGTCCTCAGTGTTGGGCATCACATCCCAGGTACTTGATAAAAGGCCTCTCAACCTCATGGGACTGAGTCACCTCTCTGAGAGCTTCCTGCACACACCATTTCCTGTTGTACTCTCGGGGCCAGGCACCCCAATGGTGCCTCAGACCAGCACTCCAGCAACAGCCACCTCCACAGTCCCTGGCCCCTTTACATCTGAGACCATGGGCATGCCTCAGAGTGACTGAGA
This sequence comes from Laticauda colubrina, assembly GCA_015471245.1. Taxonomy (NCBI): domain Eukaryota; kingdom Metazoa; phylum Chordata; class Lepidosauria; order Squamata; family Elapidae; genus Laticauda; species Laticauda colubrina. The sequence continues at coordinate 48,820,422 of BLBF01000006.1, read as the reverse complement.
AGAGTGCCAGAGACTGAGTTGTTTCCTGTTCATTTTATCTTGGCTTAAGACACTTTACTTGGGTCATTTTGTTTTTTAATACAGGTTATCTCTGCTTCACACACTTGGTTCATTTTTTTTACTTAATAAAGGGTTGGGGAACACTTTGAAAAAAGGGTTAAGCCTTTGCATGCTTGTGGGATTGGTAAGGATAGCTGTGGTATGGATAGCTGTGAGATTGGTAAGGATAGCTGTGGGATTGGTAAGGATAGCTGTGGGATTGGTAAAGATAGTTGTGGGATAGATAAACCTCCAGTGCAAGCATAGTGGGACTGTGTGGTCCACCCTCCCAGCTGCCACACTTATGGCCCTTTATTATCAGTAACAATTTATTCATTGATCAACACATTTCAAAATAAACAAAACTCTTTATTAATGCCCTATTCATTGTTGGGCCACTCAACATACATGGCACAATCTTATCAATGTTATGAGACAGGTTCAAGGAAGCATCCATTAAGCATCTACCATCCTGTCTTGCCAGTCCTCTGCTCTAGCTGAGGAGTTGCACCAGTGTTTCAGGAGGTTGCACTGCTTCTTCCCTTCACTTGAAGCTCTGTTGGGGCCTTGCACATCCACAGTGTCTATCAGGTTTTCTCCTTGCCTCCATTCACCAGACTCCATGTCCCCATTGCCTTGTTGACGGTCCACAAGCCTGTTCTGCAACACTGGGTAGCGGGGGCGCATGAGATTGTGCAGGATGCAGCAAGCTTCCACGATGCTTCTCACAGTCTGTGGGCGATGCTGCATGGCTGTGAGAAGTACCTGGAACCTGTTGGCCAGGATGCCAAAGGCATTCTCCACCACCCATCTTGCCCTGGACAGCCTGTAGTTGAAGATCCACTCTTCACGGGTGAGGAATCTTGAAGTGTAGGGCTTCATGAGGTAGGTTCTGAGGGAGAATGCGTCATCACCAATGATGAAGTAGGGCACACCTTGTGTGTCATTGGGTAGGGGGTCTGGATCTGGAAAACCCATGATGAAGTTGCAGCCCATTCTTGAGGTCACTGGCGTTGTATATCTGGGCATCTGAAGCTGACCCGTTGCCTGAAGCATCGATGTACATGAACTTGTAGTCAGCATCAACCATGGCAAAGAGGATGATGCTGAAGAAGCCCTTGTAGTTGTAATAATTGGACCCTGAGTTGGCTGGAGCTTTGCAGGCCATGTGCTTCCCATCTATGGCTCCAACGGTGTGGGGGAAGTTCCACCTCTGATACCACTGCTCTGCAACTTTCCTCCAGCCTTCTTCAGTGGTGGGACACTGGAGGAGCTCCTCCACGTATTCTTCAATGATGGCCCGCACCACTTCTCTGACCACAATGCTGATGGTGTGTGGCAACCTCCAGGCATACTGCATGTTTCTGTATGTGGTTCCAGAGGCCAGGTGGTGCAGAGTCAGTGCCACCTTCAGTCCAGGGTCCAGTTTGGGATGGAAATTGGTGTTTGCCTTGGTCAACCTGGGTCTCAGATGCTCCACAACTTCGTCAAACATGGCTGGTGGCATCCTCATGAAGTGCTAGAATGCATGAGTGTCTTCAGTCCTCAGCTCCATCATCAGCTTGTCATAGAGTCCAAACTCCACTCTTCTTCCGATCCATCTTCGGACCCAGACAACTCTTGGACGTCTCTCCTTGCGTAGAAAAGGTGAAAAAGTCTTAAAAGGGCTTGGTTCTGGTGTTGAATGATGGCAGCTACCAAAAGGAGTGTGCGATGATCCATGGTGGAGATCAATGGATGATGTGGAAGAGCAAGAGCAAGGCTGAAGAGATCTGCTCACCATGGCTGCTGGACTGATCGTGAGATCCAGGTGATTTCCTCCCCCTTTTTATAGGAAATGTCGGTTTTCCGCTAGGTGACCTTCCACATACTCTAGACATCCTCCAGACATCCTAAATATCTGAGATACATCCCAGATACAAACGTTTTATCCGTTTTAATGCTTTATATCCGAGCTGCATCCACTTTCATCCTTTCTATGTCTGTGCTACTAACGCTGTGTGGACATTCTGTGTACCTTTCACTTCCTCCCTCTTTCCGCTTTCTGCTGGAGCAGATGTGAGTTGCGTGGATGCCCAGAGGATGCCGAGAGGATAAAGCGGACCTGTAACGGATGACAACGGACGTAGAACATTTGTTGCCCGTATGTGTCGCGGATTTAGATAGTATGCGGCGGAAAGTTCATCCGCTCAAAAAGTTTTGTGCAGCTCAAAACTTTTTGAGCAAATGAAAGGGCAGTAGATGGATGTTTGATGGATAGAGTGTATGAAAGACGTACGCAGTGAGTACACAACAGATGCATCCCGTTTTCCAATGGATGGCAAGCATTTTTCTCCGTTTTACATCCTCTTTGCATCCGTTGGTGCAGTGTGACATGGGCTTAACTAATTCAGTGACTTCATAACAGAACATTTCTGGAGCCACGGCAGCCCTTTTTATAGTGGCTGCTTGTGGCTTGCGGCCAATGACAGCTCTTTAAGTTTTCCCACTGTCAGGTGGCCCAATTGCAACAGTACTTTACTAACCAATCCTATTGCAGCCTGCTCGGCCAATCAGATTAAGGTATTTGGAGTATTCCAATTCTTATACACAACACCCCTCCCCTCTTGGTTTTGTCCAATGTGCATAACATAGTCACGCAAGTAGGTGGGGCTTTTGAGGGTCCTACTTGACCTGCGCAGCTCAGTCTCAGCATGGTCTTCCATCGGTTCGGTCAGGATCACCTTTTCTCTGTGTCTTCTCCATGGAACCTCCTGGACGGGTGAGTTTGCCTTGCCACTCCTGCCCGGGTCTCTCGGGCTGGTTGAGTTGGCTCTGCCACTCCCTCCTGTTCTGTCCGGGTTGGTCAAGCTGGCCTGGCTGCCTCCTTCCTGGAAGGCCTTGCCTCGCTTCCCTGCTGCCAGTTCTCTTCTCCGGAGGTTGTCTATGGGTAAGTGCTCTTTTTGTCTTACCAGGGTTCTAAATCGGTTTTGTGTTGTGCCTTTTGTCATGTTATTGGTGGCTCTTCTCTCCCTTTTTTGTTATTTTGTGTTTCCCCTGCCTCCTTGGTTGTTTTTGGATTGTTTGCTGAGGGTGGTATTTGCAGCAGTGCTTTGGATCTAGGTAGGTTAGTGTTGCATTCCAATGTCCTAGAGCGAAGCTGGTCGATGTATCGTTCCATGTTCTGCCATCGTCTAGTTCAAGTCAGTATGACCGGGGCCCTGTAATTTGTGTAATTGTGGCTGGAAGCCATATTGGGCCCCTGGTGAGATTTTTGGCATAGACTAGGTCTCCAGTCATAAAGGAGTGGTATTTACTTGAGGAGTCAGGGTTTTTTTCAGAGATGTAGGTGGGGTGTAATCTATCTAGGTAGGAATGCAATTTTCTGCCCATGAGGAGTTCTGCTGGGCTTTTGTTAGTGGTTGTGCTAGGGCTGATATGCTGAATTGTTAACAGTTTGTTTAGTCTATCTTTGATGTCCCCAGTGTCCAGTTTGTCTAGGGCTTCTTTTTTATAATGAACCATGCGTTCAGCTCGTCCATTTGAAGCCGGATGAGCTGGCGCTGTTAGGGCATGTTGGATGCTTTGTGCCGCTAGGTATTGCTCAAAAGCTAAGGCAGTATACTGGGGGCCATTGTCAGAGACTACTACATCTGGCAGTCCATGTGTTGCAAAGAGTTTGTTCAATTGTTTTATAACTGTTTCAGTAGTTGTGGACGCCATAAGAATAACCTCTAGCCAGTTTGAATAAGCGTCAACAATTATCAAATATGTATTCCCTTTCGTTGGCCCTGCAAAATCAATATGGAGTCTCGACCAGGGGCCTCTGGGAGTTTCCCATTCTAGGACTGGTGCAATGGCGTGTAGGTCTTGATTTCTGGCAGTCATGGCATGTTGACACCCATTTTTCAATGTCTTTGTCCAGCCCTGACCACCAGACGTAACTCCTGGCCAGGGCTTTCATTTTTACTATGCCCGGGTGTCCCTCGTGCAACATGCACAATACTTCCTCCTGCAATTTTTTGGGAATTACCACCCTGTTCCCCCCACAGTATATAACCCTTTTCCAGGGACAGTTCAGTCTGCTGGGTGTGAAAAGGTTTAAAAGTCTCGCCTCTATCCTCATCTGGCCAGCCCTTACCTACCCAATGCAGAATCCGAGTTGTCAGCAGTTCTTTCATGGTAGCTTTAGCGACGTCTGCTGCGGTTAGTGGCAGATTTGGCCATGTCTTGATCTGAAGGGTGGAGATGGTGGGAGCTGGGTCATCTTCTTTGTCGGGCAGAGGGGAACGGCTTAAGGCATCCTTGGGTGATGATTTTTCCTGGGTGATGTATGAGTGTGTAATTGTATGCAGCAAGGAATTCTGACCATCTCATCATCCTTGGCGATAGGATGTTCGAGGTTGGTTTTTCCCTGCCAGAATTCCAAGCAGTGGTTTGTGGTCTGTGATTACAGAAAATGTCCTACCATAGAGGTATTTGTGGAATCTTTTGACGCCTGCTATGATGGCGAGGGCTTCTCGGTCAAGTTGGCTGTAGTTCCTTTCAGATCTTGACAGTGTTTTAGAATAGAAGGTGATTGGTGCTTCTCTGCTGTCTGGTAGCTTGTAGCTCAGTTTGGCGTCGATTCCAAAAGGTGATGCATCACAGGTTACCATCAGTGGTAGGGTGTTGCTGCATTGTATTAAAATGGTGTTGGATGTTTATCAGGACTTAATGTTTTGGAATGCTGCTTGTTCTCGGTGGCCCCAATTCCAGACAGTTTTTTTTATCTAATAGCCAAAGTAATGGCTCTGCTACGGTTGCCTTTTGGGGCAGGAAGACATTGTAGAAGTTAATGAGACCTAAGAACGCCTGTAAGTCTGTTTTGTTCTTAGATCTGGGTGCGTCTTTAATTGCTTTTACTTTTTTTTCAGTGGAGTGTATCCCTTTCTCATCTGTAAGGTAGCCTAAGAATTTGACTTGATTGGTGGCTAGTTGACATTTGTCTTTTTTGACTTTAAGCCCTGCTTCCCTGAATCTTTGCAAGACTTCTCTCAGTCTGTCTTCTAATTGATGTTTGTTTTTCATAGACACTAATACATTGTCAAAATAGGGAACGACCCCTTTTAGTCCATTTAGAAGGTGCTCCATTAGGCTTTGGAAAACGCCTGGGGCAACGCTAATGCCAAATTGAAGTCTGTTGCATTTGAACACCCCTCTGTGCATGACTATAGTCTGTGCTTCTGCAGTTTCAGGGTCAATTGGCAGCTGTTGGTATGCTTGCACGAGATCAAGTTTTCGAAAAAATTTTCCTCCCCTTAATGAATGCAACAGATGTTGAACTACTGGAACAGGGTATGCACTTTGCTGGAGTACATGATTGAGGGTAGCCTTATAGTCACCACAGATGTGTACTGACCCATCTGGTTTGACAGGAGTCACGATGGGAGTTTCCCACCTGGCATGGTCGATTGGCTCTAACACACCTTGTGCGATGAGTTTGTTAAGCTGCTCATCTATTTTCGGTTTTAAGGCAAAAGGGACGCATCTGGCTTTGAGTCTGATGGGAGCTATCTTAGGGTCTAGGCTGAATGTTATTGAGGTCCCCTTGTACATGCCTAGGGTCCCGTTGAATACGTCCCAGAACTCTTTCAGCAGGCTCTCCTCCCAATCAGTCTCGGTGATGCTGTTGATTCCTGATTCCTGTCACTCTGATTCCCAAGGGCGCGAACCATTCGATTCCCAGCAGGCTAGGGCGATCACGGTCGACGATTGTCAGAGGAAGTACTTCAGCGTGGTTTTTGAATTTTATTAAGAAATGTCCAAGACCCACTACCGGGATTCTGTCTCCCTGGTAATCTTTGAGTATTAGGCTTTGCTGTTCCAGTTCTCTTCACTTAATGTCTGGTATCAGATTTCTGATGGTGTTCCATGATACCATTGACAGGTATGATCCGGAGTCTACTTCCATTTCACAGGACTTTCCTTTGATTTTTACATTTATTCGGACCTTTTTTGCATTTGCTGCCCTGGCAATTCCTATGATTATTGTTTGGTGTGTTTCTTCTTTGTCATTCATTCGCCGGCTTCTGTTCTCTTGGTTCCAACAGCTTCTGGCTTGTCTATCTCTGTTTCTGGGGGGGGGAGGGGTGCTGCCACGTCTTTTTGGACTATAGCTCTTTTTGTTCCGGCAGACCCTTGCAATGTGCCCCCGTTTCTCACAAAATCTGCAAATGGCATCCAGGAATCTGCATTCAGAACATGGGTGGTCCCCTCCTCATCCAGCACACTGGAATTCTCACCTCCTCCCTCTTTTTTCCCACCGATTCCTTTCCAACTGAAGCCTGAAGCCTCTTCATTGTCATCATTGGTGTCACTCAGGGAGTCGAGGTCTTCATGGTGGGCAGTCACGGAGGTTTGTTTTTGTGTTCCCTCTCCCTTCTTCTCTCGAGCTTGGTTCTGTGGTTCTGGATTTGTTGAGTTTATTTGGCACATGGTGACTGCGGATTTCTTGGCCGCTTCAGCAGCGGTGGCTTCTGCGATGGCCTCAGCCACTGTGATATTCGGTCTGTTTAGTAGCTTGCTTTGGAGTGTAGCATCCTTCAATCTGAGGACCACATGGTCTCTCATGGCTTCGTCCATGTTGAGAAACTTGCAGGCTCCTCCAATATCTCTTAGGGCTGCTACGAAATCTCCGATGCTCTCATCTTCTCATTGATCTCACTTGTAGAATTCATGTCTTCTAATAAGATTGGAGACCATAGGCACATAATGGGCTCGTATCATTCAGTTTAAATCTGGCCATGCCATTTGTTTTACGTCCCATGGTTTGTCTAACGCTTTGGCCATCTTGAAGATGGTAAAACCACAGTGTGTGGGGAATACGGCTCTCTTCCTCTGGTCGGTTATTCCTTGTAGCTCATTGCTTTCGAGAAACTTCAAGAAGCGGTCAGTGTATGACTCCCAATCTTCTTTAGCTGGGTTGAACAGTGCGGGTGGCGCATTGTTACTGACCATTTGGTTGCTCAGTTCTTGTTGCCGCGTGCTTCGGTCTTGCTCTTCTAAAACGATCCCATCCTCGACGCCAGGGTTCTGTCCTGAGAATAAAAGTACTAGAGACCAGTGTTCATCAAACAGCTCTTTATTCTTAAGTAATTCAGTGACTTCGTAACAGAACATTGCCGGAGCCGTGACAGCCCTTTTTATAGTGGCTGCTCGTGGCTTGCAGTCAATGACAGCTCTTTAAGTTTTCCCACCATTAGGCGGGCCAATTGCAATGGTACTTTACTAACCAATCCTATTGTGGCCTGCTCAGCCAATCAGATTAAGGTATTTTGAGTATTCCAATTCTTATACACAACAGATTCTACTATAAAGCACAAGCAACATAATGATAATGCTACATGATATTTATATAGTGATACAACAGCTGCTATCAATTCTGACTCTATAACATAGCATTAGTACTTTGATGGTGAGCCGATGGCAAGCGTACCACAGGTGGCATGCAGAACCATTTGTGCCGGCACGCGAGCTGCAGGCAAACTTACCTCACTGGGCATGTGCATCCTCACAGATGATTTTTGGCTAGTTTGAGGTCTTTTTCGTCCTCCAAAAGGCTTAAGGAAGGCTTCTGCAGGCTTTGCAGGCCAAAAACTAGCCCTATTTCATCACTTCCTGTTTTTCCAAAAAAACCAGAAGTGATGATACAGGGCTAGTTTTCAGCCTGCAAAGCCTGCAGAAGCCTTCCTTAAGCCTTTGGGAGGCCAAAAAAGGCCTCAAATCACCCAAAAATCAACTGTGAGGTACAGTGCAGGTAAGGAGGCAGCAGGGGTAGGTGGGTGGGTATTATATGCCCTTGCATAGGGGGTGTGGGGTGATGCGCATTGTTTTCTGGGTGCTGGCAAATGAGTGTGTGCATGCAAGCGCACATACAATTTTTGGCACAGGAGCCCAAAAAGGTTAGCCATAGCACTACTATATCATTATCATGAAAATGGTAATAATAATTTAAGGGAGCATTGTAACTGGCAAGTACCATAACCATTAAAGTGTCACCTGAGGACCAGATTGCCTATTGATTAAGCATCTGTAGAAACTGCACATAATGAATTAAAATTCATGTTTAAATAATCTCCTTAAAAGTCAATTCTGAAGGCTACAGCTCCTTTACAATAAAAAGAAAGGAGTGTTCATAGAAGTATTCATAGATCATGATTAAATGGTAGCTTTTGATTTACTGGAATAAAAAATTGTAAACAGAGAAAGAGAGACAATTCTGAGGGAATGAACATATAGATAATAATGATAATTGTAGTTCAGCTATAGTTGTAGTTTTATAGTTATTACAGTTATAAGTATAATTAGGCAGAGAAGGGAGAGGGAGAGAGGGAAAAGTAGGATGACGAGGAGAAGGAGGAGGAGGAGGAGAGGAAGAAGAAGAAGAAGAAGAAGAAGAAGAAGAAGAAGAAGAAGAAGA
>BLBF01000006.1:48793732-48811933 GCA_015471245.1 Laticauda colubrina | reverse complement strand
GAAGAAGAAGAAGAAGAAGAAGAAGAAGAAGAAGAAGAAGAAGAAGATATGAAGGATGGTGAGGAGGATATATAGCTGTGGCAAAATTATTTTTTTATCACTGAGAATGCTTCATCTGTAGAGTATTTGAAAATATTATTTCAACTTTCAACTATGTATTTTATATCTAGAAGAGAGGTAAAGAAATCCCTACACATTTTTTAAAATTGCTAGTTACTGTTATCTATTAGGGACAGTACTCATTTCCATTTCAAAGCCATTGAACCGACTGTCTGAAGATATTTCTGTGGTCAAGTGGCAAGCATGATGTCATAGAATATTGTTACCTTCCCACTGAATTGGTACCTATTTATCTACATTCCAGCTGACAAGCCCACCTTCTTAACCGCTGAGCAACTGTGCCTCCTGAGGGCTACTAGTATTCTCTTACAAATATCTGGAGAAAAATTAGATAGCAAACAAAAGAGTTTTCAGCATTTCTGCTCTCATTTGTAGCTATCCAGATATTTTCATCACCTGCCTGGTAATCAACCATTTAAGATAGCATAATAAAAAAACAGCAATGGCAGGGATGCTCTTGATTATTATAGTAAAGTAGAATAATGGGATTTTGAAGTTTAATACCCTTTGCAGGCATACTGTATGTCTTTCCTTCTGCTTTATCCCTAGAAACAATACATCCAATAAATACATGCTTTGGTGAGTTGATTTGACTCTGTAATATATATTCTCATTATTATTTCACATGCACATGCTTTCACAAACTAACAAAAAAATATAAGTAAATAAATGAGAATCAAGTGTCAGAAATCTTTGGATATCACTGAGCCCAATACGTTTAAATTAAATTCTATGACATGTATTTTAATAGTATGATTTAATCTTAATTTTAAAAAAGAACCCATACTTTCAGGTATAAAAATTGAATATAAATCATAGTCAATGTTTTTCAAATCAATGTTGGATACATACAATTTTGAGATTTCTTTTTTCATCAAACTCTGCTGCAATTAAGTTCAATATAAGTTATAGAATAAAGATTTATTTTTGAATGCAAATTTATCGGTATGATACAGAGATTAAGGCCCTGTCACACTGGCTGATGGATGCAAAACGTTTGTAAAAAGGACACAGCGGACAAGAAAAATATTCCATCCATTGTTATCCGCTCTCAAAAGTGCCCTGAATTTGCATAACCAGAGCGGACAACACGGAAAGGAATGGACGGGAGGAGGACGTAGGGCGGATGGAAAGCAGATGCTCCACGGAAGCCTAGAGGATGGAAGTGGATGGGAGCGGATGGCACATCCACAATGCTTCCGGGGGAGCGCAGCAAAGCGGACGCGGAACGGAAAGAGTGGATGCAGAGTGGATGCCAAGCGGATGAAGCGGATGCCTAGCGTTCACTGCGCATTCAGGGAGGATGCATTGCATCATCCCCATGGATATAAAGGGAAGCAGCACCCAAGCAGGTCACCATTCAGAGGAAAGACCTGCTTCCAGACACACCTTGCCGGCCAGCCAGCCGGCCAGCCAGCAACCCAACAACTATGGGGAAGAAATGGAAGCCTCTGCCATCTGCTGCTAGCCCTGGCAAGAGGGACAGGGCCACCCTCCCACCCCCTGTCCCTGACTCTGCTTCTGCTGGGGCTTCTGCTGCCTGGGCTCGATCTTCTGGTGCTGGGGCTTCTGCTGATGCTGCTTCTGGAGGTGGTGCTTCTACTGGTGCTGACTCTGCTGGCACTGGTCCTGGTGCTGGTGCTCCTGCCAGTGCTTACTCTGCTGGCGCTGCTCCTCGTCCTGCTGGTGCTTACTCTGCTGGCGCTGCTCCTCGTCCTGCTGGTCCTGCTGGTCCTGCTGGTGCTCCTGGTCCTACTGGTCCTGCTGGTGCTCCTGGTCCTGGTCCTGGTCCTGGTCTTGCTGGTGCTGCTGGTGCTGCTGGTGCTGCTGGTGCTTCTGCTGCTGGTGGTCCTGCTGGTCCTGCTTTTGCTGCTACTGTTGTTGTTGCTGCTGGTGGTGGTGGTGGTGTGGAGGAGCAGCCCCTACAACCTCGAAGCCCCTCTGATGAGGGCCCATATGGCCCTGCCAAAGGGAGGAAGAGGCAGACGCGAAACCGGGAGAGGAGGCAATACAACATAGAAGAAGAACATGAGGAGGAGCTGCTGGAGTGGCTGAGGGAGAACGAGTATCTTTGGCAGAAGGGATACAGGCTCTATCGAGACACCAAAAGGAAGCAGGCTGTTTGGAGAGAAAAGGCGGAGAGCCTGGGCTACAATTCAGAGGTGCTCCTCAGCTGGTGGAAGCACATGCACACCTGGTATGGGAAGCTGCACCTCAAGAAATCTGGCCAGCCCACAGTCAAGCTGACGGACAGAGAGACCTACATGATGGCCAAGTGCAGCTTCTAGGAGGGTGAGATCCGCCACCGAGGAGCAGCCCCTCTCACAACCCTCTCTCTCTGGCAGCCTGCTGAGAGCCAGTCCTCTTCTGGCAAAGAGTCAGCTCCTGTGTCCAGGCAGGTATCTGTGGAGCGTGCCACGACTGAAACCCCCCCGACAGCTGCACTAACCGTGATGGAGCACATGGAGGACCCCCTGACGCAGTGGGAGAAAGGAGATGGCACTTCCACCACAGCCCAACCCGCATCCACCCCCAGCTCCACCTCCACAGAAAGGCAGAGAGGCAGACCGGAGGGGCAGAGCCACACTGTCCTGCTGGAGAAAAGAGACACCATCAGGAGCAGCGTAGATCTCCTCTCTCAGCTGGTACACACCGACATACCATCCTCCAACCGCAAGCCCTTCCTCACCTATGTCAACCAGACCCTCATGAACATGTCGGAACCTCAGTACCAGGTGGTGAAGGACAGGATCACCGATCTTCTTAACAACCCTCCAGACCAAGATGAACCTGCTCCCACCCAGTCCAGGCCTGCTCCTCCACCCCAGGTGATGTCACTGCCCTTCCAAGGCTTTCCACAGGCCCTACCCTACCAAGGCTATGGCTACCAGGAGGTCCAGCAGCACAGGCATCCCTGCCCAGTCCAGGCACAGGTACATCGGACGCCACCAGTGCCACTGATGTCACCGATGCCACCCACGCCACCAATGCCACCCACGCCACAGATGCCACCCATGTCACAGATGCCACCAATGCCAGTCCTCACCCAGCTGCAGACCAGACAGCCCCACAACACTGCTCCTTCCTCCACCCCACAGCCAAGCCTGGCCTCAGTACATCTGTCATCGGTATTGGGGCTGACACCCCATGTCATGGAGGAAGGGGCTCTCAACATCACAGGGCTGAGCCAGCTGTCTGAGAGCTTCCTCAACACACCGTCCCCTGTTGTCCTCTCGGGGCCAGGCACCCCAGTGGCACTTCAGACCAGCACTCCAGCAGCAGCCACCTCCACAGCACCTGGAACCTTCACCCCTGAGACTGGGCATGCTTCCGAGTTACCAATAAGAGTGCCAGAGAATGGGTGGCTACCTGTTGACTTTATTTTTGCTTTGGACACTTGACTTGGGTCATTTTTCTTTTACAGCTTGTTATTAATAAAGATTATCTTTGCTTCACACACTTGCTTCATTTATTTTTGTCAATAAAGTCTTGGTGGAAACTTTTAGAAATGGTTTAAGCCTTTGCATGCTTGTGGGATGGGTAAGGATAGCAGTGGGATGGGCAGGGATACCTTTGGGATTGGTAATAGCTGTGGGATGGGCAGGGATACCTTTAGGATGGGTAATAGCTGTGGGATGGGCAGGGATACCTTTGGAATGGGTAATAGCTGTGGGATAGATAAACCTCCAGTGCAAGCATAGTGGGACTCTATGGTCCACCCTCCCAGGTGCCACACTTATGGCCCTTTATTATCAATAATAATGTAATCAATAATCCACACATGTCAACATAAACACAACTCTTTATTAAATGTTAATTGTAGGCCAACCCAACATACATGGCCCAATCTCATCCGTGTGATGAGACAGGCTGAAGGAAGCATCCATTAATCATCTATCATCCTGTCTTGCCACTCCACTGCTCCAGCTGGGGAGTTGCACCAGTGTCACAGGAGGTTGCACTGCTTCTTTCCTTCGCATGAAGCTCTGTTGGGGCCTTGCACATCCTTAGTGTCGATGAGGTTTTGTCCTTGCCTCCATTCCCCAGGCTCCATGTCCCCATTGCCTTGTTGACAGTCCACCAGCCTGTTCTGCAACACTGGGTAGCGGGTGTACATGAGATTGTACAGGATGCAACAAGCTTCCATGATCCTCCTCACAGTCTCTGGGTGATGCTGCATGGTGGTGAGAAGTACCTGGAACCTGTTGGCCAGGATGCCAAAGGCATTCTCCACCACCCGCCTTGCCCTGGACAGCCTGTAGTTCAAGATCCTCTCTTCACGGGTGAGGAGTCTGGAAGTGTAGGGCTTCATAAGGTAGGTTCTGAGGGAGAAGGCGTCAAATCCCACGATGAAGTAGGGCACATCTAGCGTGTCATTGGGCAGGGGGTCTGGATCTGGGAAGCCCATGATGAGGTTGTGTTCCAGCCCCTCCTTGAGGTCACTGGCGTTGTATACCTGGGCATCTGAAGATGAGCCATTGCCTGAAGCATCGATGTACATGAACTTGTAGTCAGCATCGACCATGGCGAAGAGGATGATGCTGAAGAAGCCCTTGTAGTTGAAATAAGTGGACCTTGACTTGGCTGGAGCTTTGCAGGCCACGTGCTTCCCATCTATGGCTCCAATGGTGTGGGGGAAGTTCCACCTCTGATACGACTGCTCTGCAACTTTCTTCCAGCCTTCTTCAGTGGAGGGGGACTGGAGTAGCTCCTCCAGTTATTCTTCGATGATGGCCTGCACCACTTCTCTGACCACAATGCTGTTGGTGTTGTGTGTCACCCTCCAGCCATACTGCATGCTCCTGTACGTGGTCCCTGAGGCCAGGTGGCGCAGAGTCAGTGCTACCTTGAGCCCAGGGTCCAGGCTGGGCTGGAAGTTGGTGTTTCCCTTTGTCAACCTGGTCTCAGCAGCTCCACAACTTCGTCAAACATGGCTGGCGGCATCCTCATGAAGTTCTGGAATGCCCGAGTGTCTTCGTTCCTCAGCTCCACCATCAGCTTGTTGTACAGCCCGTACTCTGCTCTTCTTCCGATCCATCTTCGGACACAGACGCTTCTTGGATGCCTCCTTTTCTTCCCGTAGAACAGTTGGAAGAGCCTGGAGATGGCTCGCACTGTTGCAGAACGATGGTGGCTACCAAAAGGAGTGTGTTACGATCCATGGTGGACATCAATGGATGCTGTGGAAGAGCAAGAGGCAGATGAAGGCTGCAGAGATCTGCACAGCAGGGCTGCTGGACTGAAAGTGAGATCCAGGTGAGTTCCTCCCCCTTTTTATAGGCAATATAGGTTTTCCATTTTGTGTCCTTTTGCATCCTCTAGGCATCCTCTAGACATCCTTAATATCCAAGATAGGTCCCCTTTGTGAACGTTTTTTCCATTTTAAATGCTTTGTATGCAAGCTGCATCTGCTTTCATCCTTTCTCCGTCCGTGCTACTAACGCTTTGGGTCCATTTCACGTCCGTTTCGCTTCCTCCCTGTGTCTGTTTTCCGCTGGAGCGGATTTGAGTTGCACGGATGCACAGCGGATGCCTAGTGGATATAGCGGACGTGTAACGGATGACAACGGATGTAGAATGGATGTTCCCCGTATGTGTTGTGGATGCAGGACAGACCCGTTTGATACATTTTCTGCTCAAAAAGTTTTGAGCAGCTCAAAACTTTTTCAGCAGATGGAACCTCAGTCGACGGATGCTGGACAGATAGAGAGGATGAAAAACAGAGGCAGTGAGTACAGAACAGATGAATCGCGTTAACCAACGGATGGCAAGTGTTTCTCTCCGTTTTACATCCTCTTTCCATCCTTTGGTGCAGTGTGACATGGGCTTTAGAGCTCAGGACTATGAAGAGATACATGCTATACGTGAAGTTATAACATCCCTTAAATACAAATTCATCACGTGAAAGTATTTCTTGATCCAATATCATCCTTTGACATCTTTTTCAAGGAGAGGCCCTTTATCACCTTAAGTGAGTGGTCTTCAGACTTAACATACCCAAGAAATTCTTTCCCATGTGAAAAATCAGTTAATAAAAATATTTTTGCAATATATGTTTCTTGAACAAAATGTTACAATTAATGTTGACAGAATACACTGATAGAATATAAACAGAAATTGTTATGTGAAATGCCTAGAGATGGTTACAGAATCTAAAGTTCCAGGGTTCACAGTTTGAATACTGCAGCCTTAGGCTATTGTACTAGTTCTACTTCAATATGAAAATAGGTATTGTTACATGTGCATGACTGAGGTGAGTTATTTCAAAGGACAACTGAAGCAATCCAACAATTGCTGCTGGCCAAAATACCACAATACAAATAATAATGGGCACTTTTGGGTTGAAAGCCCCATGTCTCTATTTGATATATCTTTGCGGTGTAGCTTGTATTAGTTAATTTACCACATTACAATTTTCAGTTTTCAATGAAGGAATATTTGTAGGCAAGGATAATGTTTAATATCAATAATTAATTTGTCTTCTTTCACAGTGAGATTTTTGTTGTCTAACTCTTCAGTCACTCTTTGTCAATGAATTAGGGTTTGCATTCCTCTTTATATAAATTCAAATTGAGTTCAGTACCTTTAGAGTTTTTCAAGGAGTTTTTATGCTGATAATTGTAGGGTTTAAAAATATTTTAAGGCAGCCAGAAACATTTGCAAATGGATGGCATAAGCAAGTAAACACATTTTTATGCATCTTGAATAAATATATTCCAAAATGTACATTTGCAAATTTTGAGTGGTGAAATATTTGAAACAAGCTTTAGTATATGTATGCTGACATCTGAAAACAGTTTGCAGCAAAACCCGTCCTATCCTTAGGCAGAATAAAACAAGTGCATCAAATGCAGTTATCATTCTCTCTCCTTTCTTTGAGAAACTTCTTGTTATTCTCCTCTTTTGGACAGTAGAGTCTCTGCAGCATTTCATATATACTTCAAAAAGGGTGTTCCAGAATGAGTGAGATTTAAGCATTGTTCATTGTTTTGATTTGGTCCTGTTTTAAACAACCTTTCTTTTACCTTTTTAAATAGAAATTGTTTATTAAAATACCAAAATATTGAATTCATTGTTGTTGTTGTTGTTATTGTTGTTCTGAAAACTTGAATGCAATGATCAAAACTCATGTCTATGGAGATTCTCAGGCATCCAGGTAATGGTTATCTCAAAGAGGCTTTTTTCTCAAGACGAAACTGGATTTTCTGTTTTTTTTTCAAGAAGCTTGTTCAAGTTCTGTATGGCTTCCATTTCCCACCATCCAGTCAGAGATGACTTCTTGAATGAGAATGAAGAAAAAAAATCAGAATGTCTAGTTGCCTCTTGAGAAAAAAAATCACCTTTGAGATGATCAAATCTCATATTTAGAAGGGATCATTTAGAGAGAATGTATATTTATATTTAGTATAACCAAACAAGAATGTCTATTTTTATAATGGTTGTTCTTCTTTTTAACATACCATGAACTAGATGAATCACAGCTCTATAATTAAGCTATTGAAAAAAATATATAAATGGATCTATCAGAGATGCCTCAATACTGTCAGTAACACAAATTATCTCTTAAGTAACTGCTGAAAAAGTTGAAAAGATAATATAATAAGCACAGTATGGGCCCATCCATGCTAAATGTCATGCTGAACTAAAATGAAAATGAAACATCTGTAGAGCATCTACTTGCATTGGTAGTTAAGTTGGATGACAAAGCAACATTTTATTTATCTTTATAACAGCAGTTGTAGTCAATAGTATTCATTAGCTTCTATAATTTAAATCAATATTATATAAATGTGAAAATACATTGGAAAAGGGTAGAGTCAACATTTATTAATGGCAAAGTAAATGTATGTATTATTGTTTATTTTATTCAAAATATTTATGTAGCTGTCGATCTTTTAACCAACTCTGGGCAATTCTCAACTAACTGATGTAGCAAGAAAGTGAAAGAAATTGTGTTTAAAAATTCACATTGGCAAAATGACTAAAATAAATTTAGTCATTAAATATTGCTTTCTGTTCAGAAAGCCATTTCTTCAAAGTCATATCTTTGTCTAACATCCTTTGTCTAACAAACACACATACATTTATCCCATCTTCATTTTAGCTGGTGTCATTTCATTTTTGTATATTTTCCTGCTTTTTTAATCTATGAGCAAAGCCTTCCTTCACAAAGCCTACTTTAAAAAATACTTCATATACTTAATAGCAGAAGAGAAAAGTGCTATTATAAATCATAATTAAAATGTTTTCCATCCTGAGTGATAGCTGAGAACATGTATATAGCTTATATGAGTGATAAATCAAAGATACAAGAACAAAACAAAACATTTATTTGTGGAAATAAATCCATTCATTCTTTATACAAGAATCTTCATGCCATATGCTGCTGGAATAAATTCACCAGTTTCTATCAAACTGCCTTGGCACCATGAAATATAATAGCACACATTGTTTTCAGAGTAAGAACTCTGTTTAAGTGAAACTTCTTTCTTATAAAATAGAACATTTATTATAATGTTTCAAAAAAAGTAACAACAAGGATTTAAGGAAAAAAATAAAATGTAGTTTGTAATCATTTTGCTTACAAAACACAAGAGTAGAATGGCAATTATGTTTGGAAGCTATATACTTCAGCATTAGAATATGTCAAATATTTATAGCTACTATTATCAGGTATGTGTCCGCTCACCATTGCTGAAAACACAGCATTATCATGCAATTAATAGCATTCTCCAACTGGTGTGTGTTGGTACTTCTAATAACTTAGAAAATGTTGTAGTTTCAAAAGGGACTGTTTTCTATTTAAAATTGATTGTGAAAGATAATACTCAGGATCTGTCTAAATATGGTCTTTATAACTAAATATGAATGGCTATCATGTTCTCTTTCCTGTCCATAATTCCACTAAATAGTAATAATAGTAATAAATATATTTATTAAATATGAAAATGTATTTGAAGAATGATCATGTTCAATGTTATTTAAAATAAATACATATTTCTTTGTTCACTCTATTAATTTGTACAAACAAGCAACCAACAATGCACAATCTAGAACTTTGGATCTATTAATAGTAGGTTCCCAATCTAAAAAAAAAAATCAGCTTTACTACTTACTATTTTACTAAAATATTTTGAATGACATTCAGTGCTGTATTCCAGAAATTAACCTGAGACCTCCTAAAATATTACACATTTTCAAGTATTATATTATGATCTATATCTGATTTGCTTTAAAATTAAACAAAATAGCTCAAATTTTGTATAATAAGGATTTAATTAGGATTTTCATGTTTTATAATTTTATTAGTATTTCCTAAACGCTCTTGTTCCCAGACCTAGAAAAGCCTCAGGCTTATTTCTTTCTTATTTCTAATATCACTGCGCACTTGAGACTCCCTTCTGCTTCTCTACAATATTATTCTGAAATTCCAGGAGAAAGGATCTTAGAAAAAGCACTGGAAATTTAATGAATGCATAGCCAACATTTTTGGAGTTAGATCAATTTTTATAATTTGATTTCTTCAATCTATGTTTGAAGAGAATATGCTAGAGTATAGTTTAAATAAATTTATTTCTAGACAATTAAGTCTGTGTTTTAATAAGTTATAGTTTAGTTTTCTGCAGTTGGATTGGCAACATCTGTTTAGCATTGTCTATGACATTATTGTAAAAGTGCTTGGAAATATTTTTTTCTTTGTGTCTGTCATTACTCTGCTAGTATTTGTAATATTTGTATATATTTTTTAAAAAGAAAAATTCTGTGTTTGCAAAGATAAACTGCACTATGTATATCTCTGGTTTAAAAGAAATACATATATTTGTTTAAGCAACTATGCTGTTGGTTTCATGAATTTATTTCTTGTGTGTTTATTACTTGTGTGTTTATTACTGTGCTGAGAAAAATAAAATAGAATAAACTTCTATTAAAGTAAAAAAAAAAAAAAGAAATAGCCAGAAACAGATAGAAAACAACTTTTGTTGTTTCAGTTATTCTTCTAATGCTTTTATTTTAAGATGTTGCAGAATGTAAAATAAAAAAAAAACAAATAAAATTAGACTCAAATTATTTTGTCTATATTCCATTTAG
Organism: Laticauda colubrina; assembly: GCA_015471245.1. NCBI lineage: Eukaryota > Metazoa > Chordata > Lepidosauria > Squamata > Elapidae > Laticauda > Laticauda colubrina. The sequence continues at coordinate 48,801,724 of BLBF01000006.1, read as the reverse complement.
CTTATACAGTACTAAAAAGATGATATCATAGTCCAGGCTACTAAAAAAATTGAGAATTTCCTACTTAAATTCTCTTGGTTAGGAAATTTTTGACTGTGGAAATTGCTTCCTTGTTTAAGCCCATGTCCCACTGGCCAACGGATGCAAAAAGGACACAGCGGACGAGCAAAATGTTCCATCCATTGTTATCTGCTCTTAAAAGGGGCAAAAATTTGCATAACCGGAGCGGATAACACGGATGCGGGGAGGACGCAGGGCGGATGCAAAGCGGATGCGGAACGGAAGCCTAGCGGATGGAAGCAGATGAGAGCGGATGGAGCAACCGCAGGGCTTCCGGGGGGCCTCAGCGAAGTGGACGCAGAACGGATACAGCGGATGCAGAACGGACGCCGAACGGACGCCGAACGGATGAAGCGGATGCACAGCGGATGCAGAGCGGATAAAACGGATGCACAGCGGAAGCCTAGCGGATGCACAGCGGAAGCGGAACGGATGCCGAGCATTAATTGAGCATGCGGGGGGGGGGAGTATTATGTAAGCCCCCGGATATAAAGGGAAGCAGCTCGCACGTGGCCAGCATTCCGAGGAAAGACCTGCTCCTGGACACTTTGAGTTCCTTGCCTGCCCTGCCAGCCTGCCTTCCAGCCAGCCTTGGTGCCTGCCTGCCTGCCTTGGCTTCCTGCCAGGCTTTCTGCCAGCCTTCCTGCCAGCCTTGGTGCCTGCCAGCCTCCCTGCCAGCCAGCAACCCCACAACCATGGGGAGGAAGCGAAAGCCTCAGCAACCTGCCGCCATCCCTGGCAAGAGGGACAGGGCCAACCTCCCGCCCCCTACCCCTGACTCTACTTCTGCTGGGGCTTCTGCTGAAGCTGCTCTTGGCGGTATTGCTTCTGCTGGTGCTGGGGCTTCTGCTGGTGCTTACTCTGTTGAAGCTGCTCCTGGTCTTGCTGGTCCTGCTCAACCTGCTCATGCTCCTGGACTTGCTCATCCTGCTCGTCCTGCTCATGCTCCTGGTCCTGCTCGTGCTCCTGAACTTGCTGGCCCTGCTGGTGCTTAATCTACTGCTGCTGATCCTGGTCCTGCTGGTCATGCTGCTGCTGCTGATCCTGCTGCCGCTGCTGCTGCTGATGATCATGATGATCCTGCTGCCACTGCTGCTGCTGATGATCATGATGATCCTGTTGCTGCTGCTGATGATGATGATCATGATTATGATCCTGCTGGTGAGGATGATGATGATGATGATGATTCTGCTGGTGCTGCTGCTGCTGCTGGTGGTGTGGAGAAGCAGCCCCTACTACCTGGGAGCCCCTCTGATGAGGGCCCATCTGGTCCAGCCAAAGGGAGGAAGAGGCGTATGCTACAACGGGAGAGGAGGCAATACTATATTGAGGAGGCGCACGAGGATGAGGTGCTGGAGTGGCTGAGAGAGAATGAGTATCAGTGGCGGAAGGGACACCGGCTGTACAGGGACACCAAGCGGAAGCAGGCCGCTTGGAGAGAGAGGGCAGAGAGTATGGGTTACACTTCGGAGGTGCTCCTCAGCTGGTGGAAGTACATGCACACCTGGTACGGGAAGCTGCACCTGAAGAAATCTAGCCAGGCCACTGTGAAGCTGACAGACAGAGAGACCTACGTCATGGCCAGGTGCAGCTTCCTGGAGGGTGAGGTCCACCACCGAGGAGCACCAGCAGCCCCTCTCACGACCCTCTCTCACCGGCAGCCTGCTCAGAGCCAGTCCTCTTCCAGCCGAGAGTCAGTCCCATCCACACCAGCATAGATCTCCTCTCTCAGCTGGTCCACACCGACTCCTAATCCTCCAACCGCAAGCCCTTCCTCAGCTATGTCAACCAGACCCTCAAGGAAATGGTGGATCCACAGTACCAGCTGGTGAAGGACTGGATCATCAAGCTGCTTCACAACCCTCCAGACCCAGAGGAACCTGCTCCCACCCAGTCCAGGTCTGCTCCTTCACCCCAGGTGATATCCCTCCCATTCCAAGGCTTCCCACAGGCCCTCACCTACCAGGGCTACAGCTACCAGGAGGTTCAGCAGCATAGGCAGCAGCCCTTCCCAGTCCAGGCACAAAGTCATCAGGCGACACCGTTGCCACCTGTTTCACTGATGCCACCGATGCCACCCATGCCAATGATGCCACCGATGACAGCGATGCTATCCACGCCAATGATGCTACCCATGCCACAGATGCCACCCACGCCAGTCCTCACCCAGCTGCAGATCAGACAGCCCCACTACACTACTCCTTCCTCCACCCCACGGCCAAGCCCGGCCTCAGTACATCTGTCATCAGGACTGGGGCTGACACCCCATGGCACGGAGGAAGGATCTCTCAGCATCACGGGGCTGAGCCAGCTGTCCAAGAACTTTCTCAACACACCGTCCCCTGTTGTCCTCTCGAGGCCAGGCACTCCAGCACCACCTACCACCACAGTACCTGGACCCTTCACTCCTGAGATTGGGCACACCTCCGAGTGACCAAGTAGAGTGCCAGAGACTTTATTTGGACACTTGACTTGGGTCATTTTTTTTTCACTGCTTGTTGTTCAATAAAGTTTATCTTTGATTCACACACTTGCTTCATTTGTTTTTTTTAAAAACGTCTTGGTGGAAACTTTTAGAATTGGCTTAAGCCTTTGCATGCTTGTGGGATGGGTTAAGATAGCAGTGGGGTGGGCAGGGATACCTGTGGATTGAGCAGGGATACCTTTGGGATGGCTAATAGCTGTGGGATAGATAAACCTCCAGTGCAAGCATAGTAGGACTGTATGGTCTACTCTCCCAGGTGCCACACCTAGGGCACTTTTTTATCAATAACAATGTAAGCATTGATCCACACATTTGAACACAAACACAACTCTTTATTAAACGCCCTGTTCATTGTAGGCCCACCCAACATACATGGCCCAATCTCATCCGTGTGATGAGACAGGCTGAAGAAAGCATCCATTAAGCATCTATCATCCTGTCTTGCCACTCCACCGCTCCAGCTGGGGAGTTGCACCAGTGTTTCAGGAGGTTGCGCTGCTTCTTCCCTTCCCGTGAGGCTCTGTTGGGGCCTTGCACATCCTGAGTGTCGATCAGGTTTCGCCCTTGCCTCCATTCCCCAGGCTCCATGTCCCCATTGCCTTGTTGACGGTCCACCAGCCTGTTCTGCAAGACTGGGTAGCAGGTGCGCATGAGATTGTGCAGGATGCAGCAAGCTTCCATGATCCTCCTCACGGTCTCTGGGCAATGCTGCATGGTGGTGAGAAGTACCTGGAACCTGTTGGCCAGGATGCCAAAGGCGTTCTTCACCACCCACCTTGCCCTGGACAGCCTGTAGTTGAAGATCCTCTCTTCACGGGTCAGGAGTCTGGAAGTGTATGGCTTCATGAGGTAGGTTCTGAGGGAGAAGGCGTCATCCCCCACGATGAAGTAGGGCACATCTTGTGTGTCATTGGGTAGGGGGTCTGGATCTGGGAAGCAAACGATGAGGTTGCCTTCCAGCCCCTCCTTGAGGTGACTGGCATTGTATACCTGGGCATCTGAAGATGAGCCGTAGCCTGAAGCATCGATGTACATGAACTTGTAGTCAGCATCGACCATGGCGAAGAGGACGATGCTGAAGAAGCCCTTGTAGTTGAAATAAGTGGACCCCAACTTGGCTGGAGCTTTGCAGGCCACGTGCTTCCCATCTATGGCTCCAACGGTGTGGGGGAAGTTCCACCTCTGATACCACTGCTCTGCAACTTTCTTCCAGCCTTCTTCAGTGGAGGGGCACTGGAGGAGCTCCTCCTTGTATTCTTCGATGATGGCCTGCACCACGTCTCTGACCACAATGCTGATGGTGTTATGTGGCACCCTCCAGCCATACTGCATGCTTTTGTAGGTGGTCCCTGAGGCCAGGTGGTGCAGAGTGAGTGCCACCCAGGTTCCAGGCTGGGCTGGAAGTTGGTATTTGCCTTGGTCAACCTGGGTCTCAGCCGCTCCACAACTTCGTCAAACATGGCTGGAGGCATCCTCATGAAGTTCTGGAACGCCTGAGTGTCTTTGTTCCTGAGCTCCACCATCAGCTTGTTGTACAGTCCATCCTCTGCTCTTCTCCCGATCCATCTTCGGACCCAGACGCTTCTTGGCCGCCTCCTTTTCTTCCTGTAGTAGAGTTCACAGAGCCTGTAGATGGCTTCGCACTGTTGCAGAAGGATGGTGGCTGCCAAAAGGACTGTGTTACAATCCACGGTGGACATGACTGGATGCTGTGGAAGAGCAAGAGTCAGATGAAAGCTGCAGAGGTCTGCACAGGTGGGCTGCTGGTCTGAAAGTGAGATGCAGACGAGTTGCTCCCCCTTTTTATAGGCAGTATAGGTGTTCCTTTGCATCCTCTAGGCATCCTCTAGACATCCTCTAGACATCCTTAATATCCGAGATAGGTCCCCTCTGTGAACGTTTTTTCTGCTTTAAACGCTTTGTTTCCATGCTGCATCCATTCTGCATCTGTTCCACATCCGTTTCGCTTCCTCCCTGTGTCTGGGTGGATGCGAGTTGCACGGATGCGCAGCGGACGCCAAGCGGATATAGCAGATGCATAACGGATGCGTAATGGATGCGTAGCGGATGCGTAGCGGATGCAGAACGGATGAACTGGATACATTTTCTGTGCAAAAGTTTTAGGCAGCCCAAAACTTTTGGAGCGGATGAAACGTCCATAAACGGATGCTGGACGGATAGAGAGGAAGCCAAACGGAGGCAGTGAGTACATCGCGTTTTCGAACGGATGGCAAGGTTTTTTGTCCATTTTACATCCTCTTTGCATCTGTTGGTTCAGTGTGACATGGGCTTTAGTGAAGAAAAAAGTTGGAGTTATGGAGTTTATGGCACTGATTCTTCTGCATTTTATGACTTAATTACCTCAAGTAGGGCAGTAGGGAATTCTGTGTCCCTTATATTCTATCACATCATCTGTGATAGATCTAAGAAATTACTTAGCTGAGGATTAATAGATAATCAGAGTTGGAAGCGACCTTGTAGGTCATCTTGTCCAACCCCCACACACAACCCAACACCATTTCTAACAAATGGCAGGCCAATCTTTTCTTGAAAATCTCACGTGATGGCGCTCCCACAACTTCTGAGGGCAAGCTGTTCCATTATTCTCACTGTCAGAAAGTTTCTCCTTATTTTCAGGTTAAATCTTTCCTTGTTCGGTTTCCACCCATTATTCCTTGACCCCTTCATCTCTGTGGCAGCTCCTCAAATATTGGAAGAACTCTATCATGTATCCCCGGTCCTTCTCTTTACTAGACTAACCAAGCCCAGATCCTGCAACCGTTTGTTGTATGTTTTAGCCTCCAGTCCCCTAATCATCCTGGTTGCTCTTCTCTGTACTCTCTCTAGAGTCTCAACATCTTTTTTATAATGTGGTGAACAATACTGGATGCAGTACTCTAGGTGTGGCCTTATTAAGGCTTTATAGAGTGGTATTAGTACTTCCCTTGATCTTGACTGTATCCCTCTGTTAATACAAGTTAGGATTGCATTAGCTTTTTTGGCTGCTGCTGCACACTGCTGGCTCATATTTAGCTGGTTGTCCAGTAAGACTCCAAGATCCCTCTCACAGTTACTGCTATTGAGCATGGTTTCACCCAGTCTATATGTGTACTGTTGATTTTTCTTGCCTAAGTGTAGGACTTTACTTTTCTCTACATTGAATTTCATTTTGTTAGATATGGCCCAGTGTTCTAGTCTGTCAAGATCAATATGGATCTTGAGCCTATCTTCTTGGGTGTTAGCTATTCCTGCCAGCTTACTATCATCTGCAAATTTGGTAAGTTCCCCTTCTATTCTCTCATCTAAGTCATTAATTAAGATATTGAAGAATACTGGGTCTAAGATGGAACCTTATGGCACCCCACTGCTTACTTCCCTCCATGTAGACTTTGACCCATTAAGGGCTACTCGTTGAGTATACTTTGCCAGCCAGTTGTGAATCCATCTGGTGGTGCTGCTATCTATTCCTCTTTTTTCTAGCTTACTAAAAAGTAGGTTGTGGTCAACTTTGTCAAATGCCTTGCTGAAATCTAAATATATTATGTCCACAGTATTGTGCTAGTCTATTAATTTAGTCACTGTGTTGAAGAATGAAATAAGATTGGTTTGGCATGATCTGGCTTTAACAAACCCGTGCTGACTACTAGTTATTACTTTACTTGTTTCTAGATGTTGGCAGATCTGTTTTTTTATTACCTTTTCCAGTATCTTTCCAGGTATTGATCTTACACTGATTGGCCTATAGTTTCCTGGGTCTGTTTCTTTTTTTTTTCCTTTTTTGAAGATGGGAACCACATCAGCTCTTTTCCAGTCCTCTGGTAGTTCCCCGGTGCTCCAGGATTTTTGAAAGATATGGTGCAGTGGTTCTTAGATTACCTCTGCCAGATTCTCTTCTGAGTTTTTTTCTAACCACAGAATACACAGAGCACATAATACCTTTCCTATAAATAAACTTTGTTCTATTATAGTTATAAAAACTGCTTCACTAATCAGTTGTCAGCTCAGAGTTCTATTTAATGGAATGCTCACACATACTTACAAAATGGTTCAATCTTCAACAGAAAGCACTTCAAAAATTCAAGATGCATGCTATTTGGGAAAAAATCTCATATATATGAATAAATATAGATATAAGACTGAAAACTGAAATGACCAGATTTTTTTAAAATCTTACTATGAATGTAACCTTTTCACTGAACAATACCATAGGAGTTGTTCTTATTGATATAGCAATGTATAAAAATAATAATTCTGTTATGGAATAATGGCTGTTTGCAGATAGCTTCCCAGAAACATCCATGTACCAAATGATAAAAAGATTAGATGACACAATCTGAAATACAAAGAGCAACATAAAATGAGTGTAGCAAGCACTTTTCAAGCCTGTCTGACTGGAGGGTCAATATATCTACCGCAATAAAAATAACAAATTGTGGTGTATAATACAAGGTGTATTGTCATGTCATCCTCTTTTCATGCAGTTGAAGGGTCACTGATCCCACTATGGAAGGAGAGCTAAGTCATTGCTGACAATTTTTCTATAAGGCTGACTGACAGGGCATATGCTACTGGGCATCCCTTCTGGTGTCAAAAGTCCTGCAGAAATTCAAACCACTTTTCAACTATCATTTTACTGCTAGGTGGGAACTCTACAGCCGCTAGGCAATTTTCCTGAAAACTGACACTTGATACAGAAAAAAGAATAACGAAAGATAAGAACATTCACTACTAATAGCCCATCTCAGATAACAAGTCTGAATTACTTTATAGGTGCTGATCCTGAGCATATTCTCCCCCAAAAAGATACATTAAATTTCTATAATGGTGTTTATTTCCCAGTTTGAAAATAATGATTCAGGACAGCACCTCTTTAATGCTTTCTTAATGTCCATGTTTTACCATTGGAAATGGTCCCTAATGTTGTTATGGATAATATACATCTCAGAATGTGCTTTTTAAAAGATCGGAAGCAGAACTGTTCCAACAAATCATTTTGTAACACAATAGACTGTATTACAACATTATAATGTTTATTATAGTTTTTAAAAAATACAAATAGGAAATAGAGATATTGTAAACTGAAAGATTTAACAAGATAAAACTAAAAGGGCAGAGGCAATATTTGAGGATTTGAAAGCAGGAAAGAGAACATTTGTTAATATGATAAATGACAGCATGAAACATGTTAGCAAGAGAAACATGGAAGGAAAAGGGATGATATCAGTTTCAGTGACTGGTAAAAAATTAAAAGTTAGACATCAAATTTCAGTGACGTTATCAAAATATTTTAACTGCTAAAATGAAAACTTGAAAAAATCTTAATTTTACATATTGTTTCAGATGACTAATGAAACAAGATGGGCAGAAAATTGGATAGATAAATATAGATAGATAGAAGATAGACAGACAGACAGACAGACAGACAGACAGACAGACAGACAGACAGA
>BLBF01000006.1:48743523-48793722 GCA_015471245.1 Laticauda colubrina | reverse complement strand
AGACAGACAGACAGACAGACAGACAGACAGACAGACAGACAGACAGACAGATACTGTTTGATCAGTGTTGGCGAACCATTTTGGCACCAAGTGCGCACACGTGCACGGGGGAGTGCCAGAAATCGGAAGAGCAGCTCCCTGGCAACACACATGGGAGCAGTGGAAACTGGAAGAATTTCTGCATACACAAAGGCCAGCTGGCCAACATGCATTTACATGCCGGAATCCAGAAGAGCAACAGATCGGCCAGAACCTGTCACAGCTGGCGTCCCTGAAGAGATGGCTCTGTAAGCCACTTCCAGCACATGTGCCATAAGTTCACCATCATGAATGTAGATTGATGGATGATAGACAGGCAGGCAGGCAGACAGACAGACAGATAGATATAGATAGAAAGATATAGACAGATAGACAGACAGAGTTTCTATACTTGTCTATAACTTCACCAACATTGCCCTTGATACCCTGACTTGAAATACTGGAGGTGAAAGCTCTTGGTGGGTGGTAATATCTTGAAATTTCAGGACATATCATATGAAAACTGCTTTTATTCTGATTTATGATTGGGTGGAAATAGGTATCACTTTGGATGAAGGTAGATGCCTCAGTGTCCAAGGGCATTGTGTTGCTGCCTTTTGGATCAATAAATATTTGTCTTGCACTGTGTGGATCATTGAAGGCATTGAGGAGGACCAGTATTAGATACTTCTCCATTTTCATTAGAAATCTACTAGCTTGAAGATCAGAGTTTATCCTTGCTTTTCCTTCATAATTAAAATGAAAGATAAACAGCTTTTACAAAAAACTTAAAGAGGAATATGCATGCAACTGGCATTCTAATAGTCCAGTGGGTTTTGCAAATTTTATTAATCAATTTTGTAAGATGATTTCTGAAGAAGAAAGACCAGGTGAAGATGCTCACTTTTTAATGCTTATATAGATTGACAGATCAGTGTTTAGCACTAATCAATCTATGATCTGACTTTTCAGAAAAAACATCCAATATTTGTTTTGCAATTATAGAGTTGGAAGTTATCTGAATAAAACATTGGATGCTTCATCAGACCATGACCCACATTTAAACCAAAGTTATACTCTCAACTTTTACAATATTTTAAAACATATAAAAGTTAAATTATATGTGCAAATTTAATACTGTAGCTATTTGGCATTGTATTAATCATTCCATTGTGAACACCATTTCTTTTCTGCTAGGCTGAAGTTATTTTCATCTATATTATTTCCTAGTATATCATTTCTTTGTAGTTAAAATTGTAACAAGTGACACAGATGTTAAAATTATTCCAGATCAAATTCATAGGCTTATTTGATAATAATTTAAAAGTAATTTTTGAATAGTCCCTATATATATCCTTGTTGAATAGTGAAGATTTTATTATGCATGAGGAAAAGGAGATAGTAGATAGCTTTCATATTAATAAGGAATCAATGACATTCCCTGCAAAAGTATTTTATCATTTTGTTGTGGAATTCCTTTCCAACCCAATAAACATAGAGAACGAAAGGGCTTCAGTGTTCTTTTACTTTATATTAACAGTTTTATATTTTTTGTGTGCTATTGCTTACCTACATCAATTTTATCATGTTTATAACAACACTTTTTGTTTTTTAAAAAACCAATAATTTCTTATGCTTACATTCTTATGAAGAAAATTAAATATTTGTGTATTTTATCGCAATCTTTCGCAAGATGACTGTTTGTTTACTAAATATGAATTAAACAATTTTTATGTATTTGAAAGAGATAGGTGGATTAAGAAATATGAAATATAAATAAATAAATTTAAAACAGAATTATTACCTTGTGGCACCCAATGATATTAGCAAAAAGAAAGGAAATTTACTGACATTCCAATTAAAGCATATTGATTATTCTTTTGAATTCCCATGAATCTAATTTTTGAAGTAATCGGACCCCTTTAGGCCTTTTCAAATTGTTCCAGATAACTTAAAAAGTAATTCAGAAAAATTGTAGCTTTGCAGAATCACACAACTTACTGTACCTTTTTAGTACATATAAATAAAACTGAGAGGACAAGCTAGTGAAGTGGTAGGGTTTCTGACTTCATGACTCATCAGTTAATAAGTTTTATCATTTATGCAAATTCTGCATATTAGAGTTCTTTGGGAAATGCTGTAGTGCTGTTTGGCTCTAAGAACTCTTAACTGAATTTGTTAAGCAGGTTTTAATGGAGGAGATTCTGCTTTCTTTTATTTCCTTTTTTTTTCAAATAGAACATGAATATAGAATATAAGATTCTATAGAATTAAGATATAAATCTATGATTTATGATATATGACCCATGATTATATCTTAATTCTTAATCTTGACCAAGATTGTCAAACATCCCATGGGCCCTACGTGATATGTCCCAGTCCCAGTTTAGCAAAGGGAAAAAATGTCCCAATACATCTCATGACCCTGCCATGATGATGTGAGTTTGACATCCCTGATCTAGAGCATTCCTTATTAATTTTTTTAATCACTCTTTCAATAGTAATTTTGACTTGTTTCCAAATTCTCTTTGTCCTTTGATTTCTATACCTCAGCAATTATAGAATTAAAAAACAAATATAACATTAAAAAACAAGTAAACCTATTTTTTTCCTGATAGTTGTCTACCTTTGTCTTGCTTCAAACTGAATAAAACAGACTTCAATTTATGATCAAGTCCATAGTAGTGCATTTCTTTTTAAACTGTTCTATATAATACAGTCTATTTCTCTATAGCATTGGGTTCTATATGTGCAATACCAAGAACTATTAATTATTATAATTGTTATAAATATAATTATTAACTATTAACTATCTCAGATTTATTTTTTTAATAGTTACACAAAGAGAGATAACTTAGCATTCAACAAGCAGTCAACTCAGAAAACCAAATGGTCACAGGATCATGAAACTTTAGTAGGGTCTTGCTTCTCATACAGTTTGTGAAAAATTTCACTTATAAATAGATGGTAAGGTATATTAGTTTACCAGAATTGTTTATAGCTTCATTGCAAGATAACAACATAACAGAATTGGACAGGATCTTAGAGGTCTTCTAATCCAACCAGGATACCTTAGACCAGAGGTCGCCAACCTTTTGGACCTCAGGAATCACCAAACTCATAATTTTAGATCCCAGGAACCACTAATTGGTTCATGGGTGTGGTCTACTTTGTGGGTGTGGCTTGGTGATCATTTGACTGGCTGGGCCTGGACTATAGGTAAATGTTATAAATATTTATATAAATATTGATATTTTTTATTAAGAAAGAGCAACTTTTACCCAAAATCAGGCAAAGCAGGCAGGCAGATTGAGTTGTTCACAGAATCATTCAGTGATCTATCTATCGGCCATCGGCTAGCTCAGTCTCTCAAATTTGCTTGCCGTGAGTCTGCACTGAATTTGTTTGCAAGCAAAACTTCAGTCCTAAGGGAAGTTCAGCTGTACTTAAAACCAGAGCCAAAGATCTAAAGACTAGCTAGAAAGCAAGACATCCAACCATTTCCTGCTTCCTAGCTAATCTAAATCTCCCGGCATAGCAGAACAGATGATTGTCGGAAAAAGGAAAAATAGAAATTTAGCAGGCAAGTTTACCAGGTAAGGAATGAGTGGGTGGAGAGGGTTCCTGTGGGCCATGTGGGCGGCATAGCCTTGTGTTTCTGTGCAGCCTGGATTAATTGCTTTGGGGATGCTCTGGGGGTGAGATTTCTCTGTGGCCCACCAAAATTTTCTCACGACCCACCAGTGGGCCACAGCCCACCAGTTGGTGACCACTGCCCTAGACCATTTCAGACAAATGGTTGTCCAATCTCTTCTTAAAAACCTCCATTGTTGGAGAATCCACAACTTCTGGAGACAAATTGTTTCACTGATTAATTTCTCCAACTGTCAACTGTCAGGAAATTTCTCCTTAGTTCTAGGTTGGTTCTCTCATTGATTAGTTACTATCCATTGCTTCTTATCTTGCCTTTGCTTTGGACAGATTGATCTCCTCTTCTTTGTGACAGCCACTTAGATATTGGAACACAGCTATCATGTCACCTATAGGTCTTGTTTTCATTAAAGTTGGACATACCTAGTTCATGCAACCATTCTTCATCTATTTTAGCCTCGAGTCCTCTTTGTTGCACTTCTCTGCACTTTTTCTAGTGTCTCAACATCTTTTTTTATACCATGACAACCAAAACTGGTTGTCTTATCAATGCATTATAAAGTGGTACTACAACTTCACATAATCTTTATTTTATTCCTCTGTTAATACAGCATACTGTAGGATCTCAAGTTGGCATTTTTGGCAATTGCAGCACACTACTGACTCATATTTAAGTTATTGTCCAGTAGGATTTCAAGATCCCTATTGCAGTTATTATTACTGACCAGTAATTATGTTATATTTGGTTTTTCTTGTCCAAATATATAACCTTACTTTTCTCACCATCTAATTTTGTTTTGTTAAGGCTAGGTCCCACTGGCTGACGGATGCAAAACGTTTGCATAAAGGACAAGGCGGACGAGCAAAATTTTGGGGGTGGCTCCATCCGTTGTCATCCGCTCCAAAAAGTGGTGAAAATTTGCATAAACAGAATGGAAAAGAATGGAAAAGAATGGACGTGGGTAGTATGTAGTGGGGATGTTAAATGGATGTTCATAGGAAGCCTAGCGGATGACAGTGGATGGAAGTGGATGACACATCCAAAGGGGTTCCAGGGGAGAATTGTGAAGCGGATGCATAGCGGAAGGGGCGGATGCATAGCGGATGAAGCGGATGCATCATGGACACCTATAGGAAACAAAGCGGATGCCGCACAGATGTATATCGGATGCAAAGGGTTCACTGCACATGCAGGGAGTATGAATTGCATCACCTCCGCAGATATAAAAGGATGCAGCACACATATAGTCAGCATACAGGGGAAAGACGTGCTGCCACATACATTGAGCAGGAACACCCTGGTTCGTCAGTCAGGCAAGAAGAGGAAGCCGGTGCCTACTCGTTCCAGCCCTGGCAAGAAGGATAGAACCAGCATCTCACCCCCTGGTAGTAACTTTGAACCTGCTGCTGCTGCTGCTGTACTGAACCAGCCCCAAGGCTCTCAAAGCCCTGCTGCTCAAGGCCCTGCTGCTCGAGCCCCTGAAGGCCCTGCTGCTCAAGCCCCTGAAGGCCCTGATGAAGCCCCTGCCAAAGGGAGGAAGAGGCAAGGGAAGCAGAAGGGAGAGAGGAAACAGTACACCGTTTCTGAGGAGCATGAGGATGAGGTGCTGGAATGGTTGAGGGAGAATGAGTACCTCTGGAGAAAGGGCCACAGACTGTATCGCGACACCAAGAAGCAGGCAGCTTGGAGAGACAAGGCAGAGAGCCTGGGGTACACTGCAGAAGTACTCCTGGGATGGTGGAAGCACATGCCCACCTGGTATGGCAAGCTACACCTCAAGAAATCTGGGCAGGCTGCTGTCAAGCTCACTGACTGGGAGATGTATGTCATGGCCAAGTGCAGTTTCTTGGAGGGTGAAATCCGCCACTGAGGAGCAGCCCCTCTGAAACCCCTCTCCCTCAGACAGCCCACAGACAGCCAGTCCTCTTCCAGGCAGGAGCCAGCTAGCCTTTTCAGGCAGGTGTCTTCAGAGGGCCCCACAGCAGACACCCCCCCGACAGCTGCACTCCCCATGCCGGCAGACTTGGAGTATCCCATGGGGGATGACGCCCTGCTGTCACAAATGGAGGAAGAAGCAGCAGCCACCAGAGGCCAACCCACCCCCACCCCCAAACCCAGCTCCAGAGGATACAGGCAGAGAGGCAGACTGGAGGGCCAGAACCACAGTGTGCTGTTGGAGATCAGGGACACAACGAAGACCAGCACAGAACTTCTCTCTCAGCTGGTCCACTTGGACAGGGCATCCTTGGGCCTGAACACCTTCATCACCTCTGTGAACCAGACCCTGAGGGACCTACCCCAGGTCCAGTACCAGGTGATGAAGGAGAAGATCACAGCACTTCTGCACAAACCTCAAGGCCTAGCTGAAGCTGCTCCTACCCAGTCCAGGTCTGCTCCTCCACCCCAGGCATTGTGAAAGCCTGTCCATGGCTTTCAACAGCCCCTCACCTACCAAGGCTATGACTACCAGGACTTCCCACAGCAAAAACAGACCTTCCCAGTCCAGGCCCAGGTTCATCGCATGCCACAGATGCCAGTCCTCACCCAGCTGCAGACCAGACAGCCCCACTACATTCCTCCTTCCTCCACCCCACAGACAAGCCCGTCAATGGACAATCTGTCATCAGTATTGAGCCTGACATCTCAAGTCCTTGATGAGGGGCCTCTCAACCTCACGGGACTGAGTCAGCTCTCGGACAGCTTCCTGAACACACCATCCCCTGTTGTACCCTCGGGGCCAAGCACCCCAATGGTGCCTCAGACCAGCACTCAAGCCACAGTCACCTCCACAGTCCCTGCTTGCTTAACAGCTGAGACCATGGACATGACTCAGAGTGACTGAGAATAGTGTCAGAGACTGCATTGTTTACTTGTTAAGTTTATCTTTGCTTAAGACACTTTACTTGGTTCATTTTGCTTTTTTAATAAAGTCATAAAGTTTACCTAAGAAACTTAATAAAGGTTATCTTTGCTTAAAACACTTGGTTCATTTTTTTTACTTAATAAAGTGTTGGTGAAAACTTTGAAAAAATGGTTAAGCCTTTGCATGCTTGTGGGATAGATAAGGATAGTTGTGGGTTAGATAAACCTCCAGTGAAACCATAGTGGGACTGTATGGTCCATCATCCCAGCAATCCAGATGATTTTCTCCCCCTTTTTATAGAAAATATCGGTTGTCCGCTATGGGGCCTTCTACATACTTTAGACATACTGCAGACATCCTAAATATATGAGATACATCCCAGATACAAACGTTTTGTCCATTTTTAATCCTTTATATACAAGATGCATACGCCTACATCCTTCTATTTCCATGCTACTAACGCTGTGTAGACGTTCTGTGTACCTTTTGTTTCCTCCCTCTTTCCGTTTTCAACTGCAGCAGATGTGAATTGAGGGGATGGCCAGAGGATGCAGAGAGGATACAGTGGATGTTTAATGGATGATAAAGGACATAGAACGTCTGTTGCCCGTATATGTCGCGGATGTACATCGTACGCGGTGGAAAGTTCATCCGCTCACAAAGTTTTTTGCAGCTCAAAACTTCTTGCGCAGATGAAATCTCACTTCTTGCGCAGATGATGCTCGACGGATAGAGCATATGAAACATGTATGCTGTGATGCATACAGATGCATAGCGTTTTCCAACGGATGGCAAGCTTTTTTTAACATTTTAGATCCTCTTTGCATCCGTAAGTGCAGTGGGACCAGGGCTTAAGATGGCCCCAGTGTCCAAATCTGTTCAGAACCTTTTATACATTGACCCTAGCTTCTGGCTTGACCCTAGGTTCTGGCTATTCCTACCAGCTTGGTGCTGTCTGTAAAGTTGATTTTATCAACTTTAATTCTATCTTCCGATCTAATGATTCTATCATTTGATCTAAAACATTGATAAAGATATTGAAGAATACAGAACCTAAAACAGAGCCTCGGGGTACTCTTCTTCAATTAATGTTAGCATTAGCACTGATATCAGTATTAGTATGATTTTAAAGACAAACATCAATTTAAATTAACAGAACAGAGAACAACTACCATGGTAATGCCCAGCCCTCAATCTGAAAATCCATCTGGAAGAACTTTATTTTAATGTTTCCCAAATGGTCACTGATACAGAAGTAAATTTAATCTCTTAAAAATGGGTTATTTCTCACCGATGGGCAACCACTGAAACTAAAAAGAATTTAGGTTCCTGACCTCAGTTCCTTTTTGAAAACGGGGAAAGACATCACAATTTATTCCAGCATTCTTGTACCAGATGAGTCATATTTTCTTGATGAGAATATTATTTAAATATTTTGGTAGCAGGCCTCTGCTTTACATTGTATTCAAAAACAGTCCAAAATTTGCTGTGTCCCAATCTCCCCAGTTCATCTATTTACGCATAAAAGGATGCAGAGGGATTTTGTCTATTCATATTGTAGTGAGGCTTGTTTATTGGTAAAAAACATAAATATTTGGAGCTTTAATTATTTAGAATATTGTTTATAAAGTGTAGTTGAAAACCCCAGAAGAACTGCTAAGTGTGTGATTTAATGTTTGTGTAGTTTTTTTTTCTTATTTATTTGAAAAATTCATTGAAAATTAAATGAAAAATAATTATGTTACGGAAAGAAATCCAGGAATAATGGTTTTCATAAAGCTAAGTTTGCATCATAAACCAGCATTTATACTATTTAGATTGTATGTAAAGCTGTTTACTTCTGTTTATTTTTAATGTGCCTCATTTCTTTTAATCGTATGCCCATATCTGCACCTATTATGTTCTATGGTTTGTAATTGTATGCAAAAAAAGCATATTTTATGTCCAACATGGAATCTGGAAATTCATGGTTTCATATGTATGTATGCATGCATGCATTTATGTATATGTGTTTATGTATGGTGTGTGTGTGTGTGTGTGTGTGTAGTGTCTGCATGTACTGTATACCTATATATAATGTGGAATTAATTGTCTGGCCTTAATTTAGATAAATTTAATTCTGAAAATATGTAGTGAATGCTCTCAGAGAAGAGTTGTTATATGGGAGGCAACTGCAATGAAGGATATGGCTTATCACAAGATTCTAATTTACATAAAAGACAAGAACTGAAAGGTTCTCCATGCCCTACTTTAAAGAAGATATATGTTCATATGAAGTCCTACTTCATTAGGCTATAAACCAATCTAGTTCAGCTAACTGGATTATTTGGAAACTTCAGAAGCTAGGGTGAAAGAATGATAATACTTTTATGCTGGTGCTGCTTCTCAGCAACCACTGTTTAATGCCTGCTACCCACAATTTCAACACCATCGATATTAGTAGTCATTGAAAACCTGATCCTCTATAAACCTGTCCAATGCCCTTTTAAAACCATAGAAAATGGTTGTCATTACTACAACTGCTGGCAGCAATTTCACAATTTAACTATGCACAATATATGTAAAAACACTTTTGGATTGTTGAATATAGGTCTAATAACACCCTTGAAAATTATTGAGCTGGAAAGGTGGCAAAAAAGGACATCAAAATTAGAGAAGTGCTACATCAGCTAAAGGGAATTAAAGGCAATATTTGAACTTCAAGTAGGTTTTTGTTTTGATTCGGTTTTAGGCTGATGTCAAAGAAATAAAGAAAAATAAAGCCATACTAACAAGGGTTTTAGAAATACATATTTATCTCTTAGAAGTCTGTTTCCTATCATAATAAATCACAAGGAATTAGTTTTCAGTCACAAAACTGATATATGGAAATGTTTATTTGTACAATACAGAATTAAACTATGGATTTTGTTGTCCTTAGAATAATGTGTGGCACAATTTAAACTGCTAAAAGGGAGATGGTACATAATGAAGAAGCCTCATATGGATTCAAATCTTGAATCCTAATTCAGGTGATTAAAGGAACCTTAAATACCAATCTTGTAGAAAGCAAAGGGAGAATGAAATTGTTGGGATTGCTTATTTTAATACATTCTTATATATTTACTGTTGTTAGTATTATTATTTTTTTAAAAAATGTTTTTATTTTTTAAGACAAACATACAAACAAAACATAAAAACATAAAACCATCTTCGATTTTATATAAATACAGTGTGTCAGTTGGTTACAAATCTTTTGTGCTATCCTTTTGTAGTTAGTGTTGAGGTAATTCCCCATTAGGAGAATGAGCACATGCAGGGAGACGTATATAAGAGTAGTGTTTGAATAATACACACACAGCACACAGATACATTGTACACTAAATGTAGGTTTTTACTTCCAGAAATGGTTTAAGCAAAGTCCTAACAAGCAATCCAAAGTCATTCACAAGTAAATCAGTCAGTTTTTCAATCCAGGGATAATTCAGTAACAAAGTCCAGTGTCAAAAACAGTTCAGTATCAGACTTACATCAAATCTAGGAATATCAGTCAATTAGGAAAAATGGAGGAACGGCAATACTTTCCAACAGAAGAAAAAAGAGATTCACTGAGACACACTCTCTTCTGAGACTAAGACTAAACAACCCAGATTTCTGGCTCCATCTTTTGGCCGTTTGAGAAACCACACCTAATTACAGTTTTGCATTTTCTTAAAGATACAATTTTAAAATATTTATCCTGGTTTATATATTTCTAACCCAAATAGCTGTTGGGTGACTCATATTCCTAACAGTCATTACTCACAGTTTATATAAATTTTCACATTGTCAAACTAACATACGTTTATATATTTATCAATTGTTAATCATCCATGACTAAATTATTTATTCCATCATTTTATACAAGATATTTCAAATTTTGTTTTAAAATTTATATTATACTCTCATCCAATGGTTATATATGTCTATATTATATTTTATATTATTCTATTAAACTTCTATTACAAAATTATCTAATATATTATATTACCATGTCTTTTTGTCCAACCATAAATAAAACAAATCCCATATCATATAATTTTTTTTATCTTCTTATTCTCTAATTTCAGATGTCAATTTACTCATTTCAGCACAGTCCATAATTTTCTTAATAACTTCCTCCTGCATAGGTATTTTATCATTTTTCCAATTCTTAGCAAATACAATTCTAGCTGCTGTTAAAACATTTACAATCAAATATTTCAGCTCTTTATTGTATATTTCCAGTATAATTCTCAATAAAAAGATCTCTGGTTTAAAGTCCATGTGCTGTTTTATCATTTTTTCCAACCATGTGAGGATTTTAGTCCAATACAAATTTTCTTTATATGCAGCTGACATTGCCATTTTATAATTTTGAGACCACAATTTTTTCCATTTCTCTAAATCAATCCCATATCCAAAAATTTTTCCCAAGCAATAATCGTTTCTTTAACTTGTTCTTCCAATTTAAATTCTAATAATTGTTCATAATTTTTTTTAATTACCTTATTCATCATACAGTCAGCCAGATGTTCAGACTGTTTTTGGCATTTTTGTCTACCTACTGAGTCCTTACCAAGGAACTGGGATAGACAGATCTGGATGTTTGATGGTGTTACAGATATTGCCTCAGGATTGAAGCTGTTCCAAGTAAAGCTGCCTTCTGCAACTGACTGATGGCAAATTTGTCAATGCCTATGGTATTCAAGTGGTGCTCCAGTTGTTTAGGGACTGCACCCAATGTGTCTATTACTATTGGTACTACCCTTGCTTGCCTTTGCTGTAGCCATTCTTTTTCTATTTGTAGGAATTTCTACAAGTTTTCTTTCTACAAAGTTTCTATTCTGTTATTTTATCCAGTTCTTTCTCTTCTATTTTGCTGTCTCCAGGCACTGCCACCTCTACTATTCATGCTTTTTTGTCTTTCTTATTGACAATTGTTAAGTCCGGGGTTTTATGTGGAAGGTGCTTGGGTGTCTGGATTCTGAAGTCCCAAAGTACTTTAACTGTTTTTATTTTCTATGACTTTTTCGATTTTATGGTCCCACCAGTTCTTGCTTACAAGCAAATGATATTTTTTGCAGATCTTCCAATGCACCACTGTTGCTACTTTGTCATGCCACTGCTTGTAGTCAGTTCTTGCAGCATCTTCCAGGTGGTCCATTGTTTCTTCAGCTTCTTGGGCATAGATGGAATTTACTGTCTGTTCCTGTCTTCTCAATTCTGGCTTTGTATACATTTGTCCTTAAGACTTGGTCTTGCACAGCCAGAATTAAGCCCTCAGTCTCTTTCTTTAACTTTCCTGCTTTTAGCCATTGTAGGTCTTGTTATTATCTGCTTTCCCTGCTTTTTTTTTTAATGTACTAATGTATAATGGCCATGTAATGCTTTGTCTTCCCATGCCTCTGTTCTGTTCTGTTCTTCATTTCTCTCTGATAGTCAGCAAGCCTTCCTGGCATATTAACTTCAGTGCATCTTCTTCATTGTCCTTCAGATATTCTTCCAAAACTCTTTTTTCTTCTTCAGCTATCTGATGTACTTGCAACATTCCATGCCCTGATGGTGATGATGATGATGATGCACAAAAAAAGCTATACTGTCTTGTATCAATTGGTATGGAGCTGAACTATTTTGTTAAGCAGACATGACATCACCTTGAGCAGGAATGCCTGACTATTAAAGTGTAGAGTCAGACCCTGGTACTCAACTGCTTCAGAATAGCAATAGCAATAGCATTTAGGCTTATGAATTTACCATTTGGGCTTATGAATATACCATTTTACAGTGCTTTACTGCCTTCTCTTAGTGGTTTGCAGAGTCAGCATTTTGCCCCCAACAATTGGGTTCTCATTTTACCCACCTTGGAAGGATGGAAGGCTGAGTCAACCTTGAGCCTGGTGAGATTTGAACTGCCAAATTGCAGGCAACCAGCAGTTAATAGTCATAATGCAGACAGTACTGCACTTTAACCACTGGCTCAATAATGTTTTTAGTATGGAGGAATGTTAGTGAAAAGGTAAAAATCTTAGCTTACTTTCTCATCTTTAACTGAACTGGGTTATTGTGACAAGTGAAGATGTACTGTAGGCATGATGTTACTCTTAATGATTGGTTTATAATGATGTGTACTTCCATGATTGGTTCACAGGAATGCGTGCTTTTCAACATTACATAAAAGGAGATCCATGCCAATTACATAAAAGGAGTATCCTTTTTGCTTTTGGGGAACCCTTTTATTTGCAAATAAAAGTTATATTTTCCTTTCTGCCTATCTGCAGTAGTACACTGGACTTGCATGCCAGATAAAAACCACGTAATTACCACCTATGTGTCTTCTTGAAAATAAAAAAAAGTATACTAGAAGCACAGTTGTTTGTTTTGTACATACTTCCCATTGCTATTTTTCAGTAATAGGGACGGAAATTAGTAGATGACATTCTGCTTACTCCTGCTGATTATAATAAAATAAATGTGGACAATTCCTTTTGAGTTATAAAATAATGCTGATCCTAGTTGTTGTGGCATAACATTTTTTTAAATCTGGTATGTAAACATAGAAAGATCATTGGATACAACATTAATTATTCTACTGATTAATATTTTGCAAATTTTGTTTTTGCTATTTCTTATATTTTAGTTCTATTTAATAATGTGAGCCAGATCTGTCAAACTGCTGTTCCTGTACCACTAATTTTTTAGCATTAAAAGCAAACTGAATTTTTGCATCATTTTAATCAAAACAGAACTGCATTATTATAATTTCATATTTCCTCTTTAGACATGAAATCTATTAAAATATTACTTAAATTTAGAAATTTCTATTAAAAGAAAGTACATGCTCATTTTGAATTACGAAATAAGCAAACTTTATGGTCTGAGATTAGACCATTTAACAACACCTTCACACAACAGCTTGTTATTTATTTAATTAGTTATTTTCATAAGAAGAAATATGAATTCTTCTAAAAAAAATATTTTCACACAGTGAAATGTGCATCTGGTATTACTGGCAATATTCTAAATTTGGAATTGTTGAACATAACTTTACAGATGCCGTAAGAAATATTATTGTTCTACCTATTCAATCAAAAATATTGTTGTTGAATTGTGTAAAGGCCCGGTCCCACTGGCCGATGGACACAAAACGTACGCATAAAGGACACAACAGATGAGCAAAATTTCGGGGGCGGCTCCATCCGTTGTCATCCGCTCCAAAAAGTGGTGAAAATTTGCATAAACAGAATGGAAAAGAACGGAAAAGAACGGATGTGGGTAGTATGTAGCGGGGATGTTAAATGGATGTTCATAGGAAGCCTAGCGGATGACAGTAGATGGAAGTGGATGACACATCCAAAGGGGTTCCGGGAGAGAATTGCAAAGTGGATGCATAGCAGAAGGGGCGGATGCATAGTGGATGAAGCGGATGCATCACGGACGCCTATAGGAAACAAAGGGAATGTCGCACGGATGTATATCGGATGCAAAGTGTTCATTGCGCATGCGGGAAGTATGAATTGCATCAGCTCCGTGGATATAAAAGGATGCAGCACGCACGCAGTCAGCATACAGGGGAAAGACGTGCTGCCACATACATCTTGCAGGAACATCATGGTTTGTCAGTCAGGCAAGAAGAGGAAGCCTGTGCCTACTCGTTCAAGCCCTGGCAAGAAGGCCAGAACCAGCATCCCACCCCCTGGTACTGACTCTGAAGCTGCTGCTGCTGCTGTGGTGGACCAGCCCCTAGGCCCTCAAGCCCCTCAAAGCCATGCTGCTGAAGGCCCTGCTGCTCAAGCCCCTGAAGGCCCTGCTTCTCAAGCACCTGAAGGCCCTGCTGCTCAAGCCCCTGAAAGCCCTGCTCAAGCCCCTGCCAGAGGGAGGAAGAGGCAAGGGAAGCAGAAGGGAGAGGAAACAGTACACCGTTTCCGAGGAGCATGAGGATGAGGTGCTGGAATGGCTGAGGGAGAACGAGTACCTGTGGAGAAAGGGCCACAGACTGTCTCGCGACACCAAGAAGAAGCAGGCAGCTTGGAGAGACAAGGCAGAGAGCCTGGGGTATACTGCAGAAGTACTCCCGGGATGGTGAAAGCACATGCACACCTGGTATGGCAAGCTACACCTCAAGAAATCTGGGCAGGCTGCTGTCAAGCTCACTGACCGGGAGATGAACGTCATGGCCAAGTGCAGTTTCCTGGAGGGTGAGATCCGCCACCAAGGAGCAGCCCCTCTGAAACCCCTCTCCCTCAGACAGCCCACAGACAGCCAGTCCTCTTCCAGGCAGGAGCCAGCTACCCTGTCCAGGCAGGTGTCTTCAGAGGGCCCCACGGCAGAGACCCCCCCGACAGCTGCTCTCCCCATGCTGGCAGACTTGGAGGATCCCATGGGGGATGAGGCCCTGCTGTCACAAATGGAGGAAAAAGCAGCAGCCACCAAAGGCCAACCCACCCCCATCTCCAGAGGATGCAGGCAGAGAGGCAGACTGGAGGGCCAGGACCACAGTGTGCTGTTGGAGATCAGGGACACAATGAAGACCAGCACAGAACTTCTCTCTCACCAGGTCCAAAGCAACATACCATCCTCGAACTGGAAGCCTTTCATCACCTATGTGAGCCAGACCCTGAGGGACCTGCCCAAGGCCTAGTACCAGGTGATGAAGCAGAAGATCACAGCACTTCTGCACAACCCTCAAGGCCCAGCTGAAGCTGTTCTTACCCAGTCCAGGTCTGCTTCTCCACCCCAGGTGATGCCACAGTCCTTCCATGGCTTTCAACAGCCCCTCACCTACCAAGGCTTCGACTACCAGGACTTCCCACAGCAAAAATAGACCTTCCCAGTCCAGGCCCAGGTTCATCGCATGCCACAGATGCCACTCCTCACCCAGCTGCAGACCAGACAGCCCCACTACACTACTCCTTCCTCCACCCCACAGACAAGCCCGTCAACGGACAATCTGTCATCAGTATTGGGCCTGACATCTCAAGTCCTTGATGAAGAGCCTGTCAACCTCACGGGACTGAGTCAGCTGTCAGATAGCTTCCTGAACACCATCCCCTGTTGTACCCTCAGGGCCAAGCACCCCAATGGTGCCTCAGACCAGCACTCAAGCCACAGTCACCTCCACAGTCCCTGCCTGCTTAACAGCTGAGACCATGGACATGACTCAGAGTGACTGAGAATAGTGTCAGAGACTGAGTTGTACTTGTTAAGTTTATCTTTGCTTAAGACACTTTACTTGGTTCATTTTGCTTTTTTAATAAAGTCATAAAGTTTACCTAAGAAAGTTAATAAAGGTTATCTTTTCTTAACACACTTAATACAGTTTACTTGGTTAATTTTGCTTATTTGATAAAGTCATAAAGTTTACCTAAGAAGGTTAATAAAGGTTATCTTTGCTTAAGACACTTGGTTCATTTTTTTTACTTTTTAAAGTGTTGGTGAAAACTTTATAAAAATGGTTAAGCCTTTTCATGCTTGTGGGATAGATAAGGATAGTTGTGGGATAGATAAACCTCCAGTGCAACCAGAGTGGGACTGTATGGTCCACCATCCCAGCGATCCAGATGATTTTCTCCCCCTTTTTATAGAAAATATTGGTTGTCCGCTATGGGGTCTTCTACATACTTTAGACATACTGCAGACATCCTAAATATACGAGATACATCACAGATACAAACATTTTGTCCGTTTTTAATCCTTCATATACAAGATGCATACGCTTACATCCTTTCTATTTACTTGCTACTTACTCTGTGTAGACGTTCCGTGTACCTTTTGTTTCCTCCCTCTTTCCATTTTCAGCTGCAGTGGATGTGAGTTGAGGGGATGGCCAGAGGATGCAGAGAGGATACAGTGGACGTTTAACGGATGATAACGGACATAGAATGTTTGTTGCCTGAATATGTCGTGGATGTACATCGTACGCAGCAGAAATTCATCTGTTCACAAAGTTTTGTGCAGCTCAAAACTTCTTGTGTGGATGAAATCTCAGTGGATGGATGCTCGATGGATAGAGCGTATGAAACACGTATACAGTGTGTACATGACGGATGCATAGCATTTTCTGATGGATGGCAAGCTTTTTTTAATGTTTTATATCCTCTTTGCATCTGTAAGCGCAGTGGGACTGGGCCTTAAGAGGAATGAATAACAAATGAATCTCAAGTTTGTAAAGCATATATATTTGCTTGTTTGTAGATTTATAATCCAATCTATGACCAAACTATTTTCAGGTTTACCTGACTGAAATTCAGTTAACTGCAAATTGGAAATGACAAATTCACAACTATGTTAATTTGTTCATAATGAAATCATTGGAATAGTGTGTGCGTGTGTGTGTGTGTGTGTGTGTAATACATATAAATTGTAATGTTTATGTATTAAAATGTATATAAACACATACACTTATATAATCATATATTATCAAATTTATTGAAATAAATTGAATAGAGTAATTAGAATGTCCACATTAATTTTACTTATAAGCAGTATATACTCTTATACATTCGGCATAGATTTCTTTCCTAGCATGTTTCTTCTATGAAGAGATGAGTTACTTCACTGATGCAGCTGGATCTTTACTTATCTTGATTTTTCCCAACCAACCAACCAACTCCAATATTTTATGACTTTGATTTTTATGACCATTGACAACATAGGACAGTAAATCTTATGTCTTGTCATAATTATCTAATCATTTCAATGGATGGCTGAAGCTAGTCAACTTTGTATCCAAAATCATTACAATTTTCACTGCATACTGTCAAATGCAAAAAAGCTAAACAAATTATTGTGAATTATCAAACAGATGGACAAAATTCAGGAATCAGGCTTACAAAATTACTGGTGAGTAATTCCATTTTTAAAATGTTTCTTCTTATTTAGGGATTTTAGTTCTACATATGTGTTAACTTACCATAACCATTCTTGAAACCAATGGAAGTGTTGTTTTTTTGCTTGTGTCTATAATAAAAAGGCTTCTAGTCTTATGTATATTTATCACTTCTCTGTAGGGTAAATGGCTTCTGAGCCTCTGGTTTTGCAAGTGATGGCTTATTTAATGCAGATAGATTAAAGAATGAACATTCTGCTCATCTTGCTGTTTATTTTAATTACTGTGAAACAGATATTTTACTATGTGTCAGGCAGTTAATAAATACACACATAAATAATAATTTTTCACACTTCTAGAGAGATATTATTGTTGTAAGATTACTTTAAAAATCAGTTTTATTTCAGTAGGTCTCCTTTTATGTGGTTGTACTTTTAAAAGATGATGAGAATTCAAACAATGACAACAATTTTTCCATTCCTGAAATCAATGAAGTGAAGTTTTACAGGAGTTTTGCTTCAAGTATCAGAATATTCAGTAGTTCTAACAACAAATTAACTGTGGCTTATTCCAGTCTATGAAGTAAATAAAAGTCTTCAACAAAAAGCATCATAAATTATGGATCTGTGACCACAGTAAGCTGTAAATTATCATAAAAATGGGCTGTTTGGCAAGAGCCCAAAATGTAACTACATGGAACTTCAAAAGTGAGTCATAAATAGCTCTGTCAAGATATGTGGTAACTCCAAATGGTCCTTAATTGACCAATCATAAGCCTTTACCTATATTAATTTCTCCAATTTTAAAAAAATGATATCTATCACTTTCCTCCTTATACAAAAAGGACTAAATATTGATAACAGTTTTACCTTGACAAACAATACTATTTGATCCCTGCATTTTGCTTCTATGCTAACAATTTTTACAGAAATCAATTATTTAAGATCCAGTCTATGCTCAGTTTAGTGTATATGGTGTCTATTGGAATGTAATGTGTTGGCATTCCAGTTTAAATCCTGTGTAATGGGGTAACATCACATATATCTGTTTCATTTTATTTTAAATAAAATAAGTGTGTGTATAGAAATGAAATGCAAGCTGCACAGCATAGCACTCTTTCTGCTAACTAATTAACATTATTCATTCTTAATATAATTCATTAGAAGCAACAGAAAACTTGAATAATATATTTAGGCCATGAAGTCTAACCGACATCTATTGGACCTACTGAAATTATCTTTTTCATCATCTATAGAGGCATAGAAGCAAATATTATTAATTCTTTTACTTCATATTCTCTGACCATACCTATGATTTTTTAAATAGATCACAGAATATTCAGTGTTAATACACATAAAAATTGTCCTGATGTTATTGCTTGCCATCTGGAAACTGAAATAACTACATGAAACCATTAAAATGTAATAGTGCAATGTTAATCCTGCTAATTTGGGAATACACTTTATTGTATACTTAAAGTTTTCTTTGAGTAAGTATGGATCAATATATTGTGCCTTTTTGGTAAACACATCATTGTGGGATAATATGTAGAAAAATGGACACCTATGAAAAACGACATCAAAAAATCACAACAAAGAATATTCTTTCTGTGCCAACTCAGAAAACTTAAACTGCCCAAGGAGCTGCTGATAAAGTTCTACAGAGGAATAATTGAGTCTCTCATCTGCACCTCTATAACTGTCTGGTTTGGTTCTGCAACAATATGCATGAGTATATTTGTATACTGTATATATTATATACTCCACGAGTCAAAAATAAGGCTGTGAAAATATTTACAGACCCCTCACATCCTGGACATAAATTATTTCAATTCCTACCTTCAAAACAATGCTATAGAGCACTGCACACCAGAACAACTAGAGACAAGGACAGTTTTTTTTTTTTTTCCCAAATGCCATCACTTGGTCAATTGCTTTGTCCAAAGGCCCATCACTTGAAAAAATCACTTGAAAAATATTGAGAAAGAAGAAAACAATCAAAAGGATTAACACATCAATCCAGTTCTTACTCAAGCACAGATGATTCGCATCCATATGTTGACAGCTACCCTGAGAATAAAAGATGCTGGGAAAAGTAGGATAGGAAAAAAGAGTATAATCTTTTTCAATAGTTCAGGAGAGTAGCAACAACGAATGCATCACTGAGAGACCTAAAAACACAGATTGAGGACAGATTATACTAAAAATCACCAGTGACTTGACATAACTAATCAATCTGGTACTGCCTATCTTGTATCTGTGCATCTGGTTTTTTCCTGCCTAAGTGCAGGACCTTACTTTTCTCATCACTGAACTGCATCTTGTTGGATAGGACCCAAGCAGTGGTGGGATTCAAAAATTTTTACTACCAGTTCTGTGGGCATGGCTTGGTGAATGTGGCAGGGGAAGGATACTGTAAAATCTCCATTCCCTCCCCACCCCACTAATCTGCTTTCCAGTTCTGTTCTCCTGTGCAGGACAACCAAAGAAGACCCAGTGGATCAGCTGGGACCCAGAAAGCAGAGAAGAGATGGGGGCAGGGCGAGTCAGAGGTGATATTTACTGGTTCTCTGAACTACTCAAAATTTCCACTACCAGTTCTCCAGAACTGGTCAGAATCTGCTGAATTTCACCTCTGGACCCAGGAAGTCTCAAAGGTCTAAAGATATAAAGACCTCTCTTATGATGATGAATGTCAATGCTCATGAGACCACCACCAGGAGATCACTGAACAGCAATGTTGTGCCTGGCAGAGTTACAAAGAGAAGGCCAGTAGTCTCCAAAAAGAATATTGCTGCCTCACTGCAGTTTGTAAAAGATCACATGGATAAGCCAGAAGACTATTGGAACAAAGCTCTGTATGGGTGGGCTGCTACTGGTTCTTTCCAGTTTAGGCAAACTGGTAGCTAATTTTATCATTTTAAATGACTGGTTTGGCAAACTGATAAATCCCACTCCTGGCTAGTCCAGCCCACCCACCATGCTCCTCCCCTCCCAGGAGTCCACACAAGCCCATTTTGGATGCCAGGTAAGTATAGGGCCCACCAGAGGCTCAGGAGTGTGAAAAATGGGCTTCCCAGAGGCACAGAAGCAGTCAATTCAAGGAAGCAGCTCATCAGCATCCCTAACTTGAAGCTGTTCTATAAGGAAGAATGGGAAAAAATCCTCCAAGCCAATGTACAGGTCTGATCAATAGTTAACAGAAATTTTTAGCTGCAGTTATTCAAGAAGATCACATCAGTTGCTGAAAGCAAAAGTTCACATAATTTAAACACATCAAAATATGTGTCTTTGGAACATTTCCTTCAATAAGTAAATGAACCAGTATAATGTTTTGGGTTCATTTTTTTAAATCTTTTTATCTAGTTTTAGGACATGTGGAGAACAACTCACATTTTAGCTCATATTTAAGCAGAAAGTTTGAAAATGCAAGAGGGTTACATACATTTAAATAGCTCATTTTTCTGTCATAGTGTACACACAGGTATACAAACTGTATGTACGGATGCATGTATGTATGCGTTAGAAATATTGTTTTCCTAAGCGATCTTCTAGAATCAGTTCAGAATTGGTTTAGTGCAATTATGGATTAGAATAGCTTTTATTTACAATGCAATTTGAAGATGGTGGCAGTATTAAAATTTATAGCAGAAGCAAATATCTTAGATATCTAAAATCTCCAAATATATTTCAGATATAGGAAGGATATACATTATTAATACACTGCAAATATTGATAAGCAATCATCAAAAGGGCATAAGAACTGAAAATACAAGTACAAAATAAACAATTTTCAATGTTTATAGTATATGTTATTTCAAGTTAAAAAGCAACATCCTTATCAACATATTTTACTTCAAATGCCTAACAGAAATATATTTTGAATCAAGAAAGAAATAAAAGCATTTGGATAATTGTATAATTATGAAAATAATTATCATAGGCCTCAGAAAATGTCAACAATAATATATTTTTATTTTATTTATTGATTATATAATTATATAAAATTCACTTATTTTACACTATTTATAAATAGCAAAGTAAATAGTAGATTTCTTTTAGTTTATTTGATTATTTACTGATTAGTAGTATGGACCACATATATCTCATATTTAAGGCTTAGCTAATTTGCATATGATGCTTGTTGCAGAATTATACATTTTAATAATGTATATAACTCTGGTACCAGAAACATTATGCTAGCATCTTAAATGTGTCGTGAAATTTTAAACAAGATCTGCAATACTTATTCAATATTCTGAGTTGTGTATGATTCTGTATTCCACAGAGATTGACCATTTCTTCGATAATATTGCACTACTAACTAGATCATACAAAACATTTGCTAGACCAATGCTTGAATACAGCTCATCAGCCTGGAACCGCACAACATATTGGATATTAATACAGTCAAGAAAATCCAGAAATATTGCACAAGAAGAGTTCTCCACTCCTATACTCTTAGCAGAATATCTTATGCTACCAGACTTGACATCTTAGACCTAGACAACCTAGAATTATGCCACCTTCAGTCTGACCTAAGCGTTGTACATAAAATTATCTATTATCAATGAATATTTCAGCTTCAACCACAATAATACAAAAGCACACAATAGATACAAACTCAAAGTAAACGGCACAAAACTTGATTGCAGGAAATATGTCTTCAGCAACAGAGTGGTCAGTGTCTGGAATTCTCTACTGACAGTGTGGGTTCATCCCCAAACCCCAAAAATTTTAACCTTAGATTGTTGACAATTGATCTCATCCTTTCCTGTAGGGGACATGCATAAGCACACCAATGTGTTACTGCCCCTGTCCTAACGTTTCTTTTTAATCGTATCCCTTTCATGTATTCATAATCATGTTTATACTTATACCTGTTATCTAATACTTGCTTGACAAATAAAATAAAACTAAATAAATAAATGCACTTAATGCAAAGAAATTGAGTTTGAGAATACATTTGTGAATGCGTCTGTATATTCTTCTAAAATGATAATCCTTTAATTTAATTGAAAGGAAAAATCTAAAATTACTGGGTTTATTTCTACAGATCTGCTTTTTTCATAAAAAATATTTTGTAAAGTAATTTTAACAAGCTTTCAATATTCATTCATTCATTCTTCCATTCATTCATTCATTTATTTAAATTCTTAAAATTTATATAAGCACACATCTCACACAAAATGACTCTAGGCAGCATACAATAAAATTAAAAAATAGTAAATAAAAATAATAATTATTAAAACAAAATATCATAAAGACTAGAGAGAATAGCAGATATCTTTTTTCAAATAATGCTATTAAGAATGATAAATGAAAAAATAAGTCAATGCAAACTACAAAAATTACAAAAAGAATAATTCTAAAAGAAAAAAGGGGAAAGCAGAGACAGAGAAGACAGAGAAAAAGAGAAGGAAAAAAAGAATTTTTTAAAGAAAAAAAATAAGAAAAAAGTCAAGGAAATGATAGGTCCACTAAGAAGAGAGAATGGTAAGAAAATAACAAGCAACAGGGAGAAAGCAAAACTACCTAGCTCATATTCTGCATCTGTCTTCACTCAAAAGGAAAAAAAAAACGGTCCAACCTATCAAAAACAGTATAATAAAGAAAAAGAAAAAAAACATATTAGGATAGAAGTTAAAAATTGACTTCTGAAAAATCAGTACCAACTTCACTTTGTGAGGGAGTACATCTCATAAAGTGGCAGTATATCATCCTGGGACCTGCCAAATGTAGTTGCTAAGCAGATATCAACCTATAGCTCATCATGGAGGATATGGGATGATCAGATGTAATTGAAGAAACAAGATCCTTAAAAAAACAACCTCAGTCGCATGATATGTAGGGTTTTATTTTATATCCATATATCCATCTAGTGGTGTCTCCCTGCCTAATCCAAGCTGACAAGTTTGGTGGGCTCAAAGTTGTTTTTATCAAACATGTAATGTATTAGGAGTTTGGAGGTACATCTGTCTATGGAAATATCTGTCCTAAGGAATCAGGTTTTCCTTTAGATCTGAATGGCTCCTATCTTCCTACACAGGATAATAAAGGATCAATTATAACCCTAGACTTTTGTCCAGACTAGAGTACCCGGAGCTCCATACTTCTGTTGGTGGGATGTATTATAAATTGTCTGATGAATTTACTATATTATTCTTTTTTTCTTTCTCCTTTGATTTGATTTTTATTCTATATTTTGTTCTTATTGCATTTTTTATGCTGCTTATTAGATTGTGAACTCCCTAGAGTCACTCTGAAATTGGGTAGACAAACAAAAAGGGAAAAAGAAACAAATAAACTTATTCGAATGTCAAATTTGACTTTTAGTTTCTTGTAAATCAGTATAGAAACAGTATACAGAAAATCTGGGGTTCTATAATAAAACCTTGAATGAAAGAGAACACTAAAAGCAAGACCAAAATCCTATACATCCCTACTGAGCAGAGCTCAGATGTTGGATTTATAAGTTGAAAAATATTTCTGAAATCATCACTTTTCTTTAGAAAATGGCATTGCATATTAAGTAATGAACTTAATGGTAGATTATGAATCTAATATTAGATATTAGATAATGAATAAATCTATGTAATGTCATTGAATAATTGCTTTAAGAACAGCAGATATAAATTATTCTAAAACCTAATTATATATTCCTCCCTCACCTCTGCTTGCCTTTGAAACTTGTTTTCCTATTGAAGGGATCAGTGTAGTGGGAAGTAATTTTATTTAAATGCCTCTCTAGCACATGAAGCCACTGAATGCTAGAATCACTGTCATATGAATGTTGATGTTGTTAGAATAATGTAATGAGAAGGAAACTGCCTCAGTGATAAGTGCCCGACTGCAATGCATCTCCTTTGAAATCTGAAAGCTCACCCCTGTTATATAGCTTAATAGGCTCTCTCCTTATACCAACTGGATTTTATTTTTTTAGTGCAATTTCTTTCACTGTACACATATAGAAATTGTACCAATATGAAAATGATCTTTCCTCTCTTGGTATCAGTGCATGTATGATTCTTCTCTATCTGTACTGTAAATTCATTTTGGCAAAACGGTACTTTGTAAATCTATAAGATTTACAAATAATATTTATTAGTGTTTCTATACTAATTTTTATTTCTGCTACTATAACAATGTTTTTGAAAGTGTTACTAGTATTTTTTAAAATCCCTTCTCATCCCATGCCTAGTATATTTTTTATCAATCTCAGGTCCACTACCAGAGACTTGAAATTTGAGGGCTCTGCACAGTATCTTAGCTATTCCTGTATTCTCCTCAGGGGAGTCTTCTGATATTGTTCCTGGGATCTCTTGAAACCAATCTCCCATCTTAGGAGTCCCTTGCAAGGAGTACCTTGCAGTGGTTCTCTTTGCACCACTGGGACCAGTTTGGCTTTTAATTTTCTAGACCCTTATATTTCTCCAGTTTCCCATAATTCTTCCTAAAACCCCTGTCACACAGCACCAACGGATGGAAAGAGCATATAAAATGGAGAGAAACACTTGCCATCCATTGGTTAATGTGATGCATCCGTTCTGTACTCACTATGTCCGTTTTTCAAACTCTCTATCCATCCAGCATCCGTCTACTGACATTTCATCTGCTCAAAAAGTTCTGAGCTGCACAAAACATTTTGAGCGGAAAATGTATCCAACGCATCCATTCTACATCCGCTACACATATGGGGAACATCTGTTATACGTCCGTCATCATCCGTTACGTGTCTGCTATATCCGCTAGGCATCTGCTCAACTCACATCCGCTCCAGCGGAAAACGGACACAGGGAGGAAGCGAAACAGAAACGGAACGGACACGCAGCATTAGTAGCATGGACGTAGAAAGGATGAAAGCAGATGCAGCTCGCATACAAAGCATTAAAATGGAAAAAACGTTCATATAGGGGACGTATCTTGGATATTTAGGATGTCTGCAGGATGCCTAGGATGCAAAAGGACACCTAGCGGAAAACCTATATTTCCTATAAAAAGGGGGAGGAAATCACCTGGATCTCATTTTCAGTCCAGCAGTCCTGCGGTGCAGACCTCTTCAGCCTTCATCTGGCTCTTGCTCTTCCACAGCATCCAGTCATCTCCACCATGGATTGTCACACACTCCTTTTGGTAGCCGCCATCATTCTAAAACAGTGCGAAGCCATCTACAGGCTCTTTCACCTGTTCTACACGAAAAAAAGGAAGTGTCCAAGGAATGTCTGGGTCCGAAGATGGATCGGGAGAAGAGCCGAGTATGGACTGTATAACAAGCTGATGTTGGAGCTGAGGAACGAAGACACTCGGGCATTCCAGAACTTCATGAGGATGCCGCCAGCTATGTTTGACGAAGTTGTGGAGTGGCTGAGACCCAGGTTGACCAAGCCTGGACCCTGGGCTGAAGGTGGCACTAACTCTGTGCCGCCTGGCCTCCCGGACCACATACAGGAGCATGCAGTATGGCTGGAGTGTGCCACACAACACCATCAGCATTGTGGTCAGAGAAGTGGTGCAGGCCATCATTGAAGAATACCTGCAGGAGCTCTTCCAGTGCCCCTTCATTGAAGAAGGCTGGAAGAAAGTTGCAGAGCAGTGGTATCAGAAGTGGAACTTCCCCCAAACCATTGGAGCCATAGATGGGAAACACGTGGCCTGCAAAGCTCCAGCCAATTCAGGGTCCACAACTACAAGGGCTTCTTCAGCATCATCCTCTTTGCCATGGTCGATGCTGACTACAAGTTCATGTACATCAATGCTTCAGGCAACGGGTCAGCTTCAGATGGCCAGGTATACAATGCCAGTCACCTCAAGGAGGGGCTGGAACGCAACCTCATCATGGGCTTCCCAGGTCCAGACCCCCTGCCCAACGACACAAAATATGTGCCCTACTTCATTGTGGGGGATGACGCCTTCTACCTCAGAACCTACCTCATGAAGCCCTACACTTCTAGATGCCTCACCCTAGAAGAGAGGATCTTCAACTACAGGCTGTCCAGGGCAAGGCAGGTGATGGAGAACGCCTTTGGCATCCTGGCCAACAGGTTCCAGATACTTCTCACCACCATGCAGCATCGCCCAGAGACTGTGAGGAACATCGTGGAAGCTTGCTGCATCCTGCACAATCTCATGTGCACCCGCTACCCAGTCTTGCAGAACAGGCTTGTGGACCATCAACAAGGCAATGGGGACATGGAGCCTGGTGAATGGAGGCAAGGGCGAAGCCTGATAGATACTGTGGATGTGCAAGGCCCCAACAGAGCTTCACGTGAAGGGAAGAAGCAGCGCAACCTCCTAAAACACTGGTGCAACTCCCCAGCTGGAGCAGTGGAGTGGCAAGACAGGATGGTAGATGCTTAATGGATGCTTCCTACAGCCTGTCTCATCACACTGATGAGATTGGGCCATGTATGTTGAGTGGCCTTTCAATGAATAGGGCATTAATAAAGACTTTTGTTTATACTGAAATGTGTGGATCAATGATTAAATTGTTATTGATAATAAAGGGCCATATTTGTGGCAGCTGGGAGGGTGGACCATACAGTCCCACTATGCTTGCACTGGAGGTTTATCTATCCCACAGCTATTACCCATACCACAGGTATCCCTGCCCATTCCACTGCTATCCTAACCCATCCCACAGCTATTACCCATCCAACAGGTATCCCTGCCCATCCCACTGCTATCTTAACCCATCCCACAGCTATTACCCATCCCACAGGTATCCCTGTCCATCCCACAGCTATTACCCATCCCACAGGTAGTCCTGCCCATCCCACTGCTATCCTTACCCATCCCACAAGCATGCAAAGGCTTAAACCATTTCTAAAAGTTTCCACCAAGACTTTATTGACTAAAAGAACCGAACTAAGTGTGTGAAGCAAAGATAAACTTTATTCATAACAACCTGTAAACGCAAAATGACCCAAGTCAAGTGTCCCAAGCAAAGATAAAGTCAACAGGTAGCACCCCAGTCTCTGGCACTCTTCTCAGTCACTCTGAGGCATGCCCATCATCTCAGAGGTGAAGGGTCCAGGTGCTGTGGAGGTGGCTGCTGCTGGAGTGCTGGTCTGAGGCGCCATTGGGGTGCCTGGCCCCGAGAGGACAACAGGGGATGGTGTGTGGAGGAAGCTCCCAGAGAGCTGGCTCAGTCCTGTGATGTTGAGAGCCCCTTCCTCCATGACATGTGGTGTCAGTCCCAAGACCGATGACAGATGTTCTGAGGCCGGGCTTGGCTGTGGGGTGGAGGAAGGAGGAGTGTAGTGGGGCTGTCTGGTCTGCAGCTGAGCGAGGTGAGGCGTGGGTGGCATCTGTGGCGTGGGTGGCATCTGTGGCATGAGTGGCATCTGTGGCATGGGTGGCATCTGTGGCATTTAATGAACCTGTGGCTGGACTGGGAAGGGCTGCCTGTGCTGCTGAAACTCCTGGTAGCCATAGCCTTGGTAAGTGAGGGCCTGTGGAAAGTCTTGGAAGGGCTGTGACATCATCTGGGGTGGAGGAGCAGACCTGGACTGGGTCGGAGCAGGTTCAACTGGGCCTGGAGGGTTGTACAGAAGACCGGTGATTCTCTCCTTTATCACCTGGTACTGTGATTCGGACATGTCCATGAGGGTCTGGTTGACGTAGGTGAGGAAGAACTTGCGGTTTGAGGATGGTATGTCAGTGTGTACCAGCTGAGAGAGGAGATCTACGCTGCTATTGATGGTGTCCCTGATCTCCAGCAGGACAGTGTGGCTCTGCCCCTCTGGTCTGGCTCTCTGCCTGCTTTCTGTGGAGATGGAGCTGGGGGTGGGGGTGGGTTGGTCTCTGGTGGAAGTGCCCTCTCCTTGCTCCCACTGCATCAGGAGGTCCTCCATGCACTCTGCCACAGGGAGTGCAGCTATCGGGGGATTCTCTGTCGTGGGACGCTCCACAGATACCTTCCTGGACACAGGAGTTGATTCTTGGCCAGAAGAGGACTGGCTCTCTGTGGGCTGTCTGAGAGAGAGGGTTGTCAGAGGGGCTGCTCCTTGGTGGCGGATCTCACCCTCCAAGAAGCTGCACTTGGCCATCGCGTAGGTCTCCCGGTTGGTGAGCTTGACCGTGGCCTGGCCAGACTTCTTCAGGTGCAACTTCCCATACCAGGTGTGCATGTGCTTCCACCACCTGAGGAGCACCTCCAAAGTGTAGCCCAGGCTCTCCACCTTCTCTCTCCAAGCAGCCTGCTTCCTCTTGGTGTCTCGATAGAGCCTGTGTCCCTTCCGCCAAAGATACTCGTTCTCCCTCAGCCACTCCAGCACCTCATCCTCATGTTCCTCTTCGATGGAGTATTGCCTCCTCTCCCGTTCTTGTGTATGCCTGTTCCTCCCTCTGGCAGGGCCATCTGGGCCCTCATCAGAGGGGCTTCGAGGTTCTAGGGGCTGCTCCACCACACCACCACCAGCAGCAGCAACAACAACAGCAGTAGCAGTAAAAGCAGCACCAGCAGGACCAGCAGGACCAGCAGCACCAGCAGCACCAGCAGCACCAGCAACATCAGCAGCACCAGCAGGACCAGCAGCACCAGCAGGAACAGCAGCACCAGGAGCACCAGCAGAACCAGCAGGACCAGGATCATCAGCAGCAGAATAAGCACCAGCAGCACCAGCAGGACCATGAGCAGCATGAGCAGAGTAAGCCCCAGCAGAAGCACCAGCACCAGGAGCAGCACCAGCAGATTAAGCACCAGCAGAAGCACCAGCACCAGGAGCAGCGCCAGCAGAGTAAGCGCCAGCAGAAGCCCCAGCACCAGAAGAGTCAGCCCGAGCAGCAGAAGCCCCAGCAGAAGCAGAGTCAGGGCCAGGGTGTGGGATGGTGGTCCTGTCCTTCTTGCCAGGGCTGGCAGAAGATGGCACAGGCTTCCTCTTCTTCCCCATGGTTGTTGGCTGGAGATGTGTCTGGTAGCAGGTCTTTCCTCTGAAACCTGCTTGCGAGCTGCATCCTTTTATATCCACGGGGCTGAGGCAATGCATCCTCCCCACATGCGCAGTGAACGCTTTGCATCTGCTAGGCATCCACTAGGTATCCTCTAGGCTTCCATGATGCATCCACTGTATCCACTCGGCATCCGCTTTGCATCCGTTCTTTCTGCTGAGCGTCTGCTTTGCTGTGCTCCCCCAGAAGCCCTGCAGATGTGCCATCCGCTTCCATCCGCTAGGCTTCCGTGGAGCATCCGCTTTACATCCTGGCTACGTCCTCCCCCCGTCCATTCCTTTCCGTTGTTGTCCATTCTCTTTATGCAAATTCGGGGCACTTTTGAGAGCGGATAACAATGGATAGAAAATTTTCTCGTCCGCTGTGTCCTTTTTACATACTTTTTGCATCCGTCGGCCTATGTGACAGGCCCTTTATATTGCTGTCACACAACACTGAGATATTTATTGTCATCTTGGTCTTCTGAGCCTTGTCTACTACTATTATCATCTTGTTCTTTTGAGCCTTGTCTAATACTGACATATAACATTGGACTGGTCTGTCTATCTGGACCTGGAAGTCCCATAGGATCATAACCGTTTTATTCCCCAGACTTAGGAGGATACAGCCCCATAAACTGTGTATATTTTCCTGTATCCAATGCCAGCTACTTAGTCATGGTGCTCACTCTATATTATTCTGCTTGCATCTTACTGTATAATGGACTGTTTATGAAACCTGTTTAATCATCCGCACATGCAAGGTCTGTGTGTCTAGTGTGATAGATTCCTGCATCTATTGATATTGTGCTTATTCCCTGTTCTTACAGTATGTTACTTTGAACAGTGCCTCATTAATATCTATTGGTCCAGCCACTAGCGGGCTTTCCTAATGTCAGCTCTTCAGTTATTGGCATCTTATGCAGAGTCCTGTCTTGCCATAGTATTTCTTCTGTTTGATCTTCTTACATTTGTTCTGCATGAGACATTCTTTTAAAAGATATTATATCATCTTTGGGTACCATTTTCAACCACATTCATTTCGATGTGTTATCCCCATTGTGTTCCTATTTACTTTCTTGTAATCCCTTTCTCTCCAATAAGAGTAAATACAAAAATTAATTCGCTTCCTGCTAATATTCCAGCAATAGGGTAAAGGAGTGGGAAAAAGGAAGCACAATCACAATTTCATTAAGTTCCCACTTAGCAACAACTTTGCTTAATGACAGAACTCTGATCCCAGTTGTGGTTATAAAACAAAGACTATCTACTGCATAATTGGCTGTTAGGCTTTTCTAAGTTTATTTTTCAATCTCTATGCTGAAAAATCTGTAAGTTTTGAATAAAAAATGAAATATCAATTTGAATATCTCACATAAGGAATATGGATCAACTCTTCCCATCATAAGATCTTGGAGAAAGCAAGATACCTTATTTTTTATTAACAATTACCACAGAATGATGTCTTCCATCATAACCATTCATTTCTAAAAAAAAAAAAAATCAACACCTTAAAAATAGAGCTGTTCAATAGACCTTATTTTTAAGGCTTGCCATCTATATTCTCTGCAACAAAAATACAACATGAATGATAGTTTTTAGCATTATTATTTTTATATTATTCAATTTTACATTATCTTTAGTTGAAAATCTATTTCAATTACTCATTCATTGAAAAATTGGCAATAGCATAAACATAAATGCAAATAAACAAAACATTGAAAAGTCCAAGTATCCACTGTTGCAGAGAACAATGGCATTTAACACTTCTACATATTGCAGATACCTAGTAATGACGTCAGTGACAGAAAAATTAAGAATAGCTCAGGCAATATAACAAATGTCCTGATGTATTGATTAAGAATCCAAATCTTATACTTGACTTAGTAGCTAATTAATAGTCAATATAGTTGCTTTAACAAATATGTCCCATGCACATAGTCAGACACCTCAGCCTCCTTAGCAACTAAGCTACTGCATTCTGCACCAGCAGCAATCAGACTTAATTATTAGGTTATTTAGCAACTACTCCAAATTGACTGTAACTAAAATTTATTTTAGCATTTAAGGAGTGTGTTATTCAGGAATACCATGCAACAAATTTAAATGAGAAAATATTTAGTGAAGCAAAGATAGATTCTGTTACCTAATACTAAGGTACATTCCAAACAGCATCTTAGCAGCAGATGCATTCCTGATTATTATACATATTTAGTATTGTCAATATTTCAAAAAAGAAATAAGTATGTCAAATTTTAATTTCATATTCTACCTTATTCTAATTCTGATTATTCTAACCATTCTAATTTATAGTTATTGTCCTATTCCTAGTTCTGTCTTTTTCCTTTTCCTCCTCTTTTTTAGGATAATTAGAGGTAAGACAGCAGACAAACTGTGGGGTCCCTCTTTTTGGATGTCAAAGCTAGAGAGAAAGCAATCCATATTCAAAACAGCTGTATGCTCTTTTTTCTGCTTCTGCAATACTGTTACTATAGCTAGATAATAAGCAGCAAAATTGTACTAGTTCAAACCAAATGATTCACTGGACACATTGAAGGAAATGTAATAAAATTCACAACTGAACTGCGATTCTATTGCATACTATGTTTTACTATACAAGAAAGTATTTGAATAAATTCCAGAGAAAGCCACAGAATTGCACAACAATAATTTGGTCTATATAATGAAAATTCATCTCACTGAACTTATTAATATAACTTGGATAACCAATAATTCATCACTTTCCAACTTCATAATACTTCACTAGTGTTAAAGGAAACATTGATATTTTACTTTTTTGTTAAAGAAACACTTCAAAGTATTGTCTGAAGAGTTTATGTTGAGTGCTCATTCTGTGATCCTTGCTAATCAAGGAGATGGAAAATATGCTATTGTGTCTCTTCATTGTCATGCAAATGTTATTCTCAAGGGAATGGTGCCTTGCCCTATGAATGGAAGATGTTCATTTTGCTTTTGCAAGTGATTTCAGCATACAAATTTATCTCAGTGAAATATTTTGCTTATTCTAAGTGTCTTCTTCAGATAGCTTGAAGGCCATTGAGCACTGAGTCTTTCTAATGTATCATAATTATGGAAACACCTGTGCTAACTAATACATTTCAAACACTTATCAAATATCCCAGAGGGTCCATTAACACACAAATATTTCTCATCACAATATTGAACAATTGACATTTGTATCCCATTGGTTACAAAGATTCATTTTCAGGTATTTTTTAAAGGTTGTAGCACATTTGTATTTACTCCCCATCTAATAAGACTTTTCTCCCAAATAATATTATATCTGTGATAAATATATTTTTCACACAAACAAAAGCAAACATGTTTATTTTTCCTTATTTATATGTCCCCGCATTAGTTTGATATTCCAGCTATATTGGAAAGAAGCACCAATACCTTTAAGATATTACATGTGCTCCCACAGACCTGGGAATTTGAAGATTCTGCACAGTATCTTAGCTATTCCTGTACTCTTCTCACTGGAGACTTCTGATATTGTTCCTAGGATCTGTTGGAACCAATCTCCCACCTTAGGAGTCATAGCCCTTTGTAGTGGTGCAACTGGTCACATGCAACTGTTACCAGAAGGCATGAACATTAAACTTTTCTGCTACTGTTATCATAATTCTATAGTAATAGTAGTACAGCAAGTACCTACCTTACATCTTTTTCACTGTATTATTTACTACATTTATTTTATACTTCCTCTTTTCATCAGCCTGGTGTCTCATTAGCATTTCAATTTACTTTACGATGCCATGTGGTCATTCCTATTTCAGTGACAATTCTGTAAATACATTTTTATAGGAAATCTTCTGCAGGCAGCTCTTTAATCAAATACATATATTTCCCATGATAAATACTACATTGTTATTTTCTCCTTGGGTACATTTGTTTTTTGTTTTGTTTTGTTTTTTTAATCTATAGCTTTCTCAGCAGATCATTAATGTTGACAGCCCTTCACAACTGATTGTATTTGCATTTTTGAAAATGGGTTTCTATGTTCTATTCCAGATCATTACCTGAAATGTTATCCTAAACATAGTCCAACACCAACCCTTTAGCATCCCATAGGAAAGCTTTGAACAACTTCCTCTCACAAGATGCTCATGATTGCCTTTTGTTTACAGTCCATTTAACAGTGTTGTTATCCTTTATTATTCTGCATTATCATTTCAGTATAATTTTATGAAGCAGAACTTTATTGAATGTTAGTACATTATATATTATATGCTGCATGTTCTTTTTCCATTAACTAAGCCATGTTATAAAAAAATAGAAACAAAAAAAAATGTTTTATATGCCTATGTTACATTTCCCATCCACCACCACCCCTTTTCCCCTTATTATTGTATGTGGTGACAGTTTTGTGTGTCTTTGTCTGTATAGGTTTGTAATATAAAACTATATAAATCTATAGCTATAATTTTCAGTAATACAAAATTTTCATACTGAAACTAGATAACATGGGACAACTTTTGTCAATGATATATTTTAAATGTCCAAATAATGTTTTCTGCTGAACTGTTTACAGTTTCATAAGCATTCTATTTATGTTTTTTTTTAGAACAAATATGCCAAAAAAGATCATGAAATCTGTTTGTATATTCTTGGACTTTTTTTTTTCTAAATGTCTTTTCATCTCCTATTCATTATTTCTTTTAGTGACAAGTTCTTCATTTCTTAATTACCAAAGTTCTATTTATTTTTAATTGAAAAAGTTCCCTGTTTAAATTCAATTAGTACCTTATATAATCAGCATCCATTTCATTTTCTTCTTCTTTTACTGACAATGATATCAAATCTTTTTCCCTCTTGGTATATTAAATGCTTCCTCCTTAAACATTATTATTACTATTATGATTTCAACACATATGTTCATTCTACCAACTTTTGCTTTTAAAAAAATCTTTCAGATGGCCTTATAAAGCCCCACAATGTCAGAAATCTTATTACCTTTTTATTCATAATTCTGTAAAACCAATTTTTTTGAAAGGCGCTCCAAAGATCATTTGGAAATGCAGAAAGAACCTGAAAGTTTCACGAGGAGTCATGTTTTAGACGAAGTTTCAACAGTTGACTTTGTTTTCCTAATCTTAATGCAGTGGGATATAACCAAACTGGTGCTATATTTTCATTGTGTGTCTTAAGTATTTTCAAACATACAGTAGTTAGGAAAGTATTGTCATAAATATGATGATTCAGAGTTCAATCATTACCATGAGTTGTTCTAAAATGACATAAATGACATGATTGATACTTCATACAACAGGTTACATCCAAATATTGATTCCACTTTTTCAATATATGTTTTATTGATACATTTTCCTTAAAGAACATAAAATATTTCATGTCTGTCTGAACAGTGTGTTGTCTGTGCACAATTAATTTTAGGTAAAAATACAACAGTAACCAAAGTCATGCGAATAATCTTAATAAACCTTTTACAACATAATAATACCATTAATTTATCCATTTTGCAAAATTTCCAATACAATTTTT
Organism: Laticauda colubrina; assembly: GCA_015471245.1. Lineage (NCBI taxonomy): Eukaryota > Metazoa > Chordata > Lepidosauria > Squamata > Elapidae > Laticauda > Laticauda colubrina. Next base: position 48,758,915 of record BLBF01000006.1, on the reverse strand, counting down.
TTTTGAAAATTTTTTATTGATTTTTAGAAACAAACATAGACAAACACAACACAGAACATGAAAACATAAAACCTCTTTTCTGAAAGCAGCCTGATCCTGGGTTACATCTCTTTGTATAGACACCAGTTCAAATTCATGCTCATTTTTATATACCATTCCATATCTTACTGAATTTTCTATATGGCTTCTCCCCTCTTTTAACTTTCTTAATTTTATTTTTATTTGTTTCATCTCAAATCAGATTATTATATTTATATTCTTTGTCTGTCCTATTTCAGCTATCTATTATCTTTTCTCCTTAAACAAAATTCTTCCTGTAGTCATTAATTGGAGTATGACGCCTTTATATCTTTCCCCTAAAATTATAACACTTAATATAGAACGTAACTTCCATTCGGATTCTGTGTAGTACGTTAAAGCTAGACACTACATTTTAAAAAGAAAAGAAAAGAAAAGTATAAATATATAATATAATTAAAATAACGATCCATACCAATTCAATTCTATCATTAATGTTAATATTCATTTAAATTTTAAACATTTAGCACATTATTTTTCAAATAGGTATCATGCTTCTATGCGAAATCTTGTAAACTTTCCATGATTACTTCCCCCTCACTTCACTTGCATTTTAAAACATTATGTCATTAAAATGTTCCCATTCCTTTCTAAATTAATTCTTTCATTTAATTCATTCCATTTATTTTATTCAGAAATGTTTCACTAAATCATACGTTGTTTCCAATTTTCTAATATTATTTCTAAATACAAATATAACAATACAATCATATGTACCTTTGCAGAACCCCTTTTTCAATTAAATTTTTACCCATTATCTCTAAATAAGTCCTGTTTCTTTACATCTTGCTTCACACCCTTGTAGCTTCTCTTCTCTTCCCTCCTCCTTTGCTTCTTCTCTCTGCCCTTTTTACCCCCTTGTCTTTCCACCTCAATTTCCCTTTTCTGTATTCCCTTTTTCTGTATTTCCTTTTTCTGTTGCTTTCTCACGTTATATCCACTTTTCACCTTATTTTTCCCTTTTTTGGTTGTTTTTTTAGGTCTCAAATTCTCCATTCTCTTTCCCCTCTTTCTCCTTTTTTCCCCAAGTAAAGTTACTTGTTTGTTAAAGATGGCTTCTTCTTTGTCCCAATCTTCTTGTTGTGTAGTCTTTTCTTGTAGTTTCTTGTAGGTAAAGATCGCCATTTCTAAGAATTGAAAAACGGAACCAAGAGAGTCCTTCCCTTCTTGTTCCTCTTCTTTATATTTTTTAAATTCTATTTTCAATTCGTCCACAAGTGATGCCATTGTAGAGTTTCTTTTTCTTCTTTTAAAACAACCACCCAAGTGTTTTTAATCCTTCGAATATAATTCCAAAAGTCCCAAAGTCACCAAACAATCCAAATACACATAAGCTGTTTCTTTTTACACTTTCTTCCATTTTTCACTTTCTCTTCCTGGGGTTAATGTTTAGTTTCAAAGTTCCAGTTAAAATGTATCTTTTAGCAGTCCTGTTAAAATTTAACTTTAGATTCCAGGCTATCTCCTCCTTCCAAATCCTTTTGTTATTCTCTTCCTCTCCCTTCCCACTTACAGCAAAAGAAAATTTTCTTTCTCTCTCTCTCTTTTTTCTTTTTTTGCCTTTTATATTCAGAAATCTTTATTATCCCCTTGGCATTAATTTTTCCAGTTTAAATACCTGTTGATGCCAAAGCAGATTTTTCCGATTTCTGATTCATCTCTGTTTGCTGTCAATGTAAGGAAGGAGAGTGAAAAAAAAACAACTTTCCCTTTTCACTTTCATTCGCTGCTTCCGAGTCTTCTTTGGGAGCAATGTATCTTTTAAAAAAAAGTTTAAGTTCCAGGATGCCTTAATTGTTTCTTCTTATCCCGGTCAGCCAAAACTTTCACTTCAGCACTTTCTTCTTCCTGCACATTCTTTTCTGGATGAGGGCTTCTTTGAGGCGGCCATTTCTGACCACCACTCTACCGCCTTCAGGAAAGGGAGTATAGCCAGCTGAGGAGGATAGATGCGGCGTTCCTCGACCCTGCTGGAATCTCCCCCATCTTCACTGACCTCTGTGGGGTGGCTTAGCCCCAGAGCCAGCTGGCTCGGGGCGCTCCGGTGGCGAGCCCAGGCAGAAACAGTGCACAATCGCAGATTCCTTCCTGCCGCCGAAGCCCTGCAAACCGGAAGTCCAAAATTTCCAATACAATTTTTTGTTATCTTTTAAGATTCTGTTTAGTTTCTAACCTCTGTTTCTATTTGTTAACCATTGGTAGAACAAACCCCATGTTAAAAAGTATTCTGTTTCTTCCTTTTCTTTTGTCTTAAGTGTCTATCTATCCATGTCAGCACATTCTAATATTTTTTATTACACTTTCATTGTTGGGACCACATCATTTTTCCATTGTTGTGCAGATATTGAGTTCAAGGAGCCTGATCTATACATAAATTTCTGTATCCATTCTTCTGGTTTAAGTTATAATCTAATATTCCAGCTCCTTTAATTTATAAAATGTAGAATAAACAGATACAACCATATTTTTCATAGTACCATCTTTGTATTCTCGGTCATTCAATATCTTCTACTATAGTCTCACTAATTACACATGAAGCATGAAATATTTCACCAAGTTGCAATAATTTGGAAGTTCCTACTATATTTATTTCATTGGCTATAAAGGTAAAGGTTTTCCATGTCCAATCATTTCTGACTCTAGGTGCTCCTCTCTGTTTCTTAGCCAAAGGGTAAGATTGTCCAAACATTGTCCAAAGACATAAATATAAGTATATGCTAAGGCATACCAAATATTGTTACTTCCCAACAAAGTATTACCTATTTGCATACTTTCAAATGTCTGGGTGGGCAGGAACTGGGCAAGATCATTCCACAACATAGAACTTAGGTCTTGAACCAAGGCTGTCAGTTTTCCAGCATTTTTAACCACTGAGCTATCATGTCTTCATTATCTGTAGGTTCTACTAAAATTTCCTTGGCAGTAAGTTCTAAAATTATACCCAGCTAAATTGTACAAATATATACTAGTATACTTATGCAATTTTAGTTTCTGGGTTTACTTTCTTATGTAGATGATATATTGTATCTCTGGTTTTACTTAACATAATACTCCAGATGATAGGCTCAAGATAAAGAAGGATCTGACAAACTTGAACATTGGGCATAATGAAATCCAATCATAAGAAAAATAAGGTTTTACATTTAGGCAAGAAAAACTAAATTCACAGGTATAGAATAGGGGTACCTGTCACAATAGTAGTAACTGTGAGAAGGATCTTGCAATCCTAGTAGATAATCATTTAAATATGAGCCAGCAGGATGCTGCAGTTGCCAAAAAGCCAACACAGTCCTAGCTTGCATTAACAATGAGGTTAAATCAAGATCATGTGAATTGCTCGTGCCACTTTATGATAAGACAACACTTGGAATATTGCATCTATTAAAAATATCTAAATATCTAAATATCATATCTAAAAAAAGTATAGAGAAAAGCAACAAGATGAATAGGAAATTGAAAACTTATGAAAAATGGTTGCAGGAATTGGGTATGTCTACTTTAATGAAAATAAGGACTAGAAAAACAAGTGGAATTCAGCTGGTTCTCACCAATTTGCCTGAACCATTAGTTAATTGTTTATGCAGTTTGGAGAACTGGCTAAAAATAAAGTGCAAGAGAAGTTTTTAATCTTTCATTCTCCCTTCAGTTAATATCTCCGAGCAAACAGTCAAGAACTACTTCACAGTTGCATGTGGAATGCAGCTGATACATGCTGAATCAAGTCAATAAACAACAGAAACTGACAGGATTAGGGCAGGGAAACCCATCAATCACCCATTTAGGGATGGAATTAACCTCTTCTCTTCAGGAAGAATGACAAGATTACAAACATTTTCATTACAAAGAGTATTAAGTAACACTTCTGTGATCAGCTGATATTTCCTGGAGTTCTCCAAGACCTTTGATAACTGCTGCAGTATTGGCTTCTTCTTGTTTCTTCGTGGGGGAAAAGATACAAGAAGGGACAATGATGCAGCTTGATTATACTGGATGTGAATTTAATGCATGTATGGTCCAGCTGTATTGCTTCTGTTGTGAAGCACCCAATTTAGAACATAGAGAACATAGAATAATAGAGTTGGAAGGATGAATGGCTTTTGGCACCACGCCCAGGCTTTTAATTAACATCAGTGGCTGCTCTTAGTTTCCATCTCAGCTGTTGTGTTTGCTGTGACAACTCTTTGGAGAGTTTTTTAAAAAGGGGGAATGGTTGTTTTAAGTTTTCTGCATTGTTTTAGTGGTTCCGGGAACTCTCTTTTTGGGGTGTACTTCCCTCACTCTTTTTGAAATTCTCTAGCGATGGAGCACCCACAACTTCTAAAGACAAGCTATTCCATTGGTTGATTGGTCTCGCTCTTAAGAAATTTATCTCTTTGGTTTGTTCCCATCCATTGTTTCTTGTTGTGCTTTTTGGTACTTTGGAAAATTGACCCCCTCATTTTTGTAGGAGACCCTCAAATTTCCTAACAGAACAATTTTTTTAAAAAAATTAAGTTCTCAAATTTTTAAGATGAAATTGGATAACCATTTGTCTGAAATAGTGTAGGGTTTCCTGCCTAAGCAGGGGAGTGGGCTAGAAGACCTCCAAGGTCTTTTACAATTGTGTTATTCTATTCTATGCTATTCTATTCTAAATATCGGAACACTGCTATTTTATTGTGCTATTTTATTCTGAGTTGGACTACGGAGAAATTTCCTAAGGGTGAGACCAATCAAGTTGCCATGACCACCAGTCATATGACCACCCAGCCATTCCTACCTAGTCATTAGGGCAGAGAACCTGTTGTTAAATTATTTGAATCCCACCACTGGACTAGGGTAATATGATAGCAGTGTTCCAATATCTCAGGGGTTGCAACCAAAAAGAGGGAGTCAAGCTATTCTCCAAAGCACTTGAAAGCAGGATAAGAAGGAATGGATGGAAACTAATCAAGAGTAGAAGCAACCTAGAACTAAAGAGAAATTTCCAACACTTGTGTTTTTTCAGACCATTTGTCTAAGGTTTCTTTCTTGAGCAGAGGGTTGGATTAGAAGACCTCCAAGGTCCCTTCCTATTCTGTTAACATGATTTTATTATTTATTATTCATTCTCCTGCTTAGGTTTACAATAAAATCAATTTTTGTCTGTTAAAATATAATTCAGATACTCTACTGCTTTTCTTTTAAAAATTTGCATTTAAAACTTTCTAGGATGTAAGATTTACTCTTGATAATTATTTTTTCTAGACAATTCATAAAATTATCTGCGAATAAATTGATCTTGCCAAACAGATTTGAATCTTTTTGAGGGTAAAATTGTTTTTTAGAGATGAGTTTCTCTTTAGGCATATTATGCTATTACAAATGTAAGAACAAGTACATTTTATAAATACCACACAGACCTTCAGAAAATTAGTTCAAAATATTAGATACTACTTGCATTTTTCTAGAAAAATAATATCAAAGGTAATGATTTGAACAGTCAGGGATGCTTAATTAATTACAATTACTGTTCATTATTATATTCTTAATGAAATTTTCATTGTCAAGATTTTTTTCTGTTGTTGAGATAAATTATTACTGTCAATTTTACATTTAAACGATTAAATGAAGGGAGGTTTGGTTTCAATTATAGTTCAGAATTTGGAGTCAGGACCCTGGATAATTTTGATGTTTTGCTTGTAATTCATGGTGGAATTCAATTATTTATTATACATATTAATAATTATACAACAAGGTAGCTTTACATATAATTTGTATTTTGAAAGGACTTGAAATAATTGTTGAAAGCAGTAATTGATAATCAAATAGAGTATTAGCTGGCAAAACCCTGAATAAAATTATCATTTTTATTTGATAAAAGAAACCGGTACTACTTATATTTTATATTTGTTCAAAATGAAAATCTATCCAAAATTTTTATTTATTTATTTATTTATTTGATTTGTCATTCGCTTACAAGATAATAGGTATAAGTATAAACATAATTATGAATACATGAAATGGATACATATAAGAAAAATGAAAAGAAGCAATAGAACAGGGATGGTAAGCACATTTGTGCGCATGATTCTCAAATAGTTTGCCAATATATCAAAGTAATATTATGCTAATTCCTCTACAATTTAAATTATAGACATTGTAAAATCTTCATTTCCTATTAACAGTTCTTATTGTTTCTGGATGTCCTTTTGCTTGCTTCTTTAACAAAATAATCAAACTTAATAAACTAGAATTTTCCTGTTTCTTTTACTAAGCCAAAAATTGCTTCTATTTATTTAAAAATGTCAGGCTTCTATACGTGCCAATTAAGGAAAAAACTTTGGAAAATCTTATTCTTGTCCTTAAGTAGTATAATCATGCTAAAAACATTCATATTTAGAGATACGAATAACCAAAGGGTATTAAAGTGAGTTTCCCCAGTCATCACTGGATTTATAGATATTAATTTATTGCTTGAATCTCTTTTTATTGTTGATATCAACTCAATAATTGATTACATAAAAATTCTGATATCTGCAAGCTAGATAAAACTAGCCAATGAAAAATGTACTCTTTAATAAGTGACAATAAAAGTGATTTTTTAGTGGGAAAATGTACTATTCTTTAGTAACTTAGAGCACTTGACAATTTTCTTAGTGTTTGGTGTGGCTAAAAGAGTGATTGACTCTCCAAAATAAGAGGTTACTTGATTTGCAGGAACATGAATTAAGATTTGGATGGCATGCCTATTTATGGTATAAAAAGGTTAAAATAAATGTTGATTTCCACAAACTCTTTGTCAGAAGCGCCAAGTTAAGGCTTTGGGATTAATGTAAAACAAGACTGTCTGTGAAGATTCACAGTGAAGATTCTTCACAGACAGGTGTCAACCCAGGAAAGTTTTCTTAGAAAAGAAATGGTGGTGAAGCCAGACAAGTGAATTAGTAGTTAAATAATATTCTTTACTCATGGTGAAGATACTCTCAAATCGAAAGAGGAGTTGGAATTTGAAGGAAAGGTCTGTCATAGGTTTATATATTTATAATTGAAATAAAAGTTTATATTAGATTAAAAGAAATTATAGATCTGACTTTACAATAAATGAACTGGTAACTATTACTGTGAAGTAATGATAAATATATTATTGCTAAGGTATATAAACTTCAACTGAAATTGAATTTGAAGAATGATTATATAAGGCATTGCATGATCCAAAAGGCAAGAATTTTGGATATAATACCTGAACGATGGGAAAACATGTAGATGAAGTATTTAAAATTTACCTTAGATTAATAATTTAAAAGATTTTTTTTAAATAAAATGATGAACTGTTGGTATTTAACAGCAGATAAATTGTTAAAATGTATAAAGGTAGTTCAAATGTATGTTGAAAAAGAAATATAAAGAAGAAAGTAGTCCACAGCTATGGTGGACCTACAACAAATCAAATAAATATTGAAGTAGGATTTACACCTTGATAAATAAGATTCTTGAATATAAAGATAAAACTAGAGACTTTTCTTTTAGACTTAATGGACAAAGAACCTGAAAAAATTGAACTTTTATGTAATACATGGTGACAGCAGTAAGATTGCTCTATGCATTGCAATGGAAAGATATTTTAATTCCCACAATGGATGACTGACTGCAAAAACTGACGGAGTTAGCAAAGATGGCTAAATTGACTGCTTTAATTAAAGAAGAAAATACAACTTTGTTTCTACTTGGAAACCTTTTCTGGACTTGCTGTCCAGAGAAACAAACAACAAAGAGAGAGGATCCAGAAAGGATTCAAACAGATAATTTTATAAACAGAATTTATAATCTTGTTTATGTTTTTTTTTCTCAAAAATCTTTGGCTTTGTTCCATGTTTTGACAATCATGCAGATTTAACAATATGATGTACTAGATTCATAAAAAAAAAAATTACATACTGCATTGATTACCTCTGAGCCCATGTTTAAAGTTCTAAAAGCTGAAACAAATGGATCAGCACAGAAATATAAGTTTCTATTAGTACAAGGGAATGCAAAGTATAAAGCTGAAAAAGTATACTAAATACAATTCCTTTTTTTCCCAAAAATGCTTCTATAGTCAGACAGTTTAATGATAGACTTAAACTCATTGACCACCAACCTGAGAGTCTATCACTTTGCTTATTCCACACTTAGTATTTTTCTGTATATAAGAGTGCATTTGCAATTTGTGTAACAACCTGAAAAGCAGTAGAAAGTCCATCACGTATGTGAAGTGCTTTGAAATGCTATAAAGTGCTTTGAAGGAACTTGATTTGATTCACCACTTCAAAAGTGACTCACTTTGATTCATACATCTCCTTTGTTGGAGTGATTTGGTTGAGGCTCTGTCAAACTGAAGTACCCCTTCAAAGCTTTACCTAAGTCCACATCTTATTCACCTACTTCTCTCAAAAGTGTGTCCATCAGAGAGGCTGTCAACTATCCCACTGGGATAGACAGAAAAAGAAACTCCTGATATATTTTTTTTTAACCAAGAGTATAACTTTACTGAAGATTTGAGTATAGAAGTAGCAAAGCCTATTTCACATGAAAACAGCATAGCAAAACTTTCCCTTTTGCCCTCTGGACCTCCCATCGTTCTATTGTCCACCAATCATTTGCACTCTCTTTGTTTTGACAATGGTCTGTCTGCCTTGGACTTCCCCAGCTGGAGAACGCAAGGTGTTGGGTCTGTCTCAGGCTTCCAGTCAGCACACTTGCATTCCAATTTTCCTTCCCAAACCTCCCTACATTCCAATGCTTTCAGTCCCCATCCTGTTACTGTTGTGTGGCTGCAAGTGGAGACTCAACTATTACACTTTCCCATGATCATGGAGATCTTAGGTTTTGGGTATAGTGCAGAGTACCCTATGGATTATGCAAGAGCATTGGCCCATCCAGAATATTGTTTCCTTGAATGTCAGTTGTTTAAGGCCCTGTCAAACTGCCCAACAGATGCAAAACGGACACAACGGACAAGCAAAATGTTCCATCCGTTGTTATCCACTCTCAAAAGGGGCAAAAATTTGCATAACCGGAGCAGATAGGGGGGAGGACGCAGGGCGGATGGAAAGCGGATGCGGAATGAAAGCCCAGTGGATGGAAGCGGATGAGAGCGGATGGCACATCCACTGGGCTTCCGGGGGGCCTCAGCAAAGTGGACGCGGAACGGAAAGAGCGGGTGCAGAGCGGACGCCGAGCGGATGAAGCGGATGCACAGCGGATGCACAGCGGATGAAGCGGATGCAGAGCGGAAGCCTGGCGGATGCAGAGTGGAAGCCTAACGGACGCCTGCCGTTAATTGCGCATGCGGGGGGGATGCATTGCGTAAGCCACGCAGATATAAAGGGAAGCAGCTCGCACGTGGCCAGCATTCGGAGAAAGACCTGCTGCAGGATACATCGAGTCCTTGCCTGCTCTGCCTGCATGCCTGCCTGCAAGCCTCCTGGCCAGCCTCCCTGCCAGCCTTTCTCTCTGCCTGCCAGCCAGCCTTGCTGCCAGCCTGCCTTCCAGCCTTCCTGCCAGCCAGTCTGCCTGCCAGCCTTGGTGCCTGCCTGCCTGCCTTCCTACCAGGCTTCCTGCCAGGCTTGGTGCCAGGCTTCCTGCCAGCCTTGGTGCCTGCCAGCTGTGCTTCCAGCCAGCAACCACACAACCATGGCGAAGAAGCGAAAGTCTCAGCAACCTGCCGCCATCCCTGGCAAGAGGGACAGGGCCACTCTGTCCCCGCCCCCTGTCCCTGACTCTGCTTCTGCTGGGGCTTCTGCTGCTCGGGCTCGCTCTTCTGGTGCTGGAGCTTCTGCTGAAGCTGCTCCTGGTGGTGGTGCTTCTGCTGCTGCATACTCTGCTGAAGCTGCTCCTGGCAGTGGTGCTTCTGCTGCTGCGTACTCTGCTGAAGCTGCTCCTGGTCCTGCTGGTCCTGCTGGTCCTGCTGGTCCTGCTGGTCCTGCTGGTCCTGCTCGTGCTCCTGGACTTCCTCGTACTGCTCGTACTGCTCGTGCTCCTGGTCTTGCTCGTCCTGCTCATCCTGCTCGTACTCCTAGAACTGCTCGTGCTCCTGGTCCTGCTGGTGCTGCTGGTGCTGGTGCTGGTGGGGCTCCTGGTGCTTACTCTGCTGCTGATGATCCTGGTCCTGCTGATCCTGCTGCTGCTGCTGCTGCTGCTTATGATGATGATGATCCTGCTGCTGCTGCTGGTGATGATGATGAAGATGATGATGATGATGATGATCCTGCTGGTGCTACTGCTGCTGGTGGTGTGGAGGAGCAGCCCCTACCACCTGGGAGCCCCTCTGATGAGGGCCCATCTGGTCCTGCCAAAGGGAGGAAGAGGTGTATGCGGGGACGGGAGAGGAGGCAATACTTCATTGAGGAGGAACACGAGGATGAGGTGCTGGAGTGGCTGAGAGAGAATGACTATCTGTGGCAGAAGGGACACCGGCTGTACAGGGACACCAAAAGGAAGCAGGCTGCTTGGAGAGAGAGGGCGGAGAGTATGGGTTACACTTCAGAGGTGCTCCTCGGCTGGTGGAAGCACATGCACACCTGGTATGGTAAGCTGCACCTGAAGAAATCTGGCCAGGCCACGGTTAAGCTGACGGACAGAGAGACCTAGGTCATGGCCAGGTGCAGATTCCTGGAGGGTGAGATCCGCCACCGAGGAGCAACAGGAGCCCCTCTCACAACCCTCTCTCTCTGGCAGCCTGCTGAGACCTAGTCCTCTTCCGGCCGAGAGTCAGTCCCTGTCTCCAGGCAGGTTTCTGTGGAGCATGCCACGGCGGAGAACCCACGGACAGGTGTTGTAACCATGGTGGAGCACGTGGAGGACTCCCTGGTGTGGTGGGAGAAAGGAGACATCAAGTCCACCACAGTCGTAGCCGCATCCACCACCCCTCAGCTCCACCTCCACAGAAAGGCAGAGAGCCAGACAGCAGAGGGGCAGAGCCACACTGTCCTGCTGGAGATCAGGGACACCATCTGCACCAGCATAGATCTCCTCTCTCAGCTGGTCAGCACCGACTTCTCATCCTCCAACTGCAAGCCCTTCCTCACCTATGTCAACCAGACCCTCAGGAACATGGAGGAACCCCAGTACCAGGTGGTGAAGGACCGGATCACCGAGCTGCTTCACAACCCTCCAGATCCAGAGGAACCTGCTCCCACCCAGTCCAGGTCTGCTCCTCCACCTCCACCCCAGGTGATGTCCCTCCCATTCCAAGGCTTCCCACAGGCCCTCACCTACCAGGGCTACGGCTACCAGGAGGTCCAGCAGCACAGGCAGCAGCCCTTCCCAGTCCAGGCACAGAGTCATCAGGCAACACCGTTGCCACCAGTTCCACTGATGCCACGGATGCCATCCACGAAAATGATGCCACCAATGACAGCGATGCCACCCACGCCAATGATGCCACCCACGCCAGTCCTCACCCAGCTGCAGACCAGACAGCCCCACTACACTACTCCTTCCTTCACCCCACAGCCAAGCCCAACCTCAGTACATCTGTCATCAGTACTGGGGCTGACACCCCATGGCATGGAGGAAGGACCTCTCAGCATCACGGGTCTGAGCCAGCTGTCTGAGAGCTTCCTCAACACACCATCCCCTGTTGTCCTCTTGGGGCCAGGCACCCCAGTGACGATACAGACCAGCATTCCAGCACCACCCACCTCCACAGCACCTGGACCCTTCACCCCTGAGATTGGGCACACCTCCGAGTGACCAATAAGAGTGCCAGAGACTGGGTAGCTGGCTACCTGTGGACTTTATTTGGACACTTGACTTGGGTCATTTTTCTTTTACAGCTTGTTGTTCAATAAAGTTTATCTTTCACACACTTGCTTCATTTCTTTTTTTTAATAAAGTCTTGGTGGAAACATTTAGAATTGGTTTAAGCCTTTGCATGCTTGTGGGATGGGTTAAGATAGCAGTGGGATGGGCAGGGATACCTGTGGGATGGGTAATAGCTGTGGGATGGGTAAGGATAGCAGTGGGATAGATAAGCCTCCAGTGCAAGCATAGTGGGACTGTATGGTCCACCCTCCCTGGTGCCACACCTATGGCCCTTTATTATCAATAATAATGTAATAATCATCCACACATGTCAACACCAACACAACTCTTTATTAAACGCCCTGTTCATTGTAGGCCCACCCAACATACATGGCCTAATCTCATCCATGTGATGAGACAGGCTGAAGGAAGCACCCATTAATAATCTATCATCCTGTCTTGCCACTCCACCACTCCAGCTGGGGAGTTGCACCAGTGTCTCAGGAGGTTGTGCTGCTTCTTCCCTTCACGTGAAGCTCTGTTGGGGCCTTGCACATCCTCAGTGTCTATCAGGTTTTGCCCTTGCCTCCATTCCCCAGGCTCCATGTCCCCATTGCCTTGCTGGAGGTCCACGAGCCTGTTCTGCAAGACTGGGTAGCGGGTGCGCATGAGATTGTGCAGAATGCAGCAAGCTTCCACGATCCTCCTCACAGTCTCTGGGAGATGCTGCATGGTGGTGAGAAGTACCTGGAACCTGTTGGCCAGGATGCCAAAGGCGTTCTCCACCACCCGCCTTGCCCTGGACAGCCTGCAGTTGAAGATCCTCTCTTCACGGGTGAGGCATCTAGAAGTGTAGGGCTTCATGAGGTAGGTTCTGAGGGAGAAGGCATTATCCCCCACAATGAAGTAGGGCACATCTTGCGTGTCATTGGGCAGGGGGTCTGGATCTGGAAAGCCCATGATGAGGTTCCCTTCCAGCCCCTCCTTGAGGTCACTGGCGTTGTATACCTGGGCATCTGAACATGAGCCGCTGCCTGAAGCATCGATGTACATGAACTTGTAGTCAGCATCGACCATGGCAAAGAGGACGATGCTGAAGAAGCCCTTGTAGTTGAAATAAGTGGAGCCCGACTTGGGTGGTGCTTTGCAGGCCACGTGCTTGCCATCTATCGCTCCAACGTGTGTGGGAAGTTCCGCCTCTGATACCACTGCTCTGCAACTTTCTTCCATCCTTCATCAGTGGAGGGGCACTGGAGGAGCTCCTCCTTGTATTCTTCGATGATGGCCTGCACCACTTCTCTGACCACAATGCTGATGGTGTTGGGTGGCACCCGCCAGCCATACTGCATGCTCCTGTAGGTGGTCCCTGAGGCCAGGTGGCGCAGAGTCAGTGCCACCTTGAGCCCAGGTTCCAGGCTGGGCCGGAAGTTGGTGTTTGCCTTGGTCAACCTGGGTGTCAGCCGCTGCACAACTTTGTCAAACATGGCTGGAGGCATCCTCATGAAGTTCTGGAATGCACGAGTGTCTTCGTTCCTGAGCTCCACCATCAGCTTGTTGTACAGTCCGTACTCTGCTCTTCTCCCGATCCATCTTCGGACCCAGACGCTTCTTGGCCGCCTCCTTTTCTTCCCGTAGTAGAGTTCACAGAGCCTGTAGATGGCTTCGTACTGTTGCAGAAGGATGGTGGCTGCCAAAAGGACTGTGTTACGATCCACGGTTGACATGACTGGATGCTGTGGAAGAGCAAGACTCAGATGAAGGCTGCAGAGGTCTGCACAGCTGGTCTGCTGGTCTGAAAGTGAGATACAGATGAGTTGCTCCCCCTTTTTATAGGCAGTATAGGTATCCCTTTGCATCCTCTAGGCATCCTCTAGGCATTCTCTAGACATCCTTAATATTCGAGATAGGTCCCCTCTGTGAACGTTTTGCATCCGTTCTGCGTCCGTTCCGCTTCCTTCCTGCGTCCGAGCGGATGCGAGTTGCGTGTATGCGGAACGGATGCCTAGCAGATATAGCGGATGCATAACAGATGCAGAACGGATGCATAGCGGATGCATAGCGGATGCAGAACTGATGAATTGGATACATTTTCCACGCAAAAGTTTTGAGCAGCTCAAAACTTTCTGAGCGGATGAAACGTCAATAAACGGATGCTAGACGGATAGAGAGGGAGCAAAACGGAGGCAGTGAGTACATCACGTTAACCAATGGATGGCAAGCTTTTTTGTCCACTTTACATCCTCTTTGCATCCGTTGGTGCAGTGTGACAGGGGCTTTAATACAATAGGCTACTTTTGTCATTTCTGCAATTTCTAAATTGCCCTCAACATTTTCTCAGAAAAATATAGAAATTTAATTAAATAATTTTTATTGGTACTCAACATTTTTAACAAGCAATCATAGGACAGAAAAAAAATATTGAAACAAATCAAAAGCTTTTGTGGAATAGCAAAAAATTTAAAGAATATATAAACATTCTGTTGAATATGTTTATTTCCAAAATGTTTCTGTTTTAGTATAATTCAAATTACTCAACTGTATATTGCTTTCAGTTTCCATTTTACCTATGATTAAGGTTAAAGAATGTTGATTTACAGTGTAAATATATTGAAAATTATCTTGAAAGGATAAAAAATATATTTATAAAAATATTGCCCAGAATTACATTATTACTGTTGTATTTTCTTATTTGTTTTCTATTCTCTGATTCCAAACTATACCAGTTTATTATTTTACTATTAATATCCTTGAAAAGGGCTTCTAGTGTTAGATAATTATAAAATCAGCTGGTGGTAAGTAATTTTTTGAGGAATAATTTTATTTCATAGGAATAATAAATAAGAAGACATCACTCCTTCCAAGAAGGAGTGCCTTATTTTCAATAAAGCATTATTTAATGTAAAAATATCAGCACTGATTCTTTTTTTAAAAAATATATATTTTAACAGCACTTTTGCTTTTAGCAAAATTAGATTGAAATAGACAGGATTAGTTCATCCTTACTTGAAAAATGCACTTAAAATGTAAGACATATGGATATTTGATTATTTCTTTTTTGTTTTCTTCAGTACCATGAGAAATTAAATAACACTATTTAAAATATAGTTTAAAGCAGGGGTCCCCAACCACCGGGCCCTGGACTGGTACCGGTCCATGGATCATTTTGTACTGGGCCACAAAGAATGAATAATCGTGATTAAAATGTATATAAAAATATGTTTTTAGTGAAGAAATAGTAAAGAAGCCCTTTACTATTGGGGAAGAATTGATTTTGTCGGTCCTTGAAAAAGTGTTTCTGCGTGAAACTGGTCCCTGGTACAAAAAAGGTTGGGGACCACTGGTTTAAAGCATTAGGCATGTGGAATGTAATTTGCTGCAATAAGAAAATTGTCACATATTACAAAGTAATACACATAGTAGCAGACCATTTATATATTTGATTTAAAAGGTCAGTCTGAAATGGATAAATAAGGGTTAGGTATGATCTATTCCTATGTTGATGGATAGATGGATTGATAGATGATAGATAGATAGATAGATAGATAGATAGATAGATAGATAGATAGATA
>BLBF01000006.1:48720886-48743513 GCA_015471245.1 Laticauda colubrina | reverse complement strand
ATAGATAGATAGATAGATAGATAGATAGATAGATAGATAGATAGATAATTATCGTCATTATAGTATTAAGATACACATGTAAAGGCAGCTTTAAAGATTATTACACAGCATGATATACATTGATTTTATTGAATCTTTTTTTCCTGCAAAGTAGCCAATGAATTAGGAGAGCTAACTTGCAAAATAAATCTTAAATGTGCTATCAAAAAAAGATATTTAACATAGCTTATACAAGAGTGTTATATCAAATATGTTTTCAACAAATACTCAAATTATGAGTTTTGTAGTAATAGACAACATGAGTTTTAATTCTTTTACTTGCTTTAGCTGATTCAGAATAACTTTTAAAAATCAGTCATTCACACATGAGAACAGATGTGCATGCCGTGTTCTGAATACATTAAATATTAATTTAAATTATTGCTAAAATTGCTTGAACGTTTTGTCTTTTGCATTATAGTTTTTGTTTCCATAAAATTTTATCATGGAACAAAGGGGTCTATTGCTATTTTAGTTTATATACATTTTGGATGCTGTAGGATATTAATTTAATATTAATTTAACTAAAATGTCAATTACTTTTCATACTTAAAGATCAATTGACATTTTCACTCTAATCCATAGGAAATGAACAAGCTGAAGCCAAAGGAGTCAAATCTGTCATCAGTCTTGAGACCTTCATGTCCATAAATGATCTAAGATCAGTTATCTTCAAATTCCATTGACTTTTATCAACTGCCAATTTGCTGTGACCATTAGTAGTTCAGATTCTTTTACAGAGCTTTAGTGTACAATAATATTATGTATTCCTTTGAACTTCCTGGACTGCTGATTTCACGTTCTTGAAATATATTCTCCTAATAGATTTGGACCAGGTTACTTGACATCATCTTTAAGTTATTTATCTAACAGTGATTTGACAGATGCATATTAGGGAAATATGTTTGTAGTAGTAATTATCAAATTGTGAAATGCTTTTCTCACCAAATCTTTTTAAAAAGTTAAGATTTTTTAGAAATTTGACAAAAGATTGAACTGTTATTTTAGATAGATTCAGTAGATATTTAAATTAAGTTAGTTCTGCAAAAGGAATTGGACTGAAAACTGAATTTAATCATGGAAAGATTTGGGGCTGGAATTACAAACCTACTTTTCCATTAATTTACTATTACCTTTATCTGAAATGTGCCTTTGATGCTAATGTATAATTTACTATAAAAAGTTCAAAGAGTGATTATTTTTTAAAAATATGATAGTTTTGTTCAATGTTCATACCTGATGAATTCCCATATAGTTTCTTGTCAAAAAAAGCCTATCGGGAGGATTTTTTTCTACTGTGCAATGGGGTATTCTTTGGAGGTCTCCTTCATTTGTATTGAAGTCCAAGATTATCTAACTTCTAAACCCAGACAATAAAAACCAAGTTTTGAAAAGATTAAATAATTATTTTATTGGAATCATTTAATTGTCATTAGTTGCAGAGTACTTTGTTCTTTGTTTAAATGTAAATTCTATACATATAAATTATAAACATTTCTAAATATTTATCTTGAATCAAGCTTTGCTGTTTTACCTTCACAAATAGTATGTTACAAGTTATTTCAATAGTCTACATTGTCTTACTAATATATTATTTAAAATATATAATTTTTAGCCAAATTCTCTCATAATGTCAACCTTTTTTAAAAAAAAAAAAGTATGATTGAACAAATGTGGAATTATATTCTATTAATTTTGCTTTTTCTTGATATGCTTGGATTTCCTTGTAGACAAACCAGTTTTGGAAACATATTATACTTTCCATGCTGAGTCTAAAATAGTTTTCATGCTGTTTGTTTTAATTTCATTTCTATAGAAGCACATATAGCAACAAGGAACAAGTGGACTGAGATGCAATATACAATAATTCATTGGAAGCTGAAATATTATTTTGATGCTTTAAATTTTCTGGAAATGAAACACAGCAGTGCAATTTTGGTTTTTTCATACTTAAAGTTTCAGTAAGATTGATTGAGAGGCATAATAGCAGAGTACAACTTTTCCAAAGTCAAGAAGAAAAAAAAAAGTTTTGTATAATATAATTATTATAACATTCATATCATCATCTCCACCTTTGCCACCACCATCATCAATATATCAGTTTAAAACTTTTTCAAAATTATATGAAATTATCTGAAATGAAATATAGACAGAAAAGAACTTACCACTAGCCATTTTCAAAATTCTTAACATGAAAACTTTTTAAGATGTCCAGACAAATATTTGGATAAATCAATATATATGATATAAATAAAATTAAGCGCTCCATCAATGGACTGCTTTATGAAGCAATTTAATGAGTACAATGCAGTTGAGGAGAAAACCTGTCATTTATTTTATCATTAGTGTTAAGAAAAATTGAAGTAGGCACATTGCAGTAGCTATGATTAGTCAGCTAGTAAAAATAAATAAGATACATTCTGGATTCTCAAGTTGAAATGTTTTGTTCAGTTCAAAATACTTAAAAAAGGCAAAATTCAGGGGAAGAGACCAAGCTTCTGTTTAAATCTACCTTGCTGAAGTTTCTTCCTGCACAATAATTTTATCCAAACTGTTCCGTCCGGAAAAACGTGAGGTAGACCGGGTTCCAACAACAAAGTCTTTATTTTATAACACAGTTGAAAAACGGAACATTGGTTCAAGCTGCGGCAGCCTTTTATAGGTTTTTCTCTGCCGGCTTGTAGCCAATGACAGGTGTTTAATATTTGCCGCCTTTGAGCAGCTATGTGGATTGGTTCCTTTTGAACCAATCCCCATTTGAGTTCTTTAGCCAATCAGAAACCTGTATTTAGGAGTCTACTATTCTTTATACAGAACACCCCTCCCCTCTTGGCTAGTCCTACGTGGTGACGTAGTCGCACAGGTAGGTGGGGCTTCTTTTGACTCGACTGGACTTGCACGGTTCTTTCCTGTTGAAGACTTCAGCTGGTTCAGATGGGGTTGCTGTCTCTCTTGTTCTTTCCCATGGAACCGCCTGGAAGGGTGAGTCAGCCATTTTACTGCCGCCTAGATTTCTTAGGCCGGTGGTGTTGCCACTCCCTCCTGGTCTCTCTGGGCAGGTCGAGCTGGCCTGGCTGGCCCCTTTGTCTGGACTTTCCCCACAATTGTCTTCTAACTGTAAGTCTCTGTTATGTTCTTTTTGATTGCTATTGTATTCTGTATTTAATTTTAATGGTTCTTTATTATTTTCTCGTATTTCCCCCCCCCTCTTTGGTTTGGTTTTCGTCATTTTTTAATATTTGTGGTTTTGTGTTTGTACTTCTTTTGATGTTTTGGGAACGAAGCTGGTCTATGTGCCGCTTCCATTCCCTGCCGTTGTCTATGGTTAGTCAGTAGGACCGGGGGCCTGTAATTTGCGTGATTGTTCCTGGTAGCCATAATGGGTCCCCAGTAAAATTTTTTGCATAGACTAGGTCGCCTCTTTCAAATGTCCTGAAATGGGTGGAGGAGTCGGGGGGGGGGTTTCTGGTGTATAGATTGGGTGCAATCTGTCTAGTTGCGACCTTAGTTTTCTCCCCAATAGTAGTTTTGCCGGACTTTTGTTTGTTATGGTACTGGGTGTGATATGCTGGAGGGTGAGCAGGTGATTTATTTTATCTTGGACATCCCCAATGTCCATTCTTTCTAACCCTTCTTTTGTAAATCTAACCATTCTCTCTGTCCTGCCGTTCACAGCCGGATGGGCCGGCGCGGTTAGGGCATGTCTGATACCTAGGGAGGCTAGGTATTGTTCAAATTGAATGCTCGTTAACTGTGGCCCGTTGTCAGACATTAGGATGTCCAGCAGGTCATGGGTCGCAAAGAGTTTGTCCAGTTGCTTAATAAGGGTTTCAGTTGTTGTAGATGGCATAATTTTAACGTCTAGACAATTTGAGTATGCATCTACGACAATGAGGAAAGTATGTCCTTTCGTCGGACCCGCAAAGTCGATGTGGATTCATGACCAGGGGCCTCGTGGGGTTTCCCAGTCCCTTATGGGTGCTTGTGGCGGGGAAGGCCTATTTCTTTGGCATTTGTTACACGAATTTACCCAGTATTCGATGTCCCTATCTATACCCGGCCACCAGACATAGCTTCTCGCAAGGCTTTTCATTTTAACAATTCCTGGGTGGCCTTCGTGAAGCATATTGAGTACCCTCGTTTCTAATTTGGAGGGGATAACAACCCGATCACCCCATAACAAACAACCCTTTTGAATTGAAAGTACAGTTTGTCGGGTCCGGAAAGGCTTAAAGTTCTCAGTTTTTTTGTTTTCCGGCCAGCCTTTACCTATCCAGTTCAGTACACGGGCAGTCAATGGGTCCTTTGTGGTGGCTCTGGCGACATCATTTGCAGATGTGGGCAGATTTGGGCATGTCTCTATCTAGGTGGTCATCATTGGTGCCGGGTCTTCCTCTGTAATTGATAGCGGAGTTCTGCTCAAAGCGTCTGCATGGGAGATTTGTTTCCCAGGGCGATGTGTTAGAGTATACGAGTAGGCTGCTAGGAATTCTGACCATCTAGTCGTTCGCGGGGATAAAATGTTCGGTGTTGGTTTGTTTCCCACCAAAATTCCAAGTAGCGGTTTATGGTCCATTTCTATTACAAATGTTCTTCCATATAGATATTTGTGGAAGCGTTTTACTCCGGCGACGATTGCCAGGGCTTCCCTGTCCAATTGACTATAATTTCGCTCGGCTTTAGACAGAGTCTTTGAATAGTATGCGACAGGTGCCTCTCTTCCGTCTGGCAATTGGTGACTCAGGATGGCACCGACTCCAAATGGTGAGGCGTCGCAGGTTACCGTCAATGGCAGTGTGTTGCTAAACTGGATGAGAACGGTGTTTGATGTTAATAAGTTTTCATTCTTTGGAAAGCTTTCTTTTCTCTATACCCCCAAATCCAAATTTTTTTCTCATCCAGTAATCGGTGTAATGGTTCTGCTATTGTTGCTTTGTGGTGTAGGAGCACGTTATAAAAATTTATTAGTCCCAAAAATGCCTGCAGTTCAGTTTTATTCCTTGGTTCTGGTGCGTCTTTAATAGCTCTGACTTTTTTTTCGGTAGGGTGTATGCCCTCTCCATCTCTCAAATATCCCAAAAATTCGACACGATCAGTCATTAGACAGCATTTTTCTTTCTTTACTTTAAGGCCAGATTCTCTGAATTCTTTTCTTAAGCTGGGTTGCATCTTTGGCCAAAATTAGGACATCGTTGAAGTATGGTACAACCCCTTTTATACCATTTAACAGGTGTTCCATGAGACTCTGGAAAATGCCTGGGGCTACACTCACTCCAAATTGGAGTCTGTTGCATTTGAATGCCCCTTTGTGAGTCACTATTGTTTGGGCTTCAGCCGTTAAGGGGTCTACTGGGAGCTGTTGGTAAGCTTGTGCTAGGTCTAGTTTAGCGAAAACTTTTCCTCCCCCAAGAGAGTGTAATAGGTGTTGCACGACTGGCACCGGGTATGCGCTTTGTTGCAGCGCGTGGTTCAGGGTAGCCTTGTAGTCGCCACAGATTCGAACCGACCTGTCTAGTTTAATTGGTGTTACGATTGGTGTTTCCCATTTAGCATGGTCGACTGGTTCTAGAACCCCTTGATCTATTAATTTATTTAGTTGTTCCTCTATTTTTGCTTTTAGAGCAAAAGGAACTCGTCTGGCCTTTAGTCTTTTAGGGGCTACCTGGGGGTCTAGACTAAAAGAAATTGGGGTCCCCCGATACCTGCCTAGGGAGCCATCGAAAATGTCCTGGAATTCTTGGATCAGGTCTTCTTTCCAGTCAGTTGTGGCCACCCGGTCTACTCCGGTCATCCTGATGCCCAATGGTGCAAACCATTCGATGGCCTGGAGGCTTGGTCGATCTCGGTCGACTATCGTTAATGGTAGTACTGAGACATGTTGTCTGTAGGCGACTCGGAAATGTCCTAGGCCTACTACAGGAATTCGGTTTCCTTGATAGTCTTTAAGGGTTAGTTTTTTTCTCTGGAGTTCCTTGAACTTGATGTCTGGGACCAGGTTTTTGATGGTGTCCCATGATACCATTGATAGGAAAGATCCAGAGTCAACCTCCATTTTGCAGGGTTGTCTTCAATTTTTACAATTATTTTTACCTTCTTCCCGCTTTCCGTCTGAGCGCTTCCGATAGTGAAAGTCTGGTATGCTTTCTCTCAGTTAGTGGCTTGCTTGTTTCGCTGCCACTTTCTCTCGGATAGTTTTGGCTCAGTCTTTGCTGGGGAGTCGCTGCGTCTTTTTGGGCTGTAATTCTTTTTGTTCTTGCAGACTCTCTCGATATGCCCCCTTTTCTTGCATGCTCTGCAAATGGCATTGAGGAATCTGCAATCGGCTCGTGGATGGTTTCCCCCGCAGCCAACGCATTCCCGCCGATTTCTGTTTTCACGCCCTTTCTTGTTGGCGTATAGGCGGTGGATTTCGTCGTCTTCCTCCCTGGATTCTGACGTCTCGTCGAATTCTTCGTAATGAGTGGTGGTGGGAGATTGTTTTTTCCCTCTGGCCAGGCTTGTTTCGTTATTGTTCGCGTTCATTTGTTTCATTTTATCCACCGATTTTTTTGCGGCTTCAGCGGCCGAGGCTTCTGCGATAGCTTCGGCTACTGATATGTTGGGTTTATTCAGTAGCTTGCTCTGTATATTAGAGTCTCTTAACCCCAATATTACTCGATCCCACATCGCTTCATCTAAGTTCAGAAACTCGCACACTCCCCCTATTTGTCGGAGGGCTGCCACAAAATCAGCGATGGTTTCGCCTTCTTTCTGGTCTCTCCGATAAAACTCGTGCCGCTTTATTAAATTTGACACCACCGGTGCATAGTGGGCCTTTAATGTTCTTTGGAGCTCTGTCCAAGTCAACTGTTTTACATCTCGGGGCTTTGCCAAAGCCTTGGCCATGTTGAAGATTGCGGGCCCACAGTGTGTCAAGAAAACAGCTCTCTTGTACTGGTCTGAGATTTCCTCCATCTCATTGCTCTCCAGGTACATCTGGAAATGGTCTATGTAGGATTCCCAATCCTCTTCATTGGGATTGAAGGGTGCGGGTGGCGCGTTGTTTCCAGCCATTGTTCTTCGTCTGGTTTTATCTGTCACCGCGTGCTCAGTCTCGCATTTAGGACGATCCCACCTTCGTCACCAGTGTTCCGTCCGGAAAAACGCAAGGTAGACCGGGTTCCAACAACAAAGTCTTTATTTTATAACACAGTTGAAATACGGAACATTGGCTCAAGCTGCGGCAGCCTTTTATAGGTTTTTCTCTGCCGGCTTGTAGCCAATGACAGGTGTTTAATATTTGCCGCCTTTGAGTAGCTATGTGGATTGGTTCCTTTTGAACCAATCCCCATTCGAGTTCTTTAGCCAATCAAAAACCTGTATTTAGGAGTCTACTATTCTTTATACAGAACACAAACACAATTTTGATTCGCGATAAAGGCCTTCTTAATTCAGATGCTGCATTGTGAGGGATATGCTAAAAGTTTTAGTAACAATAATAGATCTAGTAAATGTGCCTTCATTTTTCCCATTTATTCTTTCACTTAAAGGTAATGTTAAATGCTAACAAATTGTACAATGGCAAATTGTACAATGGGCAGAGAAAAAGGAGTTTATTTCATCATAAGTATGGGAAAGGATAAGGTCATACCAGGATGGAAAGAGATGGATTGCATCAATAGATGAGTGAAGGTAGCACCACATTTTTCTACAATATCCTCTGAAGTCAGGTACAAATCTAGAAGACGTTTTTATTTGCTTCTGATATATTTACATCATATATATTTTTTCACCAAGATAAATCTCATGTCTATGCATCCATATGGCTACCATCCTATCTCTCCCTCCTCATTAATTTTGTGTATATTAGAAATGTTCTTTTTACACCATATTTTTGCTTTAATTGAAAGCATAAAGTCAGGAGTAGAATTTAGAAAGGTTCTTTCATACAGTAGCTGAAATGATGCCAGAAAACTGCTGTAGGGCAGACCTCAAAAATGTATAAACATCTAAATCCAGATTGAAATGTTTGAAATAAAACAGAGTAAGTGACACTAAAAGGTATAATAATTCAAACTCCTTTGAGTTACACACTGAATAAAGGCTTCCAGAATCAGACCATTTTTGAGCAGGTAAATAAAAACTCTGCATCAGCATTTTAAGTGTTAAGAATTTCTTTGGGTTAGAAAACCCAAAATATCCTTGCCTGGTTACCCATGCAGCTACTTGATCAAATACAAAAATGTTCACATACTGAAAATGAACAATCCTATTCATCCCATTAATAGAAACAGTTCAAATTTCATCCATGTCTCTGGTAAGGGCATGAAATAGACAAAAAGTCTTTGAAAAGGCCATAAGCATAAGCTGAAATAAAATGCCAGAGTTTCAACATGAATGAAAATATACAGTAGAGGGAAAGGAAAGAAGGGAAGAGAAGTTTTAAATATTTTACTGTTGTGTTGATTGTTGTAATGTTAATTTGTTAAAAGTTCTAAGTTACGTTTACTGAATTTATTAGTAATACTTGTGTTTTATGATGTGTACTGTTCCATGACTTGATACAATTGCATAACCAATAAAAAATAAACAAGTGAACCAACTAACCATCTTTTTCAGATAGCCATCTAACACAAATCAGGAATTATAAATGTTTGCACATTTGGAATTTTGAAGTATTGATTTTAAGAAGTTTCCATACTACAAAATACTCATTTACTGAAAAGCAAAAAAAAGTAGTGGAGTGAGGCGTTGCTCTCCCGGAGGGCTCCCCACGAACTGCCGAATGGGTTTGAGGAAAGACACGACACAAGTTTTGTCCTCGGGGTGAGCGAGCCCCGAACTAGCTCGAGACAAGCTCTTTTATTGAGGCTTGGGTGGGTTACAAAATATCAGAAGGCAAGCATGTGATCCTGATTAACCATACTCAAACTGACACATTGGGTTGAATACACATATATGGCAACTATGTTTTGCAAACACAGTTGAGTGGGATGGATATCCATATTTGGGTGTCAGTAGATGTCTTCTATGTGTAAAAAAGCAGTTTCTACATCATGTCCAGTATTTTTCGCACAGGCCCTGTGGTTAGCATTTCTGAGCAGTTTGCAACAGCAGGTGTGGTCATATTTCTACAGAACTTTTCTGTTGCAGAATGTTATATGCAGCGGGGTAGTTCGTGGTTGGAACAGGATATGGACAAACAATATAGCTATAGCTTATTCAAAAGATTATATGGCTAATGCAAGGCAAAACTACCTGATCATTGCAGTAATGTTTCTCGACAGTGGAGAGCATCCATTCATCATTTCTATATTGGTATATTGGTTTTATATTGGTTAAATAAATGAAGTCTGCTTGATTCACAGCATGCTTATTTCCCATTTTTTTACTAAAATAATCTAAGTCATACAATTGGGAGAGGGAATTTGGTTGGTTTCAAAATGTCTTAGGCACTTTGAGAATCTAGGACTTAGATATTTTTCTTTTTTCAGATCATGCTTATATACTGTATATTTACTACTTTAAATAAAAACTAACAGTGGGCAACTTTTTTTTTTTTAACAAATTCATAGGTCACTATCTTGCGTACCTGGCTGTGGACAGCTAATAGTTAAAACAGAATAAAAATAATATAACAACCCAAAATAGATATCTTTTATCAACCAGCAGAAAAAAATGATAATA
The DNA here is from genome assembly GCA_015471245.1 of Laticauda colubrina. NCBI lineage: Eukaryota > Metazoa > Chordata > Lepidosauria > Squamata > Elapidae > Laticauda > Laticauda colubrina. The sequence continues at coordinate 48,733,808 of BLBF01000006.1, read as the reverse complement.
TAGAATGTCAGGCATTGTAACTTCTTTTGGAACAAAAGAAAATCCAATATATTTGACAAATCTCGAACATTTATTCTTATTTTCTTAGATGTCACAGCACCATAAATGTAATTATCTTGGGTTAGTAAGTTAAAATAGTAAGATTCTGAGCATTCTAAACAAGAGTAAAGAAACTGTCATTGTGAAAGAGGAAAAATATTGATCCCATGAATATTATGAAACAGTCAGAATTATATCAAAGTTAGAATAGGAAAGCCCATATCACACTGCACCAACGGATGGAAAGAGGATGTAAAACAGAGAGAAACACTTGCCATCCGTTGGTTAACGCGATCCATCCATTCTGTACTCACTGCGTCTGTTTTTCATCCTCTCTATCCGTCCAGCATCCGTCGACTGAGGTTCCATCCGCTCAAAAAGTTTTGAGCTGCTCAAAACATTTTAAGTGGAAAATGTATCAAACGCATCCATTCTGCATCCACAACGCATACGAGAAACATCCGTTCTACATCCATTGTCATCCATTATGCATCCGCTATATCCGCTAGGCATCCGCTGTGCATCCGCGCAACTCAAATCCGCTCCAGCGGAAAATGGACACAGGGAGGAAGCGAAACGGATGCGGAATGAACACAAAGCGTTAGCAGCACGGACGGAGAAAGGATGAAAACGGATGCAGCTCGCATACAAAGCATTTAAAATGGAAAAAACGTTCACAGAGGGGACCTATCTCGGATATTAAGGATGTCTAGAAGATGCCTAGAGGATGCAAAAGGACACATAGTGGAAAACCTATATTGCCTATAAAAAGGAGGAGGAACTCACCTGGACCTCACTTTCAGCCCAGCAGCCCAGCTGTGCAGACCTCTACAGCCTTCATCTGCATCTTGCTCTTCCATAGCATCCAGTCATGTCCACCAAGGATCATAACACAGTCCTTTTGGTAGCCATCATCATTCTGCAACAGTGCGAAGCCATCTACAGGCTCTGTGAACTCTACTACGGGAAGAAAAGGAGGTGGCCAAGAAGCATCTGGGTCTGAAGATGGATTGGGAGAAGAGCAGAGTACGGACTGTACAACAAGCTGATGGTGGAGCTCAGGAACGAAGACACTCGTGCATTCCAGAACTTCATGAGGATGCCGCCAGCCATGTTTGACGAAGTTGTGGAGTGGCTGAGACCCAGGTTGACCAAGGCAAACACCAACTTCCGGCCCAGCCTGGAGCATTAAAATGGAAAAAACGTTCATATAGGGGACGTATCTTGTATATTTAGGATGTCTGCAGGATGCCTAGGATGCAAAAGGACACCTAGCGGAAAACCTATATTTCCTATAAAAAGGGGGAGGAAATCACCTGGATCTCATTTTCAGTCCAGCAGTCCTGCGGTGCAGACCTCTTCAGCCTTCATCTGGCTCTTGCTCTTCCACAGCATCCAGTCATCTCCACCATGGATTGTCACACAGTCCTTTTGGTAGCCGCCATCATTCTAAAACAGTGCGAAGCCATCTACAGGCTCTTTCACCTGTTCTACACGAAAAAAAGGAAGTGTCCAAGGAATGTCTGGGTCTGAAGATGGATTGGGAGAAGAGCAGAGTACGGACTGTACAACAAGCTGATGTTGGAGCTCAGGAACGAAGACACTCGTGCATTCCAGAACTTCATGAGGATGCCGCCAGCCATGTTTGACGAAGTTGTGGAGTGGCTGAGACCCAGGTTGACCAAGGCAAACACCAACTTCCGGCCCAGCCTGGACCCTAGGCTCAAGGTGGCACTGACTCTGCGCCACCTGGCCTCAGGGACCACCTACAGGAGCATGCAATACGGCTGGAGGGTGCCACACAACACCATCAGCATTGTGGTCAGAGAAGTGGTGCAGGCCATCATCGAAGAATACCTGGAGGAGCTCCTCCACTGCCCCTCCACTGAAGAAGGCTGGAAGAAAGTTGCAGAGCAGTGGTAACAGAGGTGGAATTTCCCCCACACCGTTGGAGCCATAGATGGCAAGCACGTGGCCTGCAAAGCCACGTTGGGGTCCACTTATTTAAACTACAAGGGCTTCTTCAGCATCATCCTCTTTGCCATGGTCCATGCTGACTACAAGCATCATGTACATCGATGCTTCAGGGAACGCGTCAGCTTCAGATGCCCAGATATACAACGCCAGTGACCTCAAGGAGGGGCTGGAACGCAACCTCATCATGGGCTTCCCAGATCCAGACCCACTGCCCAGTGACACGCAAGATGTTCCCTACTTCATCATGGGGGATAACACCTTCTCCCTCAGAACCTACCTCATGAAACCCTACACTTCTAGACTCCTCACCCGTGAAGAGAGGATCTTCAACTACAGGCTGTCCAGGGCAAGGCGGGTGGTGGAGAACACCTTTGGCATCCTGGCCAACAGGTTCCAGGTACTTCTCACCACCATGCAGCATCGCCCACAGACGGTGAGGAGGATTGTGGAAGCTTGCTGCATCCTGCACAATCTCATGTGCACCCGCTACCCAGTGTTGCAGAACAGGCTCGTGGACCTCCAACAAGGCAATGGGGACATGGAGCCTGGGAAATGGAGGTAAGGGCGAAACCTGATAGACATGAAGAATGTGAAGGCCCCAACAGAGCTTCACGTGAAGGGAAGAAGCAGCGCAACCTCCTGAGACACTGGTGCAACTCCCCAGCTGGAGCAGTGGAGTGGCAAGACAGGATGATAGATGATTAATGGATGCTTCCTTCAGCCTGTCTCATCACACTGATGAGATTGGGTCATGTATGTTGGGTGGGCCTACAATGAACAGGGCATTTAATAAAGAGTTGTGTTTATGTTGAAATGTGTGGATCAATGATTACATTATTATTGATAATAAAGGGCCATAGGTGTGGCACCTGGGAGGGTGGACCATCCAGTCCCACTATGCTTGCACTGTAGGTTTATCTATCCCACAGCTATTACCCATCCCAAAGGTATCCCTGCCCATCCAACAGCTATTACCCATCCCACTGCTATCCTTACCCATCCCACAAGCATGCAAAGGCTTAAACCATTTCTAAAAGTTTCCACCAAGACTTTATTGACTAAAATAAATGAAGCAAGTGTGTGAAGCAAAGACAATCTTTTTTAATAACAAGCTGTAAAAGAAAAATGACCCAAGTCAAGTGTCCAAAGCAAAAATAAAGTCAACAGGTACCAAACCAGTCTCTGGCACTCTTCTTGGTCACTCAGAGGCATGCCCAGTCTCAGGGTTAAGGGGTCCAGGTGCTGTGGAGGTGGCTGCTGCTGGAGTGCTGGTCTGAAGCGCCACTGGGGTGCCTGGCCCCAAGAGGACAACAGGGGACGGTGTGTTGAGGAAGCTCTCAGACAGCTGGCTCAGCCCTGTGATGTTGAGAGCCCCTTCCTCCATGACATGGGGTGTCAGCCCCAATACTGATGACAGATGTACTGAGGCCGGGCTTGGCTGTGGGGTGGAGGAAGGAGCAGTGTAGTGGGGCTGTCTGGTCTGCAACTGGGTGAGGACTGTCATTGGTGGCATCTGTGGCATGGGTGGCATCTGTGGCGTGGGTGGCATCTGTGGCGTGGCTGGCATCGGTGGCGTGGCTGGCATCGGTGGCATCAGTGGTGTCCGATGTACCTGTGCCTGGACTGGGAAGGGCTGTCTGTGCTGCTGGACCTCCTGGTAGCTGTAGCCTTGGCAGGGTAGTGCCTGTGGAAAGCCTTGGAAGGGCAGTGACTTCCCCTGGGGTGGAGGAGCAGGCCTTGACTGGGTGGGAGCAAGTTCATCTTGGTCTGGAGGGTTGTGAAGAAGATCAGTAATCCTGTCCTTCACCACCTGGTACTGGGGTTCTGACATGTTCATGAGGGTCTGGTTGACATAGGTGAGGAAGGGCTTGCGGTTGGAGGATGAGAAGTCGGTGCTGACCAGCTGAGAGAGGAGATCTACACTGCTCCTGATGGTGTCCCTGATCTCCAGCAGGACAGTGTGGCTCTGCCCCTCCGGTCTGTCTCTTTGCCTTTCTGTGGAGGTGGAGCTGGGGGTGGATGCGGGTTGGGCTGTAGTGGAAGTGCCATCTCCTTTCTCCCACTGCATCAGGGGGTCCTCCACGCACTCCGCCACGGGTAGTACAGCTGTCCGGGGGTTCTACGTCGTGGCACACTCCACAGATACCTGCCTGGACACAGGAGCTGACTCTTTGCTAGAAGAGGACTGGATCTCAGCAGGCTGCCTGAGAGAGAGGGTTGTGAGAGGGCTGCTCCTCGGTGGCAGATCTCACCCTCCAAGAAGCTTCACTTGGCCATCACGTAGGTCTCTCTGTCCGTCAGCTTGACCGCGGCCTGGCCAGATTTCTTGAGATGCAGTTTCCCATACCAGGTGTGCATGTGCTTCCACCAGCCAAGGAGCACCTCTGAAGTGTAGCCCAGGCTCTCTACCTTCTCTCTCCAAGCAGCCTGCTTCCTTTTGGTGTCTTGATAGAGCCTGTGTCCCTTCTGCCATAGATACTTGCTCTCCCTAAGCCACTCCAGCACCTCCTCATTTTCCTCTTCTATGGTATATTGCCTCCTCTCCCGTTCACGCATCTGCATCTTCCTTCCTTTGCCAGGGCCATATGGGCCTTCATCAGAGGGGCTTCGAGGTTGTAGGGGCTGCTCCTCCACACCAGCAGCAGGAGCAGCAACAACAGTAGCAGCAAAAGCAGGACCAGCAGCAGCACCAGCAGCACCAGCAGCACCAGCAGCACCAGCAGGACCAGGAGCAGCGCCAGCAGAGTAAGCACCAGCAGGACCAGCAGGACGAGGAACAGTGCCAGCAGAGTAAGCACCAGTAGAAACACCAGCACCAGGAGCAGCGCCAGCAGAGTAAGCACCAGCAGAAGCACCAGCACCAGGAGCAGTGCCAGCAGAGTAAGCACCAGCCGAAGCACCAGCACCAGCACCAGAAGCAGCATCAGCAGAAGCACCACCACCAGAAGCAGCATCAGCAGAGTAAGCACCAGCAGAATCACCACCTCCAGAAGCAGCATCAGCAGAAGCACCACCTCCTGAAGCAGCATCATCAGAAGCCTCAGCACCAGAAGATAGAGCCCGGGCAGCAGAAGCCCCAGGAGAAGCAGAATCAGGGCCAGGGGGTAGGAGGGTGGCCCTGTCCCTCTTGCCAGGGCTGGCAGCAGATGGCAGAGGCTTCCATTTCTTCCCCATGGTTGTTGGGTTGCTGGCTGGCTGGCTGGCAAACTGTGTCTGGAAGCAGGTCTTTCCTCTGAATGGTGACCTGCTTGGGAGCTGCTTCCCTTTATATCCGCGGGGTTGACGCAATGCATCCTCCCCGCATGCGCAGTGAACGCTAGGCATCCGCTAGGCTTCCGCTAGGCATCCGCTAGGCTTCCGCTCTGCATCCGCTTCATCCGCTCTGCATCTGCTCTGTATCCGTTCTTTCCATTCCCCATCCCCTTTGCTGCGCTCCCCCGGAAGCCTTGCGGATGTGCTCCACTCCCACCCACTTCCATCCGCTAGGCTTCCGTGGAGCATCCGCTTTCCATCCGCCCTACATCCTCCCTCCGTCCGTTCCTTTCCATTTTGTCCGCTCTGGTTATGCAAATTCAGGGCACTTTTGAGAGCGGATAACAACGGATGGAACATTTTTCTTGTCTGCTGTGTCCTTTTTACAAACATTTTGCATCCGTCGGCCAGTGTGACAGGGCCTTAACTTTAGCAGCAGAACTAGTTCATCCACAAACATTGAAGCAAATGAAGTAATAATTGTGAAGAGGTTAATAAAATAATATAATATGTTGGAAAAAAATACAATATGTTACTGAATACATTTGTTATCAACTTACTGGTGATGTTGTTTTTCCTTGTAGAATGATATCAACTAGTTATCTTTTGCAAAGTAATCCATCCATTTAATAAGAAGAGCTGGAATATCAAAGTCTCTAAGGCACCCAAAGCCCTGTATAAAGAAAGGAAAAGAGATGGCTTTGTTTGTTTGTACTGCAGGGATCTTTTCTGAATAACTGCAGGGATCTTTTCTGAATAACTTCTTTCCATTGCTGGATTCCTTTCATCGTCAGTAATTTGAAGAGATCAATTATGTTATTATGTAAAAGTATCTGTTACATGGAAAACTATGGAAAATTAAGAATACTGCAGGACTATATTTTTTCCTAAAACCATGGAAAACACTGCTATCATGTTTCCCCTGGTCCTTCTCTTCATTGCCCAGTTCCTATAACCATTCTTTATATACATTTTAGTCTCCAGTTCCCCAATCATCCTGGTTGCTCTTCCCTGTACTTTTTACAACATCTTTTTTATAGTGTGGAGACCAAAACTGGATCAGTATTCTAGGTGTGGTCTTACTAAGGCTTTGTAGAGTGGTATGAGGACTTCACTTGATCTTAATTATATCCTTCTGTTAATGCAGTTTAGGTGTCAACCCCTGAAATGGCAAGCCACCGGTGATGGTATCCATGACTACTTTGTCATATATATATATAATAAGTAGACTACCATTTTTGTTAAGCTTTATTAGCATTTCCAGTAGTTCATTCATTTTGAAAGGCAATGCTCAGCCTGTATCTCAGGATTGCCAAACACTCTTAAATTATAGAGATATGAAAAATTATAAACTTTCCTTTATTTCACCACAAAAAATGTTTTAAACAACCAAGGAGCACATTACTCCAGAACATACTTTTCCCTTTTGTATAACAACACAACAGGAATAGCAAAGCATTCATAGGAGATGTGGCTGATAGTAGCTACAAGCAATGACTTTACAGTCCATTTTGAATGATCGGATGGAAAGGACCTCAGTTGCACAGTAACTTCATCCCTTATTTCCACTTAAAAAATAATTATAATTTGAAACAGATTAATTTTTGCTTCTTCCTGTTTCTTTTCCTATCTGTTTTCTTATCTATTATTTATGATTAAAATTTAATAAGACTTTCAAGAAATAAAAAAGAAATCCAAGAGACAATTTAATATAATTAATATCCTTATAGTTATTTTGAAAAAATGTTGTTCTCGGAATCAGAAAAGAGGTTTCCTTGAATTGCAAATAATAGCTTTAAAAAATACAACAGGGTCAAAATATTTTACTCCAGCTCCTCACTTTTGATGCAGTTTCCATTTAATAAAAGAAATAAAATGAAATGAAAGTTTTCTAATTGAGCCCGGAATATCTAATATTGTCTTCTAGGCAACTCTTAGAATGGCAAACATGTACCATGCTACACAGAAATCTATCCTACTAATTAAATTCTTGGTACAGTGACACTGGCGAGTATTGGCTAGAACATTACCTAAGAATTGTTTATGAGAGGTATCATACACGACTCGTGTGATATCACATGTATACTGATTTTTCAATAAATTGAATTTAATCAGACATGCTAGCATCACATAAACAACATCAGAGGAGTAAATACTATTATTAGAAAAGACAACATTGAAGAAATACAAGAATGATATTGTGGTGAGGAAACAGTAATCATGTATTCCATTGCAAAGAAACATACAAATAAAAATCCTTCCTACCCTTGTTAACTGGTGTTTGATATGCAATATGCTGAAAAGCAAAGAAAACAAGTCTGAGCCAAGATGGAACAAGGGTCCTTAACTTTCCACAAAGACTTGTCTGTTTCCTATTTTGTTTTTAATTCAGTAATATATAAAAACGTGTTGGCTTGTCATGAAGAAGAGCAGAATACTTGCGTCCAAACAGCAGAATTAGAGGAATAACAATGCAAGGGAGCTACATTTCCATCTCTTGCTTGCAAGTATCCCAAAAGCATACAATTAGCTATTGAAATAAGTCAAATCCTGGTCTAAGTTGTCTTGATTTATCAGGTTTCTTCTAAAATATTTTTCAATGCAAGTTCACAAATGATTTCTCACAAAAATTGTCCAATATTTGGTATAGAACATGGAAAAGCTATCAATTTTTCAAAATACAGAGGGGAAGATAATATAGTTTTCCTAAGGATTTCCTTAGGCTTTCCTAAGCATACTCATTTTCCTATTTTAAAAGGAACCCAAAGATTCTTTATTCATTGTCAAATCTCTTTAAAACCTATTTACATTTACATAAAACATTATTCCTACACTCTCAGGTACTCTAGATCCAAAATATCTAGCAACTGTCAAAAAAGAGTATCAGAACAATAGAATACAAGCATCAATTATAAATGAATGTTCATGGCTCACAGGTTTCCCAGTACCCAAATTGTTGAAATAAATGAAGTCTTACAAAAACTAATCATAATAGCAATGGCATGGATGATAATAATAATGTTGTGCATAGTAAATTAAAAAGAAGTTTCAGAGAAACAGTGAAGAAATCTTCCTTGCCATTGCTGTGCGCTTAAATGTGATTTTCCCATTTATTCACAAATTAATACTTTCGTAGTATTGACAGTCAAGATAATAAAATTTTGTGCTATTTTCTATGAATACTGGGTAGTAGTAACATACTAGTTGCTTTCAGGATTACAACAGCTGGAATTAGACTTAGTTATCTGAGGGAAATAGTTATTTTCAACCTCAAAAGTCATTGTGTGTTTTTAAGGTGATAAGAAAGATAATGTTGTTAAATGTGAAGTGTGTGTGTGTGTGTGTGTGTGTGAGAGAGAGAGAGAGAGAGAGAGAGAGAGAAAGAGAGAAAGATCTTTAAAACAGGTTTGAAGAAACTGATGTCCATGGAATTGATTTTAAAATTAAATCATAGAAATCAGAAAGCACTCAGTTCCATTAACAAATGATAGTGATATGTTCTTACCTTAGTTTAAAAGTTAGATCATAAAAGGACATTTACTTGGTTTGACACAGACTATGTTTTAATTTATGCTTACAAATTGTGAGATTGGATAAGACTCTTGAAAGTCCCTTAGAAAATCCCCAGTCAATCCTAAAGGAAATAAACCCTGACTGTTATTTGGAAGGACAAATACCAAATATGAAGCTCAAATACTTTGGCTACCAAATGAGAAGAGAAAATTCATTGGAAAAGACCATGATGTTGAGAAAGATTGAAGGCAAAGGGAGAAGAAGATGACAGAGGATGAAAGGATTATATAGTGTCATTGGTGCAATGAACATGATTTGGGCAAACTTTGAGACATAGTAAAGGATAAGGGAACCTGGCATGCTATGGTTCATGGAGTCAGAAGGAGTCAGGCACAATTTAGTGGCTGTACAACAATATTTCAATTTAGCTTTCATTTTAGATTTACTGTATAGTAAATGGTAATTTTAAAATGTTCAATCCTGTAAAATACAGGTAGAAATGAACAATGAAGTTATAGAGTTACAGAATCATAAACTTAGAAGGAACCTCAATGTTATCTAGTCCACCAAACCTCATAAGATTCTGCTAAAGCATTTTGGACAGATGGTTATCCACTGTCTTATTAAAGATCTCCAGGGAGATCTACCTACCAAGTTATTAAGCTATCTATGCAGTTGGTAGATCCTTAACATTAATATATATCTCAAGAGCACCCCTTCTTTTAAATATCTGAAGATAGTATCATGTGTCTCTTCACTCTTCTATTTTGCAGGCTGAAGACAATCAGTTAATTTAGCTATTCTATATAGATTCTTATTCACAAACTTGGAACTTTTCCAGTTTGTGAATGACATTTAATACTCTGTTAGGCACAACTAGGCGCAGTATTGCAACAGGGACCTGACCAATATAAAGTAAGTGCAACACTTATTGCATATGATCTGAAATGGAGTCTATATGTCTATTAATACATCCAACTGCCACACACTTTTTGCTGTTCTTAACTTGTGATCTATTAAAATACTCACATGAAATACTTTTCATGTGGACTTTAGCCAAGAAAAGCCCAATGCATTATTTCATTCTATTTCCAATTTTTCCTAGAACCTTAATAACTTAAGGATTTACATTAAGCAGAACTACTAATATCTTCTCATTTTTTGAATAAATTAGAGATCTACTGCACTTTTAATAAAAACCAGCTATTCATATCAATGTGCATATTATGGTTTGTTTTTTAAGACTTTTGTCAGACACTGGATTTTTTTTTTATATTTGGTATTATTATGCATATACACAGTGACCAGCTTTATGTGAATATTTCTGCAGGCTTTCTAATCAAAGACATTCTTAATTCTTAGAAATTAATTCTTAATTTTCAAAAAGTTGCTTTGTGATTTTCATTTTCTGAGATTCTGGAAAGTATCTAGAGGGCCACACCTAATGAGAGATCCTGAAGTTGATATAATGTATCTGAAATAAATATACAGTACATTTACCTGCCTGCCTGCCTTTTTCCCTGCCTCTTGCAAATGAAGAAAAATTATTTAACATATCCTAATAATGGATGTAAATTTCAGTGGTGGTATTCAAACATTTTTGTGGATGCGCAGGGAGTGTTCTAAAATTAGCAATTTTAAGCTTGAAAAATTACCTTAGCGTCAGTACTAGTGAGTAAAATAACTGAGGTGCAGCTCACAGCAGCAATCTACTCTGTCATGCCTATCAGATGAACTACAAAAAAGGAAATATCGGACAGGAAAAGGTGGGGCCAGATGGGCGGGACCAACTGCTCACTGGCACTACCAATTCACTAGAACCAGTGTGAACCGACAGCATACCACCACTGGTAAATTTCCTTTCTCTTTTCCATTTCTAACTTTTCCATTGCCCTCCCTTTCCCCAGGCAGGACCCTTGGTAGAACTTTCCAAGATCAGTATATCCTTGAAAAATATGATCTGTGGAAGAGATGCCTAAGTCTGATGTAGCTTCTCTGATCTAAGGTGGAGTCTGGTTTGGGTCCATGGTCATAGGATAATTGTTTTAAAAGTAAGTAATCAGACCAAATAGTTTTATACTATATCCTAATCTACAAAAATCAATCAATCAATCAATCAATCAATCAATATTCTTGTTTTGTCAATTTATTTTTTTTTATAATGACCTTGAACATGATTTTTTCAGCATTGACGTAAGTATTCTTCTAGACATAATTTGTGAAAATTATAAAATGATATTTGCTATCAATAATCCAATTATTTCAATTTATTTTCTAGTTTCTTATTTGATGTTTTTATATTTGTGTTGTCTTCCCTGAACTTTAGGATGATTCAACAGCAAAAAAAATTTTTGTGCAACAATGTGATATTGTTTTGAGTATCATGCACTAGTGAGATATAAATTAAAACAAACAAATGAACAAATAGTTATATGCTATAATATGCATTCTTAATTACTGTTCAATCATAGTTAGTTCTATTTGCAAAAACTATAAGAGGCTTATTTCTGCTAATATCTTCTTAATGTTTGTTTTCACTACCTGTAATGTATACATTTATGTTGATAAAGACCCAATATGGTTATACTTCACTACAAAATGTAAAAAAAGTTTACTATTACACTGTTACAGAACTAAAGGAGATAAAAATATCTGTTAAGCCAGACTATTTTCAAAACAGTTTTGCACAAGGGAACACTAATAGTCAGCAATGTCAACCGATTTTTTTCCTGAACATTGACCACTTTTATTTTTTATTCCCTCTACAGTTTTCTAAAGCTTTGTGAGACCTTAAACATTCTGAGTCATTTAAGCTTCCCAGTATTTTCCCCTGCTTTTGTTCTGTTGAATGCTACATCAGTAGTGGGATTCAAAAATTTTTCTACTGGTTCTGTGGTGTGGCTTGATGACCATGGCAAGGGAAGGATACTGCAAAATGTCCATTCCCACTCCAGGGGAAGGATATTGCAAAATCTCTATCCCCAACTTACTCCTGGGGGAAGGTTACTGCAAAATCCCATTCCCTCCTCACCCCACTAACCTACTTTCTAGCTCCGTTCTCCTATGCAGGGCAACAAAAGAAGACCCAGCTGATCAGCTGGGACTTGGGAGACAGATAATAGATGGGGCGAGGCCAGTCAGAGGTGGTATTTACTGGTTCTCTGAACTACTCAAAATTTCTTCTAGTGGTTCTCCAGAACTGGTCATAAACTGCTAAATCTTGCTTCTGTTTTGTTCATTGTTCATATCAGTTCTTCCTTTAACTTTTTCTAATACAGTATTGAACTGTCAGCCTACTTGCATATGGCACCTTTCCAATTTTAATAATTATTTTTTGGTCTACATTTCCTGTAAAATATTGTTACCTATAATTTTAAGCTTCATTTTTAGATTTTTAAAGATAATATCTATGGATTTTTTTTAACTTGAGGAAACCAGTTTCTTTTTCCCTGTAACCAAAAGCCATTTACTTTGAAGTGGAGAAATGAAACAAGAAAAGTGTATTCCTGAGGTCTTTGAATACTCTTACAGGTGTTAGAAAAAAAAAAAAAGCCAGATGAGAAAGAAGGGTGTAACCCATAAATTTGCCACTTGTGAAATGTTATCCAGTATCAATGTCATCTATTATTCAACTTGTTGCTTTATCCAGATATCTATCAAGAGTTAGACTTGACATATGCATGCATTTAATAAATGTTTGTGCTTCCTGTAGTCAGAGATAGGGAAAGATGAAAAAGCTACTTTGCATCAGTGGTTGGGCTTAAATTACTTTTTCTTTTCTCTTTTCCTTTTGTCTGAATTCATAAAGAAAAGTGAACTTATCTCTGGTTTTAGTAGCAAAGGTGCAGGCTTAGAAACCAGATATTCTAAGTTTTTGTTAGTTTCAAGATTTCACTAGGCATGAAAGCTGGCTGGGAAATTTGGTCCAATTTCGCTCTCTCAGCCCAACTCAGCTCACAGGATTGCTTTGAGGGAGAAACATATGCAGGAGTATTAGGCTGCCTTGAGTATATATGTAACTCAAGAGCTGATAAAATACTATTGCAATGGTACCAATATTTATTCTTATTTTGTGGAAGGAAGGAAGGAAGGAAGGAAGGAAGGAAGGAAGGAAGGAAGGAAGGAAGGAAGGAAGGAAGGA